>CM060484.1:30575030-30592530 GCA_030544235.1 Lepturacanthus savala
TTTATTGATTATTGATCAATGAGAAATAGTCTCAATAACCAAATAACCGCTTTTAAAATGCTAAAAAAATATGTTGAACACAAACCAAACCAGCTTCAGTCATACTGATCTGTTAAATTTAACATTTACTGAGTAATTTGAGACCTACTCACACAATGTAGAGTCACACTTGTAAGAGAGCAAAGATAAAACATAATTAAATCATAGAGTGTGAATAAAACTGAAATAGAAACTACAAACAGCAGATTTACTGTAAAAAGTCAGGTCTTTAAAAGTTAGCTTCAGGATTTAAAAGGACAAGATAGCTGATCAATTGACTTGGCTCATTTGTGTAGTAAAATGCAGGATGACGTATTCTGTAGTGTGATAGAGGAGTAAACACCATTAATAAAACCATTAGTAAATGCATTAACGACTGAGTCCATTATCAAAACAGTACCATAAAAATGATTAATGCAACAAAACTAAATAAATCACCAGCAAACTTCAGCAAACCTTCATTTACACACTAATGTCATCATAAGGAGGTGATACTTTACTTCCTGGTCTCTATAGTGACGTCAACCTGTTAAAACATATTTGTTCTATTTTATAGTTGAAACAAATAAATTCCAGTAACATTCCTGAAATGTTCTCGGTTTCTATTTTCTTACCCTCCAACAATGTTCTAAAAATGTTTTGCAAAGATTTTGGTTCAACATAAACTTCCTGGGAACATAAAAATTAAGTTTTTCTTTAAAAAATATAATTTTATCATCTTGGGAACATTATGCATTCAAGTAGCATCTATCCTTTTAATGTTTTTAAGGATATGGGACTAAAATAAGTGTAATATTAGTTTTATGTCAGAAAACTTGTAGTTTCAACAGCTATGCAGAAATATTGAACATGTTCCTAAGAACCAAAATCAAACATATCCAGAAGATTTTGGGACATTTTATTTTTTTTATGAAGATGCATCTCACAGCTTCCGCTGCAGAGCCACAACTTCTGCTATTCATAGTTTTATTGGCAAAATCTCTCATCAAGAATCAAGAAATTCCAACTTGACAGAACCGACTGAAAATTGATGACGGTTGGCTTCCTCCCATGCTGCAACATGTGGAAGCATCTATAGTTGAAACATCTGGAAAACGCCAGCAGCCAGACAGAAGAAAGTCAAATTGCCGCAAATTTCCAAACTGTTTATGCAAAACAGTTCCTGCATGTGTCTGTGAATTGTGTCCAAACCTCAATGAAGGACTGAAGTAAATGTGTGGTCCAGAGTCAAGAAACTGAGTTATTAAAGTGATTTATCTCTGATTTCTACAGGACAAACGCATCACAAGGCTGAAATCTGTCAAAAAGGAAGGGGGTTTACACTGAAAAAAATATTCTGCCCCTTTTGTAAATGATTTTCATGTTTTGTTAATTTAACTCAATTAAAAGTAATAAATAAATGTATGTGTGATTTCATTTCCATCTTCTGTGCATGTGCAAACAAGTCAAATATTTTTGGTTTGGTTCATTATCTGAATGTTACATTTATTGACGGTTAAAATACAGAAAAATAGATAATTAAATAGGATTTAAATTAAATATGTAGGAATTAAACAAGTTAAACTGATGTAATCTACATAATTCATTTCAGTAGCAAAAATAAGAAGTAGAGGTAATTCAATCCTAATGTATTTATGTAAATTCTACTCAAAATAAATATTCTGCAAATGCTGAAAAATATAAGTGCAATCAATTTACAAATCTAGACTTAGATAAATTAATTTTGTGCAACCACTTGACATGATAAAATTAAGTCATTTCAACAAAACATTTTTTCAGTGTAGTAGATAAAAGTGTAAATGCACCAGCCTCAAACCTCTCATGAATTTTACTGCTATTTCCTAACAGTTAAATAACTTTATTTTCCTACATGCAGCTGCTTGAACAGGGATGATTACCCTTCAATTTGAGACAAGCAGATTGGCGTTTTTATGGCCACAGATATCAACTTCAGCCCCCCGGGCATGTTATCACCTCCAAAAAAGCAGCAGGGAAGCTAAGTGGGAGCCAACGGCTGTTCCCAGACCAGCACCTCTAAATGAAGACCCCCCCCAAATTTAGCATGAGTGAAGTATGATCCAGGCCTACATATTGCTACCATGTGCTGTGCAATGTATGCAAACCTGGAGGTGGCTGGGGAGTGATTTCACAGCTCTGGTATCAAAGGGGAACGAGGAGGTGGACATCATATACGCGGCTGGAATCACGCATGAGCGTGGACGCGGGAACACACAGACAATGATTATAAAGTCAGCTTCCATCTGGTCAGACAGCCAAGGACGTGGAGGCAGCTGAAGAAGCAGGTGTGGAGATCTGCCAATCAAACTGTGGTGTGTAGGAGCTGAGGTTTACTCAGAGGCGTCGATGGTGTGTTTGAAGGTATGGCTTCTCTACACCTTGATTATAGCAGACGCTTTTTAACCCCTTAACACCTGAATATATTTGTAGTTGTATAAAAATGTAATTATTTGTGTTTTTGCTTTCAATCTGATGCTAAATTAAGTAGAGTTTGTTAATTTGTCTATGGCACATAAAATAAGTTTGATGCAAGCTAGCAACAATAAACATTAATGGAAACCAATGATACATTTATTATTGAAGACACAAAATTGTTTAGAATTAACTATTGTTTACACCACAACTAGTAACTATAACTACTATACTATAACTAGTTACTATAACTATATACTAACTACTATACTATAACTAGTAACTATAACTATATACTAACTACTATACTATAACTAGTTACTATAACTATATACTAACTACTATACTATAACTAGTTACTATAACTATATACTAACTACTATACTATAACTAGTAACTATAACTATATACTAACTACTATACTATGACTAGTTACTATAACTATATACTAACTACTATACTATAACTAGTAACTATAACTATATACTAACTACTATACTATAACTAGTAACTATAACTATATACTAACTACTATACTATAACTAGTTACTATAACTATATACTAACTACTATACTATAACTAGTAACTATAACTATATACTAACTACTATACTATAACTAAGTTACTATAACTATATACTAACTACTATACTATAACTAGTAACTATAACTATATACTAACTACTATACTATAACTATTTACTATAACTATATACTAACTACTATACTATAACTAGTAACTATAACTATATACTAACTACTATACTATAACTAGTAACTATAACTATATACTAACTACTATACTATAACTAGTTAATATAACTATATACTAACTACTATACTATAACTAGTAACTATAACTGTATACTAACTACTATACTATAACTAGTAACTATAACTATATACTAACTACTATACTATAACTAGTAGCTATAACTATATACTAACTACTATACTATAACTAGTAACTATAACTATATACTAACTACTATACTATAACTAGTAACTATACCTTTATACTAACTACTATACTATAACTAGTAACTATAACTATATACTAACTACTATACTATAACTAGTAACTATAACTATATACTAACTACTATACCATAACTTGTAACTATACCTTTATACTAACTACTATACTATAACTAGTAACTATAACTATATACTAACTACTATACTATAACTAGTAACTATAACTATATACTAACTACTATACCATAACTTGTAACTATACCTTTATACTAACTACTATACTATAACTAGTAACTATAACTATATACTAACTACTATACTATAACTAGTAACTATAACTATATACTAACTACTATACTATAACTAGTAACTATAACTATATACTAACTACTATACTATAACCAGTAACTATAACTATATACTAACTACTATACTATAACTAGTAACTATAACTATATACTAACTACTGTACTATAACTAGTTACTATAACTATATACTAACTACTATACTATAACTAATAACTATAACTATATACTAACTACTATACTATAACTAGTAACTATAACTATATACTAACTACTATACTATAACTAGTTAATATAACTATATACTAACTACTATACTATAACTAATAACTATAACTATATACTAACTACTATACTATAACTAGTAACTATAACTATATACTAACTACTATACTATAACTAGTTAATATAACTATATACTAACTACTATACTATAACTAGTAACTATAACTATATACTAACTACTATACTATAACTAGTTACTGTAACTATATACTAACTACTATACTATAACTAGTTAATATAACTATATACTAACTACTATACTACAACTAGTTACTATACCTATATACTAACTACTATACTATAATTAGTTAATATAACTATATACTAACTACTATACTATAACTTGTAACTATACCTATATACTAACTACTATACTATAACTAGTTACTATAACTATATACTAACTACTATACTATAACTAGTTAATATAACTATATACTAACTACTACACTATAACTAGTAACTATAACTATATACTAACTACTATACTATAACTAGTTACTATAACTATATACTAACTACTATACTATAACTAGAAACTATAACTATATACGAACTACTATACTATAACTAGTTACTATAACTATATACTAACTACTATACTATAACTTGTAACTATAACTATATACTAACTACTATACTATAACTAGTTAATATAACTATATACTAACTACTATACTATAACTAGTAACTATAACTATATACTAACTACTATACTATAACTTGTAACTATAACTATATACTAACTACTATACTATAACTAGTGAATATAACTATATACTAACTACTATACTATAACTAGTAACTATAACTATATACTAACTACTATACTATAACTAGTAACTATAACTATACACTAACTACTATACTATAACTAGTAACTATAACTATATACTAACTACTATACTATAACTAGTAACTATAACTATATACTAACTACTATACTATAACTTGTAACTATAACTATATACTAACTACTATACTATAACTAGTTAATATAACTATATACTAACTACTATACTATAACTAGTAACTATAACTATATACTAACTACTATACTATAACTAGTAACTATAACTATACACTAACTACTATACTATAACTAGTAACTATAACTATATACTAACTACTATACTATAACTAGTAACTATAACTATATACTAACTACTATACTATAACTTGTAACTATAACTATATACTAACTACTATACTATAACTAGTTACTATAACTATATACTAACTACTATACTACAACTTGTAACTATAACTATATACTAACTACTATACTATAACTTGTAACTATAACTATATACTAACTACTATACTATAACTAGTAACTATAACTATATACTAACTACTATACTATAACTTGTAACTATAACTATATACTAACTACTATACTATAACTTGTAACTATAACTATATACCAACTACTATACTATAACTAGAGACCAATTAGAACAGGGGTAAAACAAACAGTCTAATTATAGTTAGAAACATGGGTAGAAACATCCAGATGTGTCCTGGTTGTGTATCCAGGTGTATTTTTTTTGCATTTTGAAAGCAGTTTTTTTGGTAATTGAGACTATTTCTAATGGTTCCAATAATCAAAAACAGACACTTGACTGAAGCAGATCTGTCGACTCACATGTTAAGATGTTAAAAACTAGAAAAATATCCCTTTAAGCAGGACTGTAGCAGGATTTTTGAAATACCGAGGTCAACATTCTATATATACTGTAGGTATCTCTATTGGCATCTGCTGATATATCTGTAGGCTACTTCACTATTTTTCTCATCTATTTTCCTCCTCTTTGCCAGGTCAGCCTCTGCCTTTCTTGCTGGTAGAAATGTTAACTTTGATTGATGATGCAGCCTCTTGCGTTGCATCCTCTGATTCATTCAAATGTCTAAGAATAGACCTGCAGCCACAGTAAAAGAGGTGAGAAAAAATGAAGGAGGAAGAAGAAATGAAAAGAGCAGCACTGGTTGAGCAAGCTACAGAATGAATGAAAAGAGAGAAACCGGTAAATGAATGATGTCTTCCTACAGCTCCCTACACCTCCATATACCTTCCTACACCTCCCTACACCTCCATATACCTCCTGACACTTCCATCATACACCTTCATATACATCCCTACACCCCCTACACCTCCTTACACCTCCATATACCTCCTGACACTTCCATCATACACCTTCATATACCTCCCTACACCCCCTACACCTCCCTACACCTCCATATACCCTCCTACACCCCCTACACCTCCATATACTTCCATATACCTTCCTACACCTCCATATACCCTCCTACACCCCCCTACACCTCCATATACCTCCCTACACCTCCATATACCCCCGACACCTCCATATACCTCCCTACACCTCCATATACCTCCCTACACCTCCATATACCTTCCTACACCTCCATATACCTCCCTACACCTTCATATACCTTCCTACACCTCCCTACACCTCCATATACCTCCCTACACCTCCATATACCTTCCTACACCTCCATATACCTCCCTACACCTCCATATACCCCCCTACACCTCCATATACCCCCCTACACCTCCATATACCTCTCTACACCTTCATATACCTTCCTACAGCTCCCTACACCTCCATATACCTTCCTACACCTCCATATACCTCCCTACACCTCCATATACCCCCTACACCTCCATATACCCCCCTACACCTCCATATACCTCTCTACACCTTCATATACCTTCCTACAGCTCCCTACACCTCCATATACCTTCCTACACCTCCCTACACCTCCATATACCTCCTGACACTTCCATCATACACCTTCATATACCTCCCTACACCCCCCTACACCTTCCTACACCTCCATATACCCTCCTACACCCCCTACACCTCCATATACTTCCATATACCTTCCTACACCTCCATATACCCTCCTACACCCCCTACACCTCCCTACACCTCCATATACCCCCCTACACCCCCCTACACCTCCCTACACCTCCATATACCTCCATATACCTTCCTACACCTCCATATACCATCCTACACCTCCCTACACCTCCATATACCTCCATATACCTTCCTACACCTCCATATACCCTCCTACACCCCTCCTACACCTCCCTACACCTCCATATACCTCCATATACCCTCCTACACCCCCTACACCTCCCTACACTTCCATATACCTCCCTACACCTCCATATACCCCCTTACACCTCCATATACCTTCCTACACCTTCAAACACCTCCATATACCTTCCTACACCTCCCTACACCTCCATATACCTCCTGACACTTCCACTATACACCTTCATATACCTCCCTACACCCCCTACACCTCCCTACGCCTCCATATACCTCCATATACCTTCCTACACCTCCATATACCCTCCTACACCTCCCTACACCTCCATATACCTCCCTACACCCCCCTACACCTCCCTACACCTCCATATACCTCCTGACACTTCCACCATACACCTTCATATACCTTTCTTCACCTCCATACACATCCAGAAGTTGCTAGACCAGAAGTTACTGCTGGCCTTCTACCACTCTGCTGTGGAGAGTGTACTGACCTACTACCTGAGTGTGTGGTACGCAGGCTCCACAGCAGAGGACAGGAAGAGGGTCATCAACACAGCCCCTGACTCAGCCACAGTCCCTATCCTGCTGCCTGAGGAGGACCAGGGCCATCACAGCAGACCCCACACACCCCGCCCACCCTGTTTGACCTGCTGCCGTCTGGAAGACGGTACAGGTCCATCAGATCCCACACCAGCAGACTGTCTAACAGCTTCTTCCCCTGGGCCATAAGGACTGCTCATGCCCACAGACACACATGAACACACCCCTGAACCCATCTACCTCCTGAACCCATCTACCTCCTCCTACCTCACTGCACCTTATCTTGCACACCGGTCACTTTTACCCTCATATTTTATATTTTATATTGTATATTTTATATTTATTGTTTCTTATTCACTTGCATATTTTTATATTGTAAATATTATTGTTTGTTTGTTATTGTTAATATTTTGTTTGTTTGCACTGTATTTAAACGTTTTAACATTGTTCATTTCCTTCCTTTGTAGTAAGATTGTTAATTTTCTTTCTTTGTACTTGCTGCTATGGGAGCAGCCCTAATTTCATTGTACCTTCTAAGTATAATTACAATAAAGGACTTATCCTTGCTCTTATCTTATCATACACCTCCAAATACTTCCATACACCTTCCTACATCTCCTACACCTCAGCACAGCTTCCTAAACCTCTTCCTAAAAGTTGCAAGAAATCATTGATGTCTGCTGTGTAATTGCTTATTTTTCTTTTCCCCCTTAATTGAATGTGAAGTAAAATGATGTTTCCGTGGTCAGATGAGTGGAATACAGGCCCAGCTGGACAACCAGGGCTTTAGAAAAAGGAACATCAATATTGGCACACTTACTCATTTTAACTACTGAGCTTTTACCTCCTGCTTCCTCCTCCTCAATCCAAAGAAGGAATCTGAAACTGTAATTGCTTTATAATTGCCACAGTTGTGCTACAGGCGTGAATTTCTAAAGGCAGGACAGAGGGATAGAGTTTCATCAGAGACCTCAGAGGTATCTCAGATCAGCTTTCCTGCACCACAGAGGATCCATAACAAATTCATACTTTCATGTTTAAAGTAAAGTAGGAAGTGAATGAATTAGAATCTGTAGATATCTGAAAACTTCTGTTTTGGAGCTCTATTTGAAGTTTGGTGTAAATGCTATTTATTTTTAATCTGTGAGGTAGAGAATATATGGAATATTTCTAATAGATAATATATCTACATTTCGATGCTGTCTTGACAATATGTTGCATCATCTTAGGTGAAATAAATCACACTAATCCTACATGTTATGATTAACCCTTTAGACGCCAGAGGTTGTTTTTCTAAAATGCTTGATTTTGACATCTAAATTTCAAAAGGCTATAACTAAAAGTGATAAGAGATAGAGACTGTCTGTAAATTAGAGAAGTAATAAGGATGACCCAAAGTTCATGTAGGGATTAAATGTACCCATCTAATTTGCATATTATGATGTCATAGGCCAGGAGCCAACTTGGATTATAGAATATTCATGAAAAGTCATGTTTTAACCCTCTATTACATAGTGTTTACAAGTGGCAACAATTACTTTATCTCCATTCATCCAAATAACTGTGATATAAAATCTATGGGAGCTTTTATTTTGAAGGACATACAATTTATGAGGTCACATCCCTATTGCTCATGGACATTTGACATGTGAGCATCAAGGTTGTCTTTTATTCCAAACTTGGGAAAATTTTCACCAAATAAAAAATGTAACTTGAATTTATTTTATTATTTCAAAGTTATTTTGGGTGTAAATAACATTTGACACCTGATTTGACAAAATCTGCTGATTTTTTCAGTGCAGCATCTTGTTGACTTTAGTTGACAGGGGCGTCTGGAGGGTTAACACTGCTGTTGTTGACTGTTAACTTTAATAATGATAAGTTATGGACAGTAGAAACGTGTGTCTGGGGTCAGATATATATAAATATGTGTTTGCTGTATGATATTTGTGTTACATCATATGTTTCTGTCATTTTGTTTAGACTTGTCAGTCATTTTCTATACCTGCTTATTCCTCATTAGGGTCACATGGTCTGCTGGAGCCAATCCCAGCGCGTTACAGTGAGAGGCAGGGATACACCCCAGATGGTCTCCAGCCAATCGTGGGGCACACACACCATTCACTCACACACTCACACCCACAGGCAATTTAGAGTCTCCAATTAACCTCAGCATGTTTTTGGACTGTGGGAGGAAGCCAGAGTACCCGAGTACACATGGACCCAGGAGGTCTTGAACCTGTGACCTTCTTGCTGTGAGGCAACAGAACTAACCCCTGCTCCACTGTGTCGCCCTGTTTAGACTTGTATCAGAGGTTATTTATAACTGGATTTAAATCCTAAATTAATACAAGAGAAAACGTGTTATACTGATGGTTAATGAAATAAGCTGCTGTGTGTGACTCCTGTTAACAGTGTTGAAGCTGGTAAACTCTTTTCTTTTTCACTGTTCAGAATGATGTAGCCTATTGGTGTCCAACCCCAGGCCCGGGGCCCAGCTCTGGTCTCCACCTCATTTCCTGTGTCCCCTCCAGAGCTTCACAGACTGGTGTGATTTATTTACAGTGAATAAATGTTTGAAGTTAACAGAGACACGCTGGTCACGTTGTCTTTGTACGACTTCGTTAACTCCAACATCTTTTTCTCAATCGGCCACGAAGGTTGTTTAAAAACAGGAAAGTTTCTGTTTTTCCTTATTTTCCTTTGTTGAAGTACATCTGTCATTACTTTCTGCTACTTTCTATTCTTTAATATTTAGCATAGCAACACTAAACCATAGATTCCAATCTTTGAAACATCCATGAAATAAATCAATAGTTAATAGTGGTTATCAGCATATTCTGGTATGAGTCTCTAGATATCTGTGATGATTTTAATGTTTAATAATTAGACACTAACAACAATACAACATTATTTCTGCAGCAGCTGATTTTAAATTCTGGTTAAAAATCTGTGTAAATTGTCACCATCACTATTATGAGTGGAGAGGAAATTATCTGATATAATGACATATTGTACATATGATCTTTATAATTGTCCCATTGAGGGAAACCTTAACCCATTTAAGCCTAGATTTTTTCCAACCATGTTATGCATCTATTTTTTATTCTATTTTCTACCATTTTCTTCACATTAAATAACATTTTAACGGCTGTTATAGTTGTAGCTGAAACTGAGTTTGACATTGTATTTTACAGAATAAATCCTGGAAAATATTCACCATCACTATGAGTGGAGAGGTAATTATCTAATATAATAACATATAGAGTATAATCTATATAGTATAATATATATGATCTTTATAATTGGTCCTTTGAGTGAAATCAGAACACTGATGTGACCCGGGAACAAACTGAGTTTAACTCCTCTGATGTAGCCGGATACTGGCAGACAACACACACACACACACACACACACACACACACACACACACACACACACACACACACCTTTAGTTCTTGTCACAGCGATTCAGTTTTCGTATCATGTGCTCACACACACGCTGTAAATCAGCCTCCTGATTCTTCTCACCTCAGAAAAGCTCCGAATCTCATGGCTCGGAAACAATTTAAAGCTTGTTTCTACCTGAAATAGCTCAATGAATAGCTCAACGGTTATTTGAGCTTTGTCGATTTGTCTGCAAGAAATAAAGAGAGCAGGAAGAGAATGATGGTGGGTGAAAGACACATACACTACATATAACCAACAAACAAAAAAAACACCTACAAACCTCTGACAGGTGACAAGATGGAAAAGATAAAAAGACCAGCTTCTACCTCCTCCTCCTCCTCCTCCTCCTCCTCCTCCTCCTCCTCCTCCTCCAGCCACTTTGCTTTGATTCAGCTCTGTATCTGTATTTTAAATGACTCAATTACACGGGATCCTGCGGTGAAAATTATGGATGTTTTTCACTATTTCTCTCCACTGGGACACCATGACCCCTCCCTGGCTCCAATAACCCCCCCTCCACCTCCTCCTCCTCCTCCTCTTCCTCCTCCTTTTCTCCATCCCTCTCTCCACCTGTCCTATTTTCCTCCTCTCCCACAGTCGCCCCCTTTTTTTCTTGATAAACGCTCGCTTTGCTGTGCGTATCTGCGACTGAGAGGAAATAATAGCTAAATGGTCTTGTTTGTGAGCTCTTTGCACAGTGAGCTGACAAAAGAGTGTTTTGCAGGTAATTCTCCTGCTGTCACCACACGTCGAGCTGCCGCCGAAAAGCGTTTCTCAAGGATGACACGAGGCGCCGTTCATAGCCAAACACCAGGCATGACAGAAAAAAAGAGCTGTAGAGATGGACGGAATGTTTTTTTTATTCATCCAGAGAAAAGCAGTGTTACGGCTCTTTTCTTCACTTTAAACCCACAGAAAGTGGAATCTGTCTTTGATTCACTCCACTGGGGTTGAAGCTGCTTTCAAAATAAAAACCTTCACCTGCTGCTGTGTTTCTCAAACTCACTGAGGAGCAGAGCAGCAAGGAACAATCAGAAAAAAACATGTTTTTCCTCATTTCATGAATAGAAAAGAGCAGAGATCTTCCATCATTCAGTGCTGGAAAGTAACTGAGTACATTTACTCATCTGCAGTACAATACTGTGGTACATATACTACTAATACTACATAATACTACTATTTCCATGTGATGCTACTTTATACTTCACAGCCTTATTGCTTTAAGATGCAGATTTTATTATAATATACTTTAATATCCTATTATCTATATTCTATTAAATTATCTCTTTTTTAAATTTCTACTTTGTGTGAAAGCTGATAAATATTATGATGCTTATACTGGTAATCAAAGTAGTGTCACATGTATTAATTTTATATTATATTATTGCATTTAATGACTATTGATAGTGGATTATTCTATCTAATTGATTAGTTGTCTGGTTCATTAAATGGTGTAAAATGTTCCCAAAGCTGAAGATTCAACCTAAAATGTCTTTTTTTATCCACAACCCAAAGATCATCAGTTTACTATTATAGAGACTAAAGAAACCAGGAAATAATCAGAGAAGAGAAGCTGGAACCAGAGAATTTAGACATTTTCTCCTGAATAAATGACTCTAATCCATTAATCAATTCATGTAATAATTGTCAACTAATCAATGAATTGATTGAGGCAGACTGTATTGTTGCTAAAGGTGCTTTAGGACCATAAACACAGCTATTTGTTATGAATAAACCATGAAAATTGAAATATTAAACTGGAAAAACAGTCAAAATAGGGGCCCTTCAAAATAAAAGCATGCTCAAAATTATCCATGTCCTGACCAACAGTCCACAACCCAAAGATAATTAATGTGATAGTTGGTTTCTAATTAATTAATTGATTAATCGTTGCAGCACTATTATCATATAATATGCTTAAAAATATATATATTACTAAGTAGTAATAAGTAATAACATTTTGCTGATAATACTTCTGTACTTTTACCTCAGTAACAATTCAGGACTTTTAATGAGTAAAGTAAAAGTAAATGTACTCAGTTACCATATAAAACTATATTCAGATGTTTTCTGGTTCTTCGCAAATAATTAGATTAAAATGAAAAAGGTGAATTTTTGTCAATCATTTCAAAAAGTGAAAATCATATTTAATAGATTCATTACATATCGAGAGAAATATTTCGTTATTTCTCTTAATGAGATTTACCTTCTATAATCTATAAAATATTTAACTTTCAAATTTTTTGAGATATAGCTGTATTATAATAAATGCAATCTACTGTCATTTTACTGTAACTTTACTGTGTTTAACTGCAGATTTCACAGTTTTCCGGTGCAGGAAATGTGAAGAATGTGGGTTTTAACTCCAGTTAAACACCTGACCCGCCTGCATAGACCCTGTGCTGTAATTCAGGCCCCATCTGAAATAAAAAACCTCACTGCATTATCATCCATCAACAACACATAACAAGCAATAACCAGCGGCATTAAACATTAAGATCACTGGAGGATTCTCTGAGAGTGGAGCCAACAAAGCTACAGGGACATTCATCCATTCACACATTCACCCCCTCACACAGCAACAGATCGAACTACATAAAGGACCGAACCCCCCCGACCCCCGACCCCCCAGGAGAGGAAGGGAGAGGCATCGGCAGACTCCCGTCCAAATGAAAGAGATAAATCTATTGATTGGAGATTAACTGCTGCATTACTGCTGCTGCCCCCTGAGGGAGTGGAAGTGGAGGAGAAAGAAAGAAAGAAAGAAAGAAAGAAAAGAAAGAAAGAAAGAAAGAAAGAAAAGAAAGAAAGAAAGAAAGAAAAGAAAGAAAAGAAAGAAAAGAAAGAAAGAAAGAAAAGAAAGAAAGAAAGAAAGAAAAGAAAGAAAGAAAGAAAGAAAGAAAAGAAAGAAAGAAAGAAAGAAAAGAAAGAAAGAAAGAAAAGAAAGAAAAGAAAGAAAAGAAAGAAAGAAAGAAAGAAAGAAAGAAAAGAAAGAAAGAAAGAAAGAAAGAAAAGAAAGAAAGAAAGAAAGAAAAGAAAGAAAAGAAAGAAAAGAAAGAAAGAAAGAAAAGAAAGAAAGAAAGAAAGAAAGAAAGAAAAGAAAGAAAGAAAAGAAAGAAAAGAAAGAAAAGAAAGAAAGAAAGAAAAGAAAGAAAAGAAAGAAGAGGCCAAGCTGGAGGAATGAAGCTATAGACTATCAATAATCACTATTAATGTATAATATCAGTTATAGATGATCAATAATCACTATTAATGTATAATATCAGTTATAGATGATCAATAATCACTATTAATGTATAATATCAGTTATAGATGATCAATAATCACTATTAATGTATAATATCAGTTATAGATGATCAATAATCACTATTAATGTATAATATCAGTTATAGATGATCAATAATCACTATTAATGTATAATATCAGTTATAGACGATCAATAATCACTATTAATGTATAATATCAGTTATAGACGATCAATAATCACTATTAATGTATAATATCAGTTATAGATGATCAATAATCACTATTAATGTATAATATCAGTTATAGATTATCAATAATCACTATTAATGTATAATATCAGTTATAGATGATCAATAATCACTATTAATGTATAATATCAGTTATAGATTATCAATAATCACTATTAATGTATAATATCAATTATAGACTATCAATAATCACTATTAATGTATAATATCAGTTATAGATGATCAATAATCACTATTAATGTATAATATCAGTTATAGATGATCAATAATCACTATTAATGTATAATATCAGTTATAGATGATCAATAATCACTATTAATGTATAATATCAGTTATAGACTATCAATAATCACTATTAATGTATAATATCAGTTATAGATTATCAATAATCACTATTAATGTATAATATCAGTTATAGATGATCAATAATCACTATTAATGTATAATATCAGTTATAGATGATCAATAATCACTATTAATGTATAATATCAGTTATAGATGATCAATAATCACTATTAATGTATAATATCAGTTATAGATTATCAATAATCACTATTAATGTATAATATCAGTTATAGATGATCAATAATCACTATTAATGTATAATATCAGTTATAGATTATCAATAATCACTATTAATGTATAATATCAATTATAGACTATCAATAATCACTATTAATGTATAATATCAGTTATAGATGATCAATAATCACTATTAATGTATAATATCAGTTATAGATGATCAATAATCACTATTAATGTATAATATCAGTTATAGATGATCAATAATCACTATTAATGTATAATATCAGTTATAGACTATCAATAATCACTATTAATGTATAATATCAGTTATAGATTATCAATAATCACTATTAATGTATAATATCAGTTATAGATGATCAATAATCACTATTAATGTATAATATCAGTTATAGATGATCAATAATCACTATTAATGTATAATATCAGTTATAGATGATCAATAATCACTATTAATGTATAATATCAGTTATAGATTATCAATAATCACTATTAATGTATAATATCAATTATAGACTATCAATAATCACTATTAATGTATAATATCAGTTATAGATGATCAATAATCACTATTAATGTATAATATCAGTTATAGATGATCAATAATCACTATTAATGTATAATATCAGTTATAGATGATCAATAATCACTATTAATGTATAATATCAGTTATAGACTATCAATAATCACTATTAATGTATAATATCAGTTATAGATTATCAATAATCACTATTAATGTATAATATCAGTTATAGATTATCAATAATCACTATTAATGTATAATATCAGTTATAGATTATCAATAATCACTAATAATGTATAATATCAGTTATAGACGATCAATAATCACTATTAATGTATAATATCAGTTATAGACGATCAATAATCACTATTAATGTATAATATCAGTTATAGATGATCAATAATCACTATTAATGTATAATATCAGTTATAGATTATCAATAATCACTAATAATGTATAATATCAGTTATAGATTATCAATAATCACTATTAATGTATAATATCAGTTATAGATGATCAATAATCACTATTAATGTATAATATCAGTTATAGATTATCAATAATCACTATTAATGTATAATATCAGTTATAGATGATCAATAATCACTATTAATGTATAATATCAGTTATAGACTATCAATAATCACTATTAATGTATAATATCAGTTATAGATGATCAATAATCACTATTAATGTATAATATCAGTTATAGACGATCAATAATCACTATTAATGTATAATATCAGTTATAGATGATCAATAATCACTATTAATGTATAATATCAGTTATAGACTATCAATAATCACTATTAATGTATAATATCAGTTATAGATTATCAATAATCACTATTAATGTATAATATCAGTTATAGATGATCAATAATCACTATTAATGTATAATATCAGTTATAGATGATCAATAATCACTATTAATGTATAATATCAGTTATAGATGATCAATAATCACTATTAATGTATAATATCAGTTATAGATGATCAATAATCACTATTAATGTATAATATCAGTTATAGATGATCAATAATCACTATTAATGTATAATATCAGTTATAGACTATCAATAATCACTATTAATGTATAATATCAGTTATAGATTATCAATAATCACCATTAATGTATAATATCAGTTATAGATGATCAATAATCACCATTAATGTATAATATCAGTTATAGATGATCAATAATCACTATTAATGTATAATATCAGTTATAGATGATCAATAATCACTATTAATGTATAATATCAGTTATAGATTATCAATAATCACTATTAATGTATAATATCAATTATAGACTATCAATAATCACTATTAATGTATAATATCAGTTATAGATGATCAATAATCACTATTAATGTATAATATCAGTTATAGATGATCAATAATCACTATTAATGTATAATATCAGTTATAGATGATCAATAATCACTATTAATGTATAATATCAGTTATAGATGATCAATAATCACTATTAATGTATAATATCAGTTATAGACTATCAATAATCACTATTAATGTATAATATCAGTTATAGATTATCAATAATCACTATTAATGTATAATATCAGTTATAGATTATCAATAATCACTATTAATGTATAATATCAGTTATAGATTATCAATAATCACTAATAATGTATAATATCAGTTATAGACGATCAATAATCACTATTAATGTATAATATCAGTTATAGACGATCAATAATCACTATTAATGTATAATATCAGTTATAGATGATCAATAATCACTATTAATGTATAATATCAGTTATAGATTATCAATAATCACTAATAATGTATAATATCAG
>CM060484.1:30597530-30615030 GCA_030544235.1 Lepturacanthus savala
TCAAATCAAATAAAGCCAATTAATTAATTTACAGCTTATCCACAAATCACACAAACAGGTGTTGATGTCAAAAAGACACACAAAAAGACACACACACACACACACACACACACACACACACACACACACACACACACACACACACACACATATATATGTATATATATACTGTATATATATGTGTGTGTGTATATATGTATATGACTTTTCGATTGGTATTTAATTCAATTTAATTATTTGATTTTATGTCAAAAATAAATAAATACAAATCAAATCAAACCTAAATAAATGAAATCAATAGCAATACAATGTTTGGAAGATAAATGTGGTTAAATATGATTTGACTTGTTGATGTAATAATGTGTAAAATAATATATCCATAGTTATGTTAAACATGTAAATAACACTTAAAAACCTGTGTTGGTGCTGTTAATTATTAATTAGGTGTTAATTTAAAACACCTTTGACTCTAGAGGAAACAGCATCGTTCATTAGTTCAACTTAATTTTATTACTGAATTTCCCAGAAGATTTCTACTTAAATATATTAGGATGGAATTAATTATGCTTCTTATTTTTGGTACTAAAATTAATTGTGTAGATCAATGTAATAGTTTAACATCTACATATTTAAATTAAATCCAATCTAATAACTATTTTCTGTATTTTTGCCTGCAGACGATGGGAATTAAATTATACTTCCTTTATTCTATTAAATCAACCAGATAAAACATTTATAAGGGGTCCGAGTATTTTTTTAGTGCAGAAATCTGAACTCTTTTAATTTAATCTCAGCCTCCACATGACGATATATTTGGTTAAATCAGCCACACGTCCTCCACCACATCAGAAAACACCAGGCTCTGGTCGTGGGATCGTTAATATTTCCATTACTATACCAGTGAATAAAAAGGTATGAATATGAATAATATATTAATAGAAAGCAGTAGTATTGAGATGTATCCTGGCCAGTAAATTGTTTCTTAGAAGTGACCTCATCTTCTTCTCCGGGACCATTAGCTTCCTGCTGAACCTCCGAGGACCATTAACCCTTTACCTGCTGAGTAAAGCAGCACTGAGTGTTAAAACGTTCGGGAAACAAGAAGTGGACAGTTTATAGAGAAAACACAGAGTGGATTAAACCCATCAGAAACCACACTGGTGGCACCGCCCCTTTAAATGTTCTTGAACATTCCTCATCAATTTAAACTGATGGAGGTCTGGTGACAGATCCTGAACCAGCTGGTGTGGTCATGTGACCGGTGTGACTGGTGTGGTCATGTGACCAGTGTGACAGGTGTGACAGGTGTGGTCATGTGACTGGTGTGACAGGTGTGGTCATGTGACCGGTGTGGTCATGTGACCGGCTGACAGGTGTGGTCATGTGACCGGTGTGACAGGTGTGGTCATTGGGACCGGTGTGACAGGTGTGACAGGTTGTGATCATGTGTCTGGTGTGACAGGTGTGGTCATGTGACCGGTGTGAGTGGTGTGACAGATGTGGTCATGTGACCGGTGTGACAGGTGTGACAGGTATGGTCATATGACCGGTGTGACATGTGTGGTCATGTGACCGGTGTGACAGGTGTGACAGGTGTCGTCATGTGACCGGTGTGGTCATGTGACCAGTGTGACAGGTGTGGTCATGTGACCAGTGTGACAGGTGTGGTCATGTGACCATTGTGACAGGTGTGGTCATGTGAACGGTGTGACAGGTGTGACAGGTGTGGTCATGTGACCAGTGTGACAGGTGTGGTCATGTGACCATTGTGACAGGTGTGGTCATGTGACCGGTGTGACAGGTGTGACAGGTGTGGTCATGTGACCGGTGTGGTCATGTGACCAGTGTGACAGGTGTGGTCATGTGACCAGTGTGACAGGTGTGGTCATGTGACCAGTGTGACAGGTGTGGTCATGTGACCATTGTGACAGGTGTGGTCATGTGACCAGTGTGACAGGTGTGGTCATGTGACCATTGTGACAGGTGTGGTCATGTGACCGGTGTGACAGGTGTGACAGGTGTGGTCATGTGACCGGTGTGGTCATGTGACCAGTGTGACAGGTGTGGTCATGTGACCAGTGTGACAGGTGTGGTCATGTGACCAGTGTGACAGGTGTGGTCATGTGACCATTGTGACAGGTGTGGTCATGTGACCGGTGTGACAGGTGTGACAGGTGTGGTCATGTGACCGGTGTGGTCATGTGACCAGTGTGACAGGTGTGGTCATGTGACCAGTGTGACAGGTGTGGTCATGTGACCAGTGTGACAGGTGTGGTCATGTGACCAGTGTGACAGGTGTGGTCATGTGAACGGTGTGACAGGTGTGGTCATGTGACCGGTTGTGGTCATGTGTCCGGTTGTGGTCATGTGTCTGGTGTGACAGGTGTAGTCATGTGACCGGTGTGACAGGTGTAACAGGTGTGGTCAAGTGACCGGTGTGGTCATGTGACCAGTGTGACAGGTGTGGTCATGTGACTGGTGTGACAGGTGTGGTCATGTGACCGGTGTGGTCATGTGACCGTTGTGACAGGTGCAGTCATGTGACAGGTGTGGTCATGTGACCGGTGTGACCGGTGTGACAGGTGTGGTCATGTGACCGTTGTGACAGGTGTGACCATTGTGACAGGTGTGGTCATGTGACCGGTGTGATAGGTGTGGTCATGTGACCGGTGTGGTCATGTGACCGGCTGACAGGTGTGGTCATGTGACCGGTGTGACAGGTGTGGTCATTGGGACCGGTGTGACAGGTGTGACAGGTTGTGATCATGTGTCTGGTGTGACAGGTGTGGTCATGTGACCGGTGTGAGTGGTGTGACAGATGTGGTCATGTGACCGGTGTGACAGGTGTGACAGGTATGGTCATATGACCGGTGTGACATGTGTGGTCATGTGACCGGTGTGACAGGTGTGACAGGTGTGGTCATGTGACCAGTGTGACAGGTGTGGTCATGTGACCATTGTGACAGGTGTGGTCATGTGAACGGTGTGACAGGTGTGACAGGTGTGGTCATGTGACCAGTGTGACAGGTGTGGTCATGTGACCATTGTGACAGGTGTGGTCATGTGACCGGTGTGACAGGTGTGACAGGTGTGGTCATGTGACCGGTGTGGTCATGTGACCAGTGTGACAGGTGTGGTCATGTGACCAGTGTGACAGGTGTGGTCATGTGACCAGTGTGACAGGTGTGGTCATGTGAACGGTGTGACAGGTGTGGTCATGTGACCGGTTGTGGTCATGTGTCCGGTTGTGGTCATGTGTCTGGTGTGACAGGTGTAGTCATGTGACCGGTGTGACAGGTGTAACAGGTGTGGTCAAGTGACCGGTGTGGTCATGTGACCAGTGTGACAGGTGTGGTCATGTGACTGGTGTGACAGGTGTGGTCATGTGACCGGTGTGGTCATGTGACCGTTGTGACAGGTGCAGTCATGTGACAGGTGTGGTCATGTGACCGGTGTGACCGGTGTGACAGGTGTGGTCATGTGACCGTTGTGACAGGTGTGACCATTGTGACAGGTGTGGTCATGTGACCGGTGTGATAGGTGTGACAGGTGTGGTCATGTGACCGTTGTGACAGGTGTGACCATTGTGACAGGTGTGGTCATGTGACCGGTGTGATAGGTGTGACAGGTGTGGTCATGTGACCGTTGTGACAGGTGTGGTCATGTGACCGGTTGACATGTGCGGTCATGTGACAGGTGTGACAGGTGTGGTCATGTGACCGGTGTGACCGGTGTGACAGGTGTGACAGGTGCGGTCATGTGACAGGTGTGACAGGTGTGGTCATGTGACCGGTGTGACAGGTGTGACAGGTGCGACAGGTGTGGTCATGTGACCGGTGTGATAGTTGTGACAGGTGTGACAGGTGTGACAGGTGTGGTCATGTGACCATTGTGACATGTGTGGTCATGTGACCGGTGTGACAGGTGTGACAGGTGTGGTCATGTGACCAGTGTGACAGGTGTGGTCATGTGACCATTGTGACATGTGTGGTCATGTGACCGGTGTGACAGGTGTGACAGGTGTCGTCATGTGACCGGTGTGGTCATGTGACCAGTGTGACAGGTGTGGTCATGTGACCAGTGTGACAGGTGTGGTCATGTGACCATTGTGACAGGTGTGGTCATGTGAACGGTGTGACAGGTGTGACAGGTGTGGTCATGTGACCAGTGTGACAGGTGTGGTCATGTGACCATTGTATCATGTGTGGTCATGTGACCGGTGTGACAGGTGTGACAGGTGTCGTCATGTGACCGGTGTGGTCATGTGACCAGTGTGACAGGTGTGGTCATGTGACCATTGTGACAGGTGTGGTCATGTGAACGGTGTGACAGGTGTGGTCATGTGACCAGTGTGACAGGTGTGGTCATGTGACCATTGTGACAGGTGTGGTCATGTGACCGGTGTGACAGGTGTGGCAGGTGTGGTCATGTGACCGGTGTGGTCATGTGACCAGTGTGACAGGTGTGGTCATGTGACCAGTGTGACAGGTGTGGTCATGTGACCGGTGTGACAGGTGTGGTCATGTGAACGGTGTGACAGGTGTGGTCATGTGACCGGTTGTGGTCATGTGACCGGTGTGGTCATGTGACCAGTGTGACAGGTGTGGTCATGTGACCAGTGTGACAGGTGTGGTCATGTGACCGGTGTGACAGGTGTGGTCATGTGAACGGTGTGACAGGTGTGGTCATGTGACCGGTTGTGGTCATGTGTCCGGTTGTGGTCATGTGTCTGGTGTGACAGGTGTAGTCATGTGACCGGTGTGACAGGTGTGACAGGTGTGGTCAAGTGACCGGTGTGGTCATGTGACCAGTGTGACAGGTGTGGTCATGTGACTGGTGTGACAGGTGTGGTCATGTGACCGGTGTGACAGGTATGGTCATGTGACCGGTTGACAGGTGTGGTCATGTGACAGGTGTGGTCATGTGACCGGTGTGACAGGTGTGGTCATGTGACAGGTGTGGTCATGTGACCGTTGTGACAGGTGCAGTCATGTGACAGGTGTGGTCATGTGACCGGTGTGACCGGTGTGACAGGTGTGGTCATGTGACCGTTGTGACAGGTGTGACCATTGTGACAGGTGTGGTCATGTGACCGGTGTGATAGGTGTGACAGGTGTGGTCATGTGACCGTTGTGACAGGTGTGGTCATGTGACCGGTTGACATGTGCGGTCATGTGACAGGTGTGACAGGTGTGGTCATGTGACCGGTGTGACCGGTGTGACAGGTGTGACAGGTGCGGTCATGTGACAGGTGTGACAGGTGTGGTCATGTGACCGGTGTGACAGGTGTGACAGGTGCGACAGGTGCGGTCATGTGACAGGTGTGACAGGTGTGGTCATGTGACCGGTGTGACAGGTGTGACAGGTGCGACAGGTGTGGTCATGTGACCGGTGTGATAGGTGTGACAGGTGTGACAGGTGCGGTCATGTGACAGGTGTGACAGGTGTGGTCATGTAACCGGTGTGACAGGTGTGGTCATGTGACCATTGTGACAGGTGTGGTCATGTGACCATTGTGACAGGTGTGGTCATGTGACAGGTGTGGTCATGTGACCGTTGTGACAGGTGCAGTCATGTGACAGGTGTGGTCATGTGACCGGTGTGACAGGTGTGACCATTGTGACAGGTGTGGTCATGTGACCGTTGTGAGAGGCCAATTCGTTTCAAACAGCTGGATTTTTATCACTTCAGTTCAGTTTCAGGGTGACACGGTGGCGCAGGGGTTAGCGCTGTTGCCTCACAGCAAGAAGGTTGCAGGTTCAAGACCTCCTTGGTCCTGGGTCTGGGACCTTTCTGTGTGGAGTTTCATGTTCTCCCCGTGTCTGCGTGGGTTTTCACCGGGTACTCCGGCTTCCTCCCACAGTCCAAACACATGCTGAGGTTAATTGGAGACTCTAAATTGCCCGTAGGTGTGAGTGTGTGAGTGAATGGTGTGTGTGCCCCACGATTGGCTGGCGACCATCTGGGGTGTATCCCTGCCTCTCGCCGTAACGCGCTGGGATTGGCTCCAGCAGACCCCTGCGACCCTAATGAGGAATAAGCAGGTATAGAAAATGACTGAGTGACTGACAAATAGAAAGACTAAATTTGTGTTACTGAGCAAAGAAACTAACAAACAAACCCCAAAAACTACCAAGCTGATTCATTTTCTAACAGAAAATCAATATTTCAACATTTAATAAATGTGTTCCATGTGGTCTATTTGGTCTGTTTTATATTATTTTCCTTTAACCCGTTAAAACCTATGTCATTTTATACTTAAAATAAATAATATAAATGTTACTCACACAGCTGTTAGGTTTAGGGTTAGGGAACATTAAGTTTCCAAATGTTTCCTCTTATATGACGTCATCAACTTCCCAGAAAGAGGCCGTTCTATTCACATTATTATGACTTTCATTAATAATTTTCAAGTGACAATTATAACAGTTATTAAAATGCTATTTAATGCAAAGAAAAGAGTAAAAAATGGAAATAAAATAGATTCATAACAAAAGAATCTAGACTTAAATGAGTTAAACCAGAGGAGTTAAACTCAGTTAGTTCCCGGGTCACATCAGTGTTCTGGTTTCACTCAAAGGACCAATTATAAAGATCATATATATGTATCTATGTATTATTATTATTATTATATATGTTATTATATTAGATAATTACCTCTCCACTCATAATAGTGATGGTGACAATTTACACAGATTTTTAACCAGAATTTAAAATCAGCTGCTGCAGAAATAATGTTGTATTGTTGTTAGCGTCTAATTATTAAACATTAAAATCATCACAGATATCTAGAGACTCATACCAGAATATGCTGATAACCACTATTAACTATTGATTTATTTCATGGATGTTTCAAAGATTGGAATCTATGGTTTAGTGTTGCTATGCTAAATATTAAAGAATAGAAAGTAGCAGAAAGTAATGACAGATGTACTTCAACAAAGGAAAAGAAGGAAAAACAGAAACTTTCCTGTTTTTAAACAACCTTCGTGGCCGATTGAGAAAAAGATGTTGGAGTTAACGAAGTCGTACAAAGACAACGTGACCAGCGTGTCTCTGTTAACTTCAAACATTTATTCACTGTAAATAAATCACACCAGTCTGTGAAGCTCTGGAGGGACCACAGGAAATGAGGTGGAGACCAGATCTGGGCCCCGGGCCTCAGGTTGGACACCTATGGGTTGAAATGCTTCCAGGTTCTTATGTGTTAAAACAGACTAATGAACGTTGATGTTAAGATCAGTGGAACAGAAAGTGAGTGAAGTGCTGAGGTTAAAGCAGTTAATGCAGTTAAGTCGTGGAGGGATTTATCTTCAGTGAGTGATGAGTGAAGGCTCTGAACGTTTACCTGAGGCAGGTGGAGGAAGTGAGCGGCAGCCCCACAATGGAGCCGGGGCCGGGCTCAGGTTACTCCTTCAGCCTAATTGGTGGTAATTAAGCCCCTGTGGACATTGTTGCTGCCTCATTGTGTTTTAAGAGGAGAGGTCAGAGAACACAGGAGCCTTCTCTGCTCAGACAGGGAGATGCAGCGCAGATTAAATGACGACAAAATGTTGTGGAGGCTGAAAGACACACAGGAAACTGTGTTCTGTGCTTTGTTCACTCTGTTCTCATAGTTAATGAGTGAAAAGATGGTATTTATAATGACTGGAGCTGCACACACCAGTCGATTAGCTTCCAACTTACCAACTATTATTCTGATAATCCATTGATTTAAGTCATTATTAAGATGAAACATACACACACACACACACACACACACACACACACACACACACACACACACACACACACACACAATAACTAAGTACAAATAAAGTACTTAAGTCACATTTTGAGGTATTTCTGGATGAAATATTTAATAACAAGTAAAAATCTTGACAGAAGTATGAGTAAAATGTACTTAAATTATCAATATTAAAAGTACTCATCATGTAATAGTACAGAGATTCAACTATTTGTCGATTAATGCATTAGTTTCCAACTATTACATTAATAACTCTATTTTAATATTGTCTAAATTCTCTGGTTCCAGCTTCTCTTCTCTGATTATTTCCTGGTTTCTTTAGTCTCTATAATAATAAACTGATGATCTTTGAACAAAAAAGACATTTTAGGTTGAATCTTCATCTTTGATGAAACACTGATCCACATTTAAACCATTTAATGAACCAAACTACTCCATTAATGACTATTAAAGTTGTTAGTTACAGCCCTAATGCCCTTTGTGTAAAAGCTGTTGTATAAACTCTATTAACACTATAATAAAATACAACAATTACTATTAATTTACCACTAAACTTTTACTACTGGGGTTTTAATGCATAACACTGTTTATAAGTATTTGTAATAACTTATTCAGGCTTTATTACATATTGCTGCTGGCAGATGAAAACCTGATGAAAAGATGAAAACTTTAATAAATCAAAGCATCAGATTATTTTCCATGTTGTGTAGTTTTCATAAAGTTTAACCAACGGGAAAGAATTAATCCAAGTAGAGCTGCAACTAACTATTTTGATAGTTGATTAATTTATTGATTATTAAAACAATTAATCAATTAGTTGTTTGGTTCATTAAATGGTGTAAAAATATACACATAAAATGGTGCATTTTTACTTGTTATTTTATGATGATATTTCTACTTTTACTGAGGTAAAGTATCTGAAAACTATATATATTCTTAAAAAAGAACAGATCAAAAGTTTAAATTTCTTTTTTGTGTGATTAAAGAGCGACTTTGACATTTTCGGAACTAAACTTATTGCTTCACTAGCTTTGATGTCAGTTCCTTTATGTTTTTAGTGTTTTGTGCACACATTTGTGACAGAAAGAGGAAGAAGATAAATAAGAAAACTAAAATAAACAGTAAAACCCGTCGTCCGTGCACTTGCTCTCTAACCTCCCGTCATTCGTTTTTTCGGGCTGACGTCCCGTCGCCGGCGGCTGTCCGCTCTTCATCTCCAGAGGTCATCAGACCCGGATCCGGGAACAATGGCCTCCTGTGTAGCTGGGCTGCAGGAGAGTGACGAGGACGTGGAGGTCGCTGGACTCCTGAGGAGACACGGTCACGTCCATTAAGCCGACGACTTTCATGTCGTGCTATTGTTACACGTCTTCTCCCCCCGAGAGGTCGCCGCCGAGTGGGTAATGAGGGGTAATTGGTCCCGGGGTCAAGGATGATTAATTCCCTTGTTCAGGTGTCAGCGAGGGGTTTTCATACCTGGCTGATCGGGCAGGTACGAGGCAGAGAGGAGGGAATATGAGACGTGGGAGATGAGTGGGTAAGTGTATCCACACACACACACACACACACACACACACACACACACACAGGATTATTGATTAGACATCTGCGTTTAAATAAACGTACGAGTGGAGCGTCTCTCCCTGTCACATCACTCAGAATTTCCTGGGATCATATCTTTCCAGAAACAGGAGTTGAAAGGTCGTGGCGATCCTCCCCCTCCAACCCGCTGAGGCCAGATTGAGATTGAAAGCTGTCGCCTCCCTTCAGCTTCACTGAATAATCTGAATACTCCATCCATCCGTCCCTTCGCTCTAACAGGCCAATTTTGGACACTGATTATGTTCAACCTGTGTGTGTGCGCCACAGTAAATGCAGGGGCTGGCTGGTAATTGACCAGGCGAAGACTGAGACGCCTGCCGTGTAATTGAGCGGGGGCTGAGAGGCTCTGAAGGACTGAAAGGGTCCAAGGAGCCTTCATCGCCCATTAGACCCGGCGGGGGGTCTCCGGCGGCGTTGGACTCCACCGCGGGGCCGACAGGACTGACACCAAGAAAAAAACAGCTGCTGCTCTGAAATATACAGCACGGAAACAATGTTTTAGTCGCTGAAAACGAAGCTGAACGGCAAACAAAACACTTCACTTTAATAAACTGACTCGTTTCCATAGAACATGTGTCCAACCCGAGGCCCGGGGCCCAAATCTGGTCTCCACCTCATTTCCTGTGGCCCCTCCAGAGCTTCACAGACTGGTGTGATTTATTTACAGTGAATAAATGTTTGAAGTTAACAGAGACACGCTGGTCACGTTGTCTTTGTACGACTTCGTTAACTCCAACATCTTTTTCTCAATCGGCCACGAAGGTTGTTTAAAAACAGGAAAGTTTCTGTTTTTCCTTATTTTCCTTTGTTGAAGTACATCTGTCATTACTTTCTGCTACTTTCTATTCTTTAATATTTAGCATAGCAACACTAAACCATAGATTCCAATCTTTGAAACATCCATGAAATAAATCAATAGTTAATAGTGGTTATCAGCATATTCTGGTATGAGTCTCTAGATATCTGTGATGATTTTAATGTTTAATAATTAGACACTAACAACAATACAACATTATTTCTGCAGCAGCTGATTTTAAATTCTGGTTAAAAATCTGTGTAAATTGTCACCATCACTATTATGAGTGGAGAGGTAATTATCTAATATAATAACATATAGAATAATAATAATACATAGATACATATATATGATCTTTATAATTGGTCCTTTGAGTGAAACCAGAACACTGATGTGACCCGGGAACTAACTGAGTTTAACTCCTCTGGTTTAACTCATTTAAGTCTAGATTCTTTTGTTATGAATCTATTTTATTTCCATTTTTTAATCTTTTCTTTGATGATGTCATATAAGAGGAAACATTTGGAAACTTGATTTTTAAGTTTTTCTTGATTCTTTGTCAACATAAAGTTGTCACTATCATGTAAAACAGCTGTGTGAGTAACATTTAGCACCAAATAGACCACATGGAACACATTTATTAAACGTTGAAACATTTATTCTCCATTTGACAATGAATCAGCTTGGTAGTTTTTTGCTTAGTAACATATTTATTTACACATTTTATAATAATATATCATTTTATATAATAACAGATATTATAATAATACATAGCTACATATATATGATCTTTATAACTGGCTCTTTGAGTGAAACCAGAACACTGATGTGAGTTTATCAGTCGTAGACGGAACCATCTCGACATGTTTCAGTTTCAGACTTGTTGTGTTTCTTTATTTCACATCTTCAGTGAGTTAATCCTGGGTCCAATAATAGAAAATCCACGTTCATCAGGTGTTTCCACCATGGACCATGTCATCATAACAGCATCAGTGAGTCTGCAGTGACGAACATATCCTCCAACCTAGGGCTGTATAATCGAGTTGAAACGATATTTGACATGTTTCAGTTACGACTTCTAATAGAGCGATTACAGTGTGAGTGGAGATCTGTCTCTGGGTCAGTGATAAATAAGGTTTGGTTTTTAAAAAGAGTTTTAAGAATCACTCATCAGGTGTAGTCGACTCACCTTCTCATTCAATGTGTTTTCATGACTATTTCCATTGTAGATGCTCAGTGACGGCATCAAAACTATGAATGAACACGTTTAAAAAGGTGAAATAACATGTGGGAAAACATGTTTTATGTTCTAATTTCTTCTAAATAGCTTATAGTTAGACCCCAAACACACCAGTAAACCAGCAGCATCCTGGCTCCACACCAACAGATTAAAGTTCTGGACTATTCAACCCAATCCCATTAAAACCATTAAAACTAGTGGCTGACATCAGAAATGCTGTTTCTGAGACTAAAACCAACAGATGAACTGATGAACTGAGGCTGAATCACCTGTTGATAGGAACCAGAAGTAGATGTGCAGCAGGTCTCAGAAACAACTAAATATTACTGGAGTGAACATTTATCACTTCATACAGGAAATATTGGAGTTTGTGGAGAAAAATGCAGACACTGATATTTAGTTGAACAGAATAATATTCATTTGTTTTTTCCATTTTCTTTAATTAATTAAACATTTGACACATTTTCTTCAGGACATAAATTGCAGTGTTAACAATGCATCAAAATATTATTATAAGAACTTTGGCTTTACTTGGTGTAGGTTGGTGTAGTTGTGACCTTTAATTTGAAATTCTCTTTAATTTGACCATATCCTGTTATTTCTAGCTGGAGGTTAGTTTGCATTAAAGCTTTTAACAGTCACTTATGTCCTATTCCACCATAGTTGAGTCCAGGAACAGCAGCTGTTGATGTTCTTCTCTACCAGCACTTCTTTGTGTTTAAAGGCTTCCTCTGAGGCTGCAGGCGTCACGCTGAGCAGTGAAATACACCAACATGGCCGACTGGCTTTCCTTCATTCTGACTTTGAGCTGATTGTTTCTGCTTCAGCTGCAGGAAACAGGAAACCTGCTTCATCTGCATGTTAATACAATCTGAGCGGAGGTCATCAGAGGTTAAACAGGCTGCAAATAAACAGGCTGCAAATAAACAGGCTGTTAACAGGCTGCAAATAAACAAGCTGTAAATAAACAGGCTGTAAATAAACAGGCCGTAAATAAACAGGTTGTTAATAAACAGGCTGCAAATAAACAGGCTGCAAATAAACAGGCTGCAAATAAACAGGTTGTTAATAAACAGGCTGCAAATAAACAGGCTTTTAATAAACAGGTTGTTAATAAACAGGCTGTAAATAAACAGACTGTAAATAAACAGGCTGTAAATAAACAGGCCGTTAATAAACAGGCTGTTAATAAACAGGCTGTTAATAAACAAGCTGTAAATAAACAGGCTGTAAATAAACAGGCCGTTAACAGGCTGCAAATAAACAGGTTGTTAATAAACAGGCTGCAAATAAACAGGCTGCAAATAAACAGGTTGTTAATAAACAGGCTGCAAATAAACAGGTTGTTAATAAACAGGCTGCAAATAAACAGGCTGCAAATAAACAGGTTGTTAATAAACAGGCTGCAAATAAACAGGTTGTTAATAAACAGGCTGCAAATAAACAGGCTGTAAATAAACAGGTTGTTAATAAACAGGCTGTAAATAAACAGGCTGCAAATAAACAGGTTGTTAATAAACAGGCTGCAAATAAACAGGTTGTTAATAAACAGGCTGCAAATAAACAGGCTGCAAATAAACAGGTTGTTAATAAACAGGCTGCAAATAAACAGGCTGCAAATAAACAGGTTGTTAATAAACAGGTTGTTAATAAACACACTGTAAATAAACAGGCCGTTAATAAACAGGCCGTTAATAAACAGGCTGTTAATAAACAAGCTGTAAATAAACAGGCTGTAAATAAACAGGCCGTTAACAGGTTGTTAATAAACAGGTTGTTAATAAACAGGCCATTAATAAACACACTGTAAATAAACAAGCTGTAAATAAACAGGCAGTTAATAAACAGGTTGTTAATAAACACACTGTAAATAAACAGGCTGTAAATAAACAGGCCGTTAATAAACAGGCTGTTAATAAACAGGCTGTTAATAAACAAGCTGTAAATAAACAGGCTGTAAATAAACACGCCGTAAATAAACAGGTTGTTAATAAACAGGCTGCAAATAAACAGGCTGCAAATAAACAGGTTGTTAATAAACAGGTTGTTAATAAACACACTGTAAATAAACAGGCCGTTAATAAACAGGCCGTTAATAAACAGGCTGTTAATAAACAAGCTGTAAATAAACAGGCTGTAAATAAACAGGCCGTTAACAGGTTGTTAATAAACAGGTTGTTAATAAACAGGCCATTAATAAACACACTGTAAATAAACAAGCTGTAAATAAACAGGCAGTTAATAAACAGGTTGTTAATAAACACACTGTAAATAAACAGGCTGTAAATAAACAGGCCGTTAATAAACAGGCTGTTAATAAACAAGCTGTAAATAAATAGGCTTTTAATAAACAGGTTGTTAATAAACAGGCTGCAAATAAACAGGCTTTTAATAAACAGGTTGTTAATAAACAGGCTGTTAATAAACAGACTGTAAATAAACAGGTTGTTAATAAACAGGCTGTTAATAAACAGGCTGTAAATAAACAGGATGTTAATAAACAGGCTGCAAATAAACGGGCTGCAGATAAACAGGCTGCAAATAAACAGGCTGCAAATAAACATGTTGTAAATAAACAGGCTGCAAATAAACAGGTTGTAAATAAACAGGCCATTAATAAACAGGCTGTAAATAAACAGGCTGCAAATAAACAGGCTGTTAATAAACAGGCCGTTAATAAAACGGCTGTAAATAAACAGGATGTTAATAAACAGGCTGCAAATAAACGGGCTGCAGATAAACAGGCTGCAAATAAACATGTTGTAAATAAACAGGCTGCAAATAAACAGGTTGTAAATAAACAGGATGTAAATAAACAGGATGTTAATAAACAGGCTGTAAATAAACAGGCTGCAAATAAACAGGCCGTTAATAAACAGGTTGTTAATAAACAGGCTGTAAATAAACAGGTTGCAAATAAACAGGCTCTTAATAAACAGGTTGTTAATAAACAGGCTGCAAATAAACAGGTTGTAAATAAACAGGATGTTAATAAACAGGCTGTAAATAAACAGGCTGCAAATAAACAGGCCGTTAATAAACAGGCCGTTAATAAACAGGTTGTTAATAAACAGGCTGTAAATAAACAGGTTGCAAATAAACAGGCTGTTAATAAACAGGTTGTTAATAAACAGGCTGTAAATAAACAGGCTGCAAATAAACAGGCTGTAATTAAACAGGCTGCAAATAAACAGGCTGCAAATAAACAGGATGTTAATAAACAGGCTGTTAATAAACAGGCTGTTAATAAACAGACTGTAAATAAACAGGTTGTTAATAAACAGGCTGTAAATAAACAGGCCGTTAATAAACAGGATGTTAATAAACAGGTTGTTAATAAACACGCTGTAAATAAACAGGTTGTTAATAAACAGACTGTAAATAAACAGACTGTAAATAAACAGGTTGTTAATAAACAGGCTGTTAATAAACAGGATGTTAATAAACAGGCTGTAAATAAACAGGTTGTTAATAAAAAGGCTGTTAATAAACAGGCTGTAAATAAACATGCCGTTAATAAACAGGCTGTAAATAAACAGGCTGCAAATAAACAGGCTGTAAATAAACAGGTTGTAAATAAACAGGCTGTAAATAAACAGGTCACTAATAAACAGGTTGTTAATAAACAGGTTGTTAATAAACAGGTTTTTAATAAACAGGTCGCTAATAAACAGGCTGCAAATAAACAGGCTGCAAATAAACAGGCTGTAAATAAACAGGCCATTAATAAACAGGCTGTTAATAAACAGACTGTAAATAAACAGGCCATTAATAAACAGGCCATTAATAAACAGGCTGTTAATAAACAGGCCGTTAATAAACAGGTTGTAAATAAACAGGATGTTAATAAACAGGCTGTTAATAAACAGGCTGTAAATAAACAGGATGTTAATAAACAGGTTGTAAATAAACAGGCCGTTAATAAACAGGTTGTTAATAAACATGTCGCTAATAAACAGGCTGTAAATAAACAGGCTGCAAATAAACAGGCTGCAAATAAACAGCCTGCAAATAAACAGGCCGTTAATAAACAGGATGTTAATAAACAGGATGTTAATAAACAGGCTGTAAATAAACAGGTTGTAAATAAACAGGCCGTTAATAAACAGGTTGTTAATAAACAGGTTGTTAATAAACAGGTTGTTAATAAACAGGCTGTAAATAAACAGGCTGTAAATAAACAGGCTGCAAATAAACAGGCCGTTAATAAACAGGCTGTAAATAAACAGGTTGTTAATAAACAGGCCGTTAATAAACAGGTTGTTAATAAACAGGTTGTAAATAAACAGGATGTTAATAAACAGGCTGTAAATAAACAGGCTGTAAATAAACAGGTTGTAAATAAACAGGTTGTAAATAAACAGGCCGTTAATAAACAGGTTGTTAATAAACAGACTAAATAAACAGGATGTTAATAAACAGGTTGTAAATAAACAGGCCGTTAATAAACAGGTTGTTAATAAACAGGTTGTAAATAAACAGGCCGTTAATAAACAGGTTGTTAATAAACAGGTTGTAAATAAACAGGTTGTTAATAAACAGGCCGTTAATAAACAGGTTGTTAATAAACAGGTCGCTAATAAACAGGCTGTTAATAAACAGGCTGCAAATAAACAGGCTGTAAATAAACAGGTTGTAAATAAACAGGCTGTAAATAAACAGGTCGCTAATAAACAGGTTGTTAATAAACAGGTTGTTAATAAACAGGTTTTTAATAAACAGGTCGCTAATAAACAGGTTGTTAATAAACAGGTTTTTAATAAACAGGCCGTTAATAAACAGGCTGTTAATAAACAGGTCGCTAATAAACATGCTGTAAATAAACAGGTTGTAAATAAACAGGCCGTTAATAAACAGATTGTTAATAAACAGGTTGTTAATAAACAGGCTGTAAATAATAGGCTGTTAATAAACAGGTTGTAAATAAACAGGCTGTTAATAAACAGGCTGTAAATAAACAGGCCGTTAATAAACAGATTGTTAATAAACAGGTTGTTAATAAACAGGCTGTAAATAATAGGCTGTTAATAAACAGGTTGTAAATAAACAGGCTGTTAATAAACAGGTTGTAAATAAACAGGCCGTTAATAAACAGATTGTTAATAAACAGGTTGTTAATAAACAGGCTGTAAATAATAGGCTGTTAATAAACAGGTTGTAAATAAACAGGCTGTTAATAAACAGGTTGTAAATAAACAGGCCGTTAATAAACAGATTGTTAATAAACAGGTTGTTAATAAACAGGCTGTAAATAATAGGCTGTTAATAAACAGGTTGTAAATAAACAGGCTGTTAATAAACAGGCTGTTAATAAACAGGCTGTAAATAAACAGGCCGTTAATAAACAGGCTGTTAATAAACAGGTTGTAAATAAACAGGATGTTAATAAACAGGCTGTAAATAAACAGGCCGTAAATAAACAGGCCATTAATAAACAGGCCGTTAATAAACTGGTTGTTAATAAACAGGTTGTAAATAAACAGGTTGTTAATAAACAGGCTGTAAATAAACAGGATGTAAATAAACAGGCTGTAAATAAACAGGTTGTTAATAAACAGGCTGTAAATAAACAGGATGTTAATAAACAGGCTGTAAATAAACAGGATGTTAATAAACAGGATGTTAATAAACAGGTTGTTAATAAACAGGCTGTAAATAAACAGGTTGTTAATAAACAGGATGTTAATAAACAGGATGTTAATAAACAGGATGTTAATAAACAGGCTGTAAATAAACAGGTTGTTAATAAACAGGTTGTTAATAAACAGGCTGTAAATAAACAGGTTGTTAATAAACAGGCTGTAAATAAACAGGATGTAAATAAACAGGCTGTAAATAAACAGGTTGTTAATAAACAGGTTGTAAATAAACAGGTTGTTAATAAACAGGCTGTAAATAAACAGGTTGTTAATAAACAGGCTGTAAATAAACAGGTTGTTAATAAACAGGCTGTAAATAAAGTTATGAAGTATTTCTCTCATATTTAACGTGACACCAACTGATGATAAATAAAAGTCTTTAAAAGTTTATTTCAGTTGTTTTGAGGTAATTTATTGAATTGTAACGATGCTACTTCCTACTTCACTACATTAATCTGACAGTTTTAGACACTTTC
>CM060484.1:30622530-30647530 GCA_030544235.1 Lepturacanthus savala
GTCTCTAATGGCTCTGATCCTATTATGTGGATGAAGGTGCAGGGGACTGAAGCCTGAGCAGAAGGGAGGATTAAGACACCTGAGCCAAGAAAAGCTCTCACACACCCCCTCTGAACTACCAGCAATGTCATTTTTCCAGTTCAAAGGGAGAATAAAACAGAACTAAAGCGTCTAAATATCATTACGCTGCTTAAACCGAAGCAGATTCTCTCTAATTTTTACCCTGTGGATCAAAGATTTTATGCATCATTTACTCAGAAATGTAATGAAACAGTTTTAACCTCTATAGAAATAATGTAAATGACTAATATTTCAACTTATAACACTAAATCTATACAGTTTACCTGCTTATTTATAATTATATTTCTAACAACTTATTTATATCATATTGCATCTTAGCTTATTTTCAGTGTCTCACTTATGATCTTTGTCACATTAGGTTTATTTATGTGTATAAATATATATAATATTATTTGCTTGTTATGCATCAATTCATTTTTACATTTTTCTTTGCAGAAAACAGCATTTTAATGGTTGTTATAGTTGATGTTTGCACAAATCTGCCCATAAATAAAAACCTATTTATCTCATGTACAGAATTCTTAGACTTGAATGATTAAACAGATATAAACATGTCAGGGTTAAAACCATAATAATCTAAATAAAATGACTGTTTCTGGGAGGTTTGTCTTCTCCATGTTCTCAGCAGGAAGTTGATGACGTCATGTAGTTTATCTACTGTCATGTCATCAGGAATAAAAGCTGACTAAATACATTTCAGTTGATTATTTTCAGTATAAAATGACAGGCTACAGGTTAAACAGCAATAATTGTTGTATTGTGGCGACAGGCAGTAAATAAGTGAATAAAGATGGACTCACCGTTGTAGACCAGCTCAGCGAACTTGATGCCCAGACCCTGTTTGATCCGGCGAACCTCTTTGTCCATGGTGAAGGCCTCGATGTCCAGATGAGCCTCCAGCAGGATGGTACCACCGGGGGTCTCATAGATCCCTGGACACATGGGAGACACCGATCAACGATCAATAACCCATAACACAACCAGGACGAGGAGGTAGGAACAAGACTTGATGTCAAATATTCAACAAAACGTTTCTACACTCTTCACTTATCCAACATCTCTGATGAAATAATCTGTTGGTTTCACATTTATCCAGATGGTGGCGCTATAACCTCGTTAAACTGAAGAACTGTGAGTCTTAGAATCTGAATTCTGTTCCTTGTGGGTCCAGATGATCACTACTTATGAGACCGGTCACTTCTATAACAAAAGATGTCAAATATCCTGATAGAGCTGCCACATTTAATCGACTAGTTCCAACTATCACAATCACAACTATTCTGATAATCAATTCATTGATTTGAGTCATTTTAAGAAGAAAATGTCTAAATTCTCTGGTTCCAGCTTCTCTTCTCTGATTATTTCCTGGTTTCTTTAGTCTCTATAATAATAAACTGATGATCTTTGGACAAAAATAAGACATTTTAGGTTGAATCTTCAGCTTTGATGAAACACTGATCCACATTTAAACCATTTAATGAACCACACTACAAACAACAAGCAACTAATCGATTAACTGACTTATTGAAACTCTTAACACATCTGTGTTATTGGCTGAGAGAAAATCAAATAGAAACCAGAAAATGATCCAATTTAAGAAGCTGGAATCAGAGAAATTTTTACTTCAAAATGAATCAAATTGATTAATCAATTATCAAAAATGTTGTCAACTAAAGTAATTAGCAACTAATTGATCAATCAACTAATGGTTGCAGCTCTAGTTAGCAGATTGTTTTGCTTATTTTAAGTTTATTTTCTTGATTTTGGTCCATTTGTAAATTAGAGCTGTGACTAACGACTATTCTGTTGATTAATCTATTGATTATTTAGTTGATTACCTGTTTGTAGTGTGGTTCATTAAATGGTTTAAATGTGGATCAGTGTTTCCAAAGCTGAAGATTCAACCTAAAATGTCTTATTTTGTCCACAACCCAAAGATCATCATTTTACTATTATAGAGACTAAAGAAACCAGGAAATAATCAGAGAAGAGAAGCTGGAACCAGAGAATTTAGACATTTCTTTTTAACACCCAACGATAAACGGAGGAATCTCTGTCTCGGTCCTTCAAACGTCTAATGAAGCCATCGCCGGTTTGACTTCAGACTCGTGTGTTTCTGAGGAGGAAAAGCAGCGATTCTTAAATACAGACAGCAGCTCCAGCCAGGAGTCTGACAGACAGCCGTCACTGAGGAGCGTGGAGTCTGTCCTGGGTAAATCACAGGGTAGGAGGCCCCCGTGGCCTGGAGCCTGCAGCCTGGACCAGGATCTGCTACCCTGCAATTTACCCCCTCTGGACCCGGGGAGGAGGAAGATGAGGTGGACGACAGAGAAATGAAGCTGTCACTCAGACGTCAGCTAAGACAAAGGGAGGGAGGCTCTGACAGCAGCAATATGAGCTTCAACAAATCCTCTTTACGTTTGTCACAGCTGAGATTAAAGGAAAAAATAGATGCTATTGAACCATTCAAACAGATTCTGAAGCTGCCAAACGGCAAATTCCACTTTAAAAACTCTGCAGGTCCAGAAGATGGAGTCATACAAGTCCATGTGTCTTCATAGATTTGACTTTTTCTGTCTGTATCAGGTTTTTACATCAATCTTAGTCAGTGGTCAAATTTATTTGGAGTGGGTTTATATTATAAAACATTTCATATTTCCTGATAAACGATTAATCAATTGCCAACTTTTACACGAATCATCAACTATTTCAATCATCAATTTGAGTCATTTCTGTCTAAATTCTCTGGTTCCAGTTTCTCTTCTGATTATTTCCTGGTTTCTTTATTCTTCTATAATAGTAAACTGATGATCTTTAAGTACATTTACTCAGTAGTTTTGAGGTATTTGTACACAAAGTACAGTGGTGGATGAAATAATCATTTACTGGAGTAAATGTAGAAATACTCAATAACAAGTTAAAGCCTGGAATTGAAAATGTGACTTAATAAAAGTACAGGATTATTAGTAAAATGTACTTAAAGCATCAAAAGTTAATTACCATTTATTGAATATCATTTATTATCATTATGTTTTATTACAGTATAGATCTGCTATGATTAGTTGATCAATCAATTAGTTGATCATTTATCACCAACTATTTTGGTAATTGATTAGAGTCGTTTTTTAAGTAGAAGACGTCCAAATTCTTTTTGCCCTATACTCAGTAGAAATGTGAGTTTTCCCTCATGCATTAATGCAGAAAAGCCTCTTTAGAGATGTGCTCAGAATGTTTCAGGTTATAAATAATACTAAATAATATCCTGAAACCTTTGAGCTGTTGGAACGACACTATGTGAACATGTTGAGATTTAATGTCTGAGTTCAACCAATAGGTGGCGCTGTACCAGCTATTCTGATGGTCAATAATCTTTTGATTACTGATATCTAATATATAAAGTTCCACTTTCTTAATATTTTACTTGTTTTATCTCCTTTTTTTTTTACTTTAGCTGAACTTTTTATCCAATTCTGTTTTTTTCTTAAACGTGTATTAAGAAAAAAAAAGATTAAATTGTTTAATATTTTATTATATTATTGATTTTGTCTGATTTTTTTTACTTTTTCACTATATTATTTCCCAGATTTGACAAAAATCTAGAAAAATGAATGTCCAGACTCCTAAAACTCCTTCCTGATGTTTTAACAGATTTGATTTAATGTGTTCAGATGTCGGAGCAGCAGCAGAGTCCTGATCTGAAAACTGAGACCAGTTTTTAGCCGTCGGTCAGAATCAGAGCTTAAACGCCACCGCTAATTGTCTTAAAGCGTCAGAAAAGTACAGAAAAAGTGGCTTTTTTTTGGTGATCCAGGGCCACAGAGGCCACGTCGGGACACTTCCGACGCTCCATCAGATAAATCGGTTAAAACTGCCCCTCGGACACGTCCAGGATTAGGAACGAGCTTAGCGGCGAGGAGCAAACAATGAGCGGCTGTCAGGGGAAACGCCGCCGTCGAGTTAAGCTCAGAGACGACACCCCGACGGGTTGAGGAGGTCTTTAATCTGGTCTACAGGTAGACCTGCAGGGGGTCAGCTGATCCAGCTACACCCCCAGGACCAGGGTTAGTCAGAATAAACAGGTAAACACAGGTAAATACCTGCAGAGGACAAGAAATCACTCACTGGGAGCAGATTAATGGATGTTACAGCTCCACCTACCGTCCTGGAAGAAACATGAAGGTTTATTACCTCATGTTATATATATAAAAAAATTATCTGAAATAACGTTAACATAAACGCAAATAACAGAACTGTAACGATTAGTCGATTAATTGATAATTAATTGACCAACTGTTACATCAATCAATGATTCTAATAATCAATTTGAGTAAAGAAAATGTCAAAATTCTCTAGTTCCAGCTTCTCAAAGGATAAAGTCCTGGTTTTAAAAATAATAAAATAGTTTAAATAAGAAAAAGTTCTGTCTCATTAATATTCATGAGCCTCTTCTCTGATTGGCTGATTTAAATGAATTAATATACACAGAAGATTTTTTGTTTTCGACTTCTAGTGAATTTAATTATGTCTAATATTAAATGGCTATATAAATATAAATGGCTATTATTGATAGTTGGTTAATCTATAAATGATTAATCAATTAGTAGTTTGGTTCATTACATGGTAGAAAATGTTGAATTTGTTGTATTTTATTTTTTGTATTTTTACTTTTCATTTAAATTTTATACATACATCAAACCAACGTTATCATTTATTGATTATTGACTTAATTGCATTTTGTGATAAAATCAATAATCTAAATATTAATTAGTCACTGCAGCGCCACCTATTGGTTTAATAGCACCAAACATGTCCAACTATCATGTTAATCAACTATTTATTAATGGATTCATTTTTCCTCTTCTCTGATTATTTCCTGGTTTCTTTATTCTTCTATAACAGTAAACTGATGATCTTTGGGTTGTGGGCAAAAAATAATTGGGGGATTTTTATCCAATATTTTTGACTTTTTAATCTTTTATCATTTTTTAATATTTTTACTTGTTTTTTTTCTTACTTTTTCTGAACTTTTTATCTAATTCTACGTTTTTTTCTTGATTAATTTAAACTTGTTTTAAGAAAAAAGATTAAATTAAATAAAATTTTGTTATATTATTGACATTTTGTCTGATATTTTTCACTTATTTCCATATTTTCCGTTATTAAAGGCCACTATCACATTAAACATCAACTATTTTAATAAAAATTAATGAGTCCTAATATTTTATTATATTATTATTATTGTCACTTTCTATGACATCGAACCTTTAAATAAACGAGTCGACATGTTGAAAACGCAGTTTTTGACGACTGATTCGTCGTTTTTCTGAGGAGGAAATGGCGTCTCCTCGGTAATGGCGTGAGGTCGGAGGTCAGCGGGCGTCGTGACAGGTAGAGATGTCGGCGTGACACGTGTTGAATGTTCTGCGACGCGGTGACAACACAGAACCATCTCAGCCTCCCCGCCTCCCGTGACCCCGCCACACAGACGCGACCCCGCTCTAATAGGTGTTCCTTAGCCCCGCCCACGGCCTATTGTGCCGCCGTCCTCCCGGAGACGTCGCCGCCGCCGTTATTCAGCCGCCGCTCTACCTTCTTCCCGTGGCCTCGCCGGAGGGAAAAAGCTCCGGGCTTTTGTTCCACGGATGAGACTAAAGTGGGTTTCTGCTCTTTTCCAATTTCTACCTGTCAGGTTGTGTCGTTGGTCGGTTTAATCTGTCAATCACAGCTCAAATAAGAAATAAACCTGTCACCACACGCTGGAATTACAACGTCACCACTCAGAGAGGACGCCAGCGTGTGTGTGTTGGTGTCAGGATGTGTGTGTGTAGTTATTCTACACAGATTAATGTGTGTGTGTAGTTATTCTACACAGATTAATGTGTGTGTGTAGTTATTCTACACAGATTAATGTGTGTGTGTAGTTATTCTACACAGATTAATGTGTGTGTAGTTATTCTACACAGATTAATGTGTGTGTAGTTATTCTACACAGATTAATGTGTGTGTAGTTATTCTACACAGATTAATGTGTGTGTGTAGTTATTCTACACAGATTAATGTGTGTGTGTGTGTAGTTATTCTACACAGATTAATGTGTGTGTGTGTAGTTATTCGACACAGATTAATGTGTGTGTGTGTAGTTATTCTAAGCAGATTAGTGTGTGTGTGTGTAGTTATTCTAAACTGATTAATGTGTGTGTGTAGTTATTCTACACAGATTAATGTGTGTGTGTAGTTATTCTACACAGATTGTGTGTGTGTGTGTGTGTGTAGTTATTCTACACAGATTGTGTGTGTGTGTGTGTGTAGTTATTCTACACAGATTAATGTGTGTGTGTAGTTATTCTACACAGATTAATGTGTGTGTGTGTAGTTATTCTACACAGATTAATGTGTGTGTGTGTGTAGTTATTCTACACAGATTAATGTGTGTGTGTGTGTAGTTATTCGACACAGATTAATGTGTGTGTGTGTAGTTATTCTAAGCAGATTAGTGTGTGTGTGTAGTTATTCTAAACTGATTAATGTGTGTGTGTAGTTATTCTACACAGATTAATGTGTGTGTGTAGTTATTCTACACAGATTGTGTGTGTGTGTGTGTGTAGTTATTCTACACAGATTGTGTGTGTGTGTGTGTGTAGTTATTCTACACAGATTAATGTGTGTGTGTAGTTATTCTACACAGATTAATGTGTGTGTGTGTAGTTATTCTACATAGATTAATGTGTGTGTGTGTAGTTATTCTACACAGATTAATGTGTGTGTAGTTATTCTACACAGATTAATGTGTGTGTAGTTATTCTACACAGATTAATGTGTGTGTGTAGTTATTCTACACAGATTAATGTGTGTGTGTGTAGTTATTCTACACAGATTAATGTGTGTGTGTAGTTATTCTACACAGATTAATGTGTGTGTGTAGTTATTCGACACAGATTAATGTGTGTGTGTGTGTGTGTAGTTATTCTACACAGATTAATGTGTGTGTGTGTAGTTATTCAACACAGATTAATGTGTGTGTGTGTAGTTATTCTACACAGATTAATGTGTGTGTGTGTAGTTATTCTAAGCAGATTAGTGTGTGTGTAGTTATTCTACACAGATTGATGTGTGTGTGTGTAGTTATTCTAAGCAGATTAGTGTGTGTGTAGTTATTCTACACAGATTAATGTGTGTGTGTGTAGTTATTCTACACAGATTAATGTGTGTGTGTGTAGTTATTCTAAGCAGATTAGTGTGTGTGTAGTTATTCTACACAGATTAGTGTGTGTGTAGTTATTCTACACAGATTAGTGTGTGTGTGTAGTTATTCTAAACAGATTAGTATGTGTGTGTGTAGTTATTCTACACAGATTAATGTGTGTGTGTGTAGTTATTCGACACAGATTAATGTGTGTGTGTGTGTGTGTAGTTATTCTACACAGATTAATGTGTGTGTAGTTATTCTACACAGATTAGTGTGTGTGTAGTTATTCTACACAGATTGATGTGTGTGTGTAGTTATTCTAAACAGATTAGTATGTGTGTGTGTAGTTATTCTACACAGATTAATGTGTGTGTGTGTAGTTATTCGACACAGATTAATGTGTGTGTGTGTGTGTGTAGTTATTCTACACAGATTAATGTGTGTGTAGTTATTCTACACAGATTAATGTGTGTGTGTAGTTATTCTAAACAGATTAATGTGTGTGTGTAGTTATTCTAAACAGATTAATGTGTGTGTGTGTAGTTATTCTACACAGATTAATGTGTGTGTGTGTAGTTATTCGACACAGATTAATGTGTGTGTGTGTGTGTGTAGTTATTCTACACAGATTAATGTGTGTGTAGTTATTCTACACAGATTAATGTGTGTGTGTAGTTATTCTACACAGATTAATGTGTGCGTGTAGTTATTCTACACAGATTAATGTGTGTGTGTGTAGTTATTCTACACAGATTAATGTGTGCGTGTAGTTATTCTACACAGATTAATGTGTGTGTGTGTAGTTATTCTACACAGATTAATGTGTGCGTGTAGTTATTCTACACAGATTAATGTGTGCGTGTAGTTATTCTACACAGATTAATGTGTGTGTGTAGTTATTCTACACAGATTAATGTGTGTGTGTAGTTATTCTACACAGATTAATGTGTGTGTAAATCTGCTTTAATGATCTACATTAAATTAATTAATGTTTGACTCGTGATCTCTGTGTGATGTAGGTGATGGTGAATATATTCTATTTATTAGATTTTTAATTATACTCACATTACTTTTGGTTGTTGTTGATGATTATTCTATTTCTGTTTTAATTTAATTATTTTACCATTATCCATTTAGTTCACATTTAAATGTACGCACACACACACACCAAGTGTGTATCTACAGGTTTATCATTAATAATTAATAATTAATTGAAAGTTAAACTCATAGATATATAATATATTAAGTTATTTCACTTTATATATTATATATCTATATGAGTTTAACTTTCAAGCATATTTATAGTGAGGATATGATGAATTTGAGATAATTTGATTATTTGAGATGAAGATGAAAATCAGTGGTAGAAATTCAACAACTTAATATTAAAAGTTTGTTGACAGAAACATGCAGAAAGGTACATGTTGCTGCTGAAGAGAACGTCACACACACCTCGGCAGACTGTGTGTGTGTGTGTGTTTTCTGCAGGTGTGTGTGTGTATTAGTGAATAGAAGTAGCTTCACCTAAGGAAAAACATTTCCTTTGACGTGTTTTTTCTTTCAACGACTGTGACACTTCCATCACTCGCGTAAAATAACTGAAAATTACATGAAAGCCTGGATCCTGAAAAGCTTCTGAATGGTTGAAAAATTTAAATACTGAGATGGAGTTTAAGTGCAAATCTGTCCGTCTCCGTGCATTTACAGTGAATATCAGTGATTGTGAGGACGTCTGTCACTAATCTGAACAAACAACCTGTTTTTCTGACTCACCCCTGGATTTCATGCCGATGAAACGGTTTTCCACAATGTCGATGCGGCCCACTCCATGTTTCCCTCTGAGAGACACAAACACATTTAATTCACCTTCACACGTCGTAAAGAGCAAACCATCACAGATAAATGACTCCTCCTGTCTGTTCCTGGTTTTAGGGAGAACAGGTGATGTGTTGCTGCACAAACATCAGGTACCAAACAGATCCTACATAAATATATTTAGTAAACACATGTTTAGATCAACTCACCCGATCTCGTTGAGGTAACTGAAGATGTCCAGCGGCGTTTCCTTGGTGGTTCCGTCCTTCAGATTCACGACTTTGATTGGAACTCCTGAAGAAACAGGAAGATTCATTACCTCATGTTATATATATATATATATATATATATATAAATATAAATAGCATCACTGGTCTAAATATTTCACTTAGAATGATCTTAAATAACTTTATAGTCAGAAGAAAGAAAAACAATCGTCTCCATCTATAAAAAAAAGCAGATAACAGAACAGATTAGTCGATTAATCAATCAACTGTTCCATTAATCAATGGTTCCGATAATCAATTTGTCAATCATTTTTAAAAAGAAAATGTCCAAATTCTCTGGTTCCAGCTTCTCAAAGTTGTGATGTCACTAACAAGATATATTTGAGGTTTTATTGATCAAAATTCATCAGAATATAGTTTAACTTCTCTCTGCAGCTCTAGAAAAATGAATATTAACGAGCCTCTTCTCTGATTGGCTGATTTAAACGAATGAAATTAATCAACTGTATTGATTAATCTATTGAGTATTGAAATGATTAATCAATAGGTTGTTGGTTTCATGAAATAGTGTAAAATGTGGATCATCAGAGAAGAGAAGCTGGAACCAGAGAATTTGGACATTTTCTTCTTAAAAACGACTCAAATCCATTAATTGATGATCAGAATAACTGAAGATTAATGTGATAGCTGGAAATTAACTGATTATTTGATTAATTATTGAACTTATATCATACTACTCATTTTACCATTAACAGACCATGTTAATGTTTAAGTTTATCAGTTTAGAGAGACTTGGATTAATAGTAAAAATACTGCCTCATATTTTCTAAGTTGATCGTGTTTAATCGACTTTTTTCATGTGTGAGAACATAAAACACTTATTTTAGTACAATTTAAACAGTTAATTAACTAAAATAAGATGGAATCAGAGAATTTGGACATTTTCTTCTTAAAAAACGACTCAAATCGATTTAATTGATTATCAGAATGGTTGATGATAATGATTAATGTGATAAATGGCAACTAATTGATTAATTGATTGATCGTTGCAGCTAACACACGTTCACTTCTTCTCTGAATTCAAAGTTATTAAAGGTTAATTGATCTGTTTAGGAGTGTGTGTGTGTTTGTGTGTGTGTGTGTGAGTGATAAAGTTTTATGATAGGAAACTGTTGGGCCTCCATCTGTCCTGTGTGTGATTCCTTCTTTCTTTTCGTGCGGCAGCTTTTTTTCTGGTTTCTTTCAGGCTTTTTTAACGTTTTAAAGCCTCGTCTTTAAAGACACGTGAAGGAACTTGACAAATTTTTTTCGACAAGGTCTTTGTTGGCGAGGTCTTTTCTGGTATCGCGGGAACCGTCGGCGGCTCCCACGAAGAAAGAGAACGTCGCCGAGCGCAGGACGGATGCTGCTTTATGAGGCCGCGGCCCCTCCCAGATACCTAATAATTAGATTAAACTTCAAATAAATGAAGCCGAGTGTCTGGACGTGGGAGTGGAGGCCCGGCCTCTCGTCCCCGGCTCTCTCCTCCTCGTCTCCTCTCTCCATCACGCCGTTCTATCATTCTCTGAGGCTCTTTCTCTCCCCCGTGATCCTTTTCTTCGGCCCGGTGCTGCTGAACACTGCAGACAAAGGCAGCGCAGACACAGCTGTAGGAAAAATTACTGCTTTACATTTTTCCCTCTCTGTCTCTTTTTCCTCTTTGGCGTGAAAGGGAGGGAGGGATGGATAAAAAAAGAAGTGTTTGACGGGGAAAAAGGTTCCTGTCGTTTAAATATTCAGTTTTAAAATCAGTGAGAAAACTGTGGTGAGAAAAGGCAGCGATGAAGAGGAGGGAGGAGGAGTAAAATCTAAAAAACATCACTGGGTAAATCAAGATCTTAAATAACATTAAATAAACTATTATACTAATCAACAACTATACAATCGATTCAAGTCATTTATAAGGATTAAAATTATTATAAGATTATTTTCTGGTTCCATCTATTAAACAAACATATGATTAAACTATTTAGAAAATATGATGCAGGATTTTTAGTCACCTATAAATTACATTAAAATGTTCATTTATTGATGAAAATAAGTATAATATATAATAAGACTCTATAACAAGTAGAGCTGCAATGATGAGTCACTTAATCGATTAATTACCAACTATTACATTAATTGATTAATGGATTTAAGTAATTTTTTAAGTAAAAAATGTCACTGATTATTAAATGTTTTGAGTTTTTATTTAAAGAAAAAAAGGAAAAAAAAGTCAAAAGCTGCTCCATTTTATGAACCCAATATAGTTAATTATCATAAATAATTGTTATTTGCAGCCGTTTATCATGAAAACTTTGTGCTGTCGGAGCCACATTTGGTGAAAATGTGTAGTGACAAGGACACGTTTGGTGTTATTCAACCAATAGGTGGCGCTGCAGCGACTATTCTGATAGTTAATATTTAGATTAATGAAAATAAAATTAAATTAATTCAATAATTGATAGATAAGTGATAAAGTTAGTTTGATGTTTGTATAAAATTGAAATGCTGAAATTAAAAATACTAAAAATAAAATAAAAAAAACAAAAAAAAATAAGATACTAAAAACAATAAAAAGAAATAATCTAAATTTTTAATTTAAAAAAGGACAAATACTAAAATAACAAAAATGATTTAAAAAATACTAAAAATATTTAATTGATGGGTTTGAGCCGACAACTATTATGATAATCGATTAGATTATTTTCTGGTTTCTTTATTCTTCTATAATCGTAAACTAATTATATTCGTGCTGGTCTGGATAAAAAACTTTCTGAATTAAACTTTATTTTTAAAATATCACGTTCCTTTTCCTAATAATCCTCAAAGTATTTAGAAAACATAACTTCACATAAACGATGAAAAACATTAGAAAAAAAAGTGTTTGATGGGGGGAAAAGGTTCCTGTCGTTTAAATATTCCATTTTAAATCAGTGAGAAAACTGTGGTGAGAAAGAGGAGGTGGGAGGAGGAATAAAAACCAAACATTCTTGTGCTGATCTTGTTGCTCAGAGGGAGGAGCAGGCTTCAGCCCTTTGTGTGGACGACTAAAACAGCTTTTGTCAAGACGCTGCTCAATAAAAGGCTCAGAGAATATGTGTGAAAACACAGAAAGAAGCCGTGAATTCAGGCGAAGCTGCACCACTGTTTAAAAAAAAAGAAAGAAAAGAAAGCAGCAGATTCCACCTCGAGCTGTTTTAGAGTTAAACATTCGCCTCAGGAAACTGGTAAAAGCTCCAGACTCAGATTAAACCACGGTCGCCTCAGAACAAACTAGAAACTCAGCAGCTGCTGGAACCTCGGACTCAGGTGTGGAAACGTCCACAGGTGACATGATGTTAAAGGTTCGTTTCAACATGAAGCTCAGACTCATTAAAACTCACTTAAAACTTCTCCTGCAGGTTTGAGCTGAACTGAAGCTTCTCATCCTTTATATTCATTTAAGCCTCAGTTCTTCTGGGAGAAGCGTTTACAGACGTGTGTTGAGGTGAAAATGACAAAAAAACAACTTTTCAATGGATGAAATAATGATTTTCTGATTTTCATGCTGCAGTGAAGCTGGAAACTGAAAACTACACAAAACAGAGAATAACCTGATGCTTTGATGGTTTTCACTCACCAGCGATGATATATAATAAATATAATAAGGTCTAATAGGTTCTTACAAACATTATTCTGCATTAATGAGACTGTATTAATAATAACATTATAAACAGATGTTAGATTATAAAACACCTCAGTTTGTAACAACCTTATTATGTCCAATAAATCCTGAATAAATCTGAGTTCTTGTTTTAGATCCAGTTAATGCAAAAAGCCTCATTAACTGCAAATAATAATAAAGTGTTTGAATCCTCATAAAGCAACAAAGCAGCTGATTAAGTCTTAACCCATTTAAGCCTAGATTTCATGCATATAAATCATTATATCAGTTGAGTCACTAATAATCATGTTATGCATCTATTTTTTTTTACATTTTGTGCCATTTTCTTTGCAGAAACAGCATTTTAATGTCTGTTATAGTTGCTGTTTGCACAAATCTGCACATAAACAAAAACCTATTTATCTAATGTACAACATTCTTTTTTTCTAGAGAGTTGAATTATTAAATAGATAAATATGAAAATCATTTTGGGAGGGTTTTGTCTTTTGTCGCCATGTTCTCAGGAGGAAGAAACAGGAAGTTGATGATGTCATGTGACAGGAAGTAGTTTTGTTTTTGCTTAAAACGTAAAAAGGTTGTTTGCTATGTCAGAAAAAGAGCTGTATGAGTAATATTTATTATTTTAAGCATAAAATGACTCACTGAATAGAGCCTCATAGACTTCTATGGGTTAACAAGGACGTAAGTCATTACTGTCATTATAAACCATAAAACTCAAGTCTTATTAACAAGTATTAATGTTAATAAACATCTTATTACATATTTTTGGATGTTTCAGCTGATAAAGCTGTAGGTCATGTGACCAGTGAGGTCATGTGACGATGGAGGTCATGTGACGATGGAGGTCATGTGACCAGAGCAGCAAGTGTTTGTCTCTTTGACCTGAATCTCCTCTTCACACCAACATGTGACAGTTTCTTCTTGTTCTGATGCGTCTATCGAGTGTTTCTCTGCCTCAGGCTGTCGGCTGGATTAATGCTTCCGGCCTGGGTGTGTGTGTGTGTGTGTGTGTGTGTGTGTGTGTGTGTGTGTGTGTGTGTGTGTGTGTGTGTGTGTGTGTGTGTGTGTGTGTGTGTGTGTGTGTGTGTGTGTGGTGTGTGTGGAGGATGAGTCTGGGTGGTCAGGAGGTGATAAAGTGCAGCTGTGTCAGTGACACAGATGAACCACTGATGGTTAATAACATGAGGATAGAGACAACTAACCTATTAATCATTTCAAGAATCAATAGTTTTATTATTATAGTTTTATCAATAGTTTTATCTATCAGAGATCATTAGCTGCAGCTCTAGACAAGTTGAATTAAATCTTCAATAAATGATGTAGAGTATTAGAATATGAGTCATATCAGTGTTTGGGACCTGTTCACACATGAAATAAATCTATTAAACATATTAATAAGTTAATTAATTAAGTCTCTAAAATCAGCTCCACACTGATAAATCACATTAAAATGTTCATTTATTGATAAAAATATTATAATAAAAGACTGTATAACGAGTAGAGCTGCAATGATTAGTCAATTAATCAATTAGTTTCCAACTATCACATTAATCACAAACTACTTTGATAATTGATTAATGGGTTTAAGTCATTTTTAAATTAGAAAATGTCTAAATTCTCTGGTTCCAGCTTCTCTTCTCTGATTATTTCCTGGATTCTTTAGTCTCTATAATAATAAACTGACAAAAAAAGACATTTTATGTTGAATCTTCATCTTTGGAAACACTGATCATTAAAAGTTTTGAGTTTTTATTTACAGAAAAAAAAGGAAAAACTAGAGATTTTACTGATAAAACCTCTGTACTTTATCTTTTTCAATTCAGGACTCGAAAGTACTTATATTTGAGTATTTTTAGATTTAGAGTTTTACTGCAGTAAAGCATGAATATTTAATTCTCTACTGTATTTAATAGATTATAAATTTATTTTCTAATAATAAATAAAATAATTCAATATTTGGTGGATAATTCCTTTAACTTTAGTCACATTATGAAGCTGCTTTTATGAATTAACTTTTATACTAGTTATAGTTTTAATACTAGTTTTACTCTGAGCCTTTTTACCTTTTTTTAACTGAGTTTCTGTGTGTGTGTGTGTGTGTGTGTGTGTGTGTGTGTGTGTCAGCAGCAGACGAACCGTTCTTAAACTCGATCTCCAGCTGGTCGGGGGCGTTGGGGGACGTCGCCGGGTCCTTGGTCATCAGGTACAGGTCGACCGGAGCGTGGCTCTGAAAACACAGAATCACAGAATCACTCGCTCTGTTTCACACACACTTCTCTTATAATCAAACCTGGCGAGGCCTCATCATCACAGAGGAACAGGACACGATTGTCAGACGTGGCAGGTGGAAGAAAAGAAGAAGAAAAGTCCATCAGGAGCCCAGAGAAGACAAAAAAAAAAAAAATCAATGTTCCATTTTCTCCCTTATTTAGATTCATTTCTCCTGCTTGGCCTTCTGACACAAAGAGAGAAGACTTCAAATCACAGCTGATCGAAGGCCCCATTTTCTCTGACCTTCCCTTTTATTTTATTTTCAAATAGAAGAGTTTTGCCCACAAAGCATCACACATCAGATGTTAAACGTCCTACGACCTCATTTAGACGACAGCATGTGAAACTGATGAATTGTTGATTTTTTTCATCCATGAGATGTTCACATGCTGCTGGAAAAACCGTAAACTTCAGTCACGTCTGCAGCAGCCGCCAGACAACAAGTCTGTGGAGTTTCCATTATTTTAAGCTGCAGTTTATCAGCAGAAAGTCTCAGATCAGAGTCAAACACCTTCACTAACTGTCCTGTAGTAGCAGTTCACTGTCCCACCACTAGGGGGAGTTTCTCCATTTAAAAGCCTATATTAGTAATTTAATATAAGGACGTTTCAGACCTTCATCAGGTAGTTTTAACAGGAAGGAAAGCTGCCGCCACCGACGTGTCAGACCGCCACCGGCATGTCGACGTGTCGACATGTCGGCGGTCTGACACGTCGACATGCCGGTGGCGGTCTGACACGTCGACATGCCGGTGGTGGTGGTCTGACACGTCGACATGTCGGTGGTGGCGGTCTGACACGTCGACATGCCGGTGGCGGTCTGACACGTCGACATGCCGGTGGTGGCGGTCTGACATGTCGACATGTCGGTGGTGGTGGTCTGACACGTCGGTGGTGGCGGTCTGACACGTCGACATGTCGGTGGTGGCGGTCTGACACGTCGACATGTCGGTGGTGGCGGTCTGACACGTCGACATGTCGGTGGTGGTGGTCTGACACGTTGACATGTCGGTGGTGGTGGTCTGACACGTTGACATGTTGGTGGCGGTCTGACACGTTGACATGTCGGTGGTGGTGGTCTGACACGTTGACATGTCGGTGGTGGTGGTCTGACACGTTGACATGTCGGTGGTGGTGGTCTGACACGTTGACATGTCGGTGGCGGTGGTCTGACACGTTGACATGTCGGTGGTGGTGGTCTGACACGTCGACATGTCGGTGGTGGTGGTCTGACACGTTGACATGTCGGTGGTCTGACACGTTGACATGTCGGTCTGACACGTTGACATGTCGGTGGTGGTGGTCTGACACGTTGACATGTCGGTGGTCTGACACGTTGACATGTCGGTCTGACACGTTGACATGTCGGTCTGACACGTTGACATGTCGGTGGCGGTGGTCTGACACGTTGACATGTCGGTGGTGGTGGTCTGACACGTCGACATGTCGGTGGTGGTGGTCTGACACGTTGACATGTCGGTGGTCTGACACGTTGACATGTTGGTCTGACACGTTGACATGTCGGTGGTGGTGGTCTGACACGTTGACATGTCGGTGGTCTGACACGTTGACATGTCGGTCTGACACGTTGACATGTCGGTGGTGGCGGTCTGACACGTTGACATGTCGGTGGTGGTGGTCTGACACGTTGACATGTCGGTCTGACACGTTGACATGTCGGTCTGACACGTTGACATGTCGGTCTGACACGTTGACATGTCGGTGGTGGCGGTCTGACACGTTGACATGTCGGTGGTGGTGGTCTGACACGTTGACATGTCGGTGGTGGCGGTCTGACACGTTGACATGTCGGTGGTGGCGGTCTGACACGTTGACATGTCGGTGGTGGCGGTCTGACACGTTGACATGTCGGTGGTGGCGGTCTGACACGTTGACATGTCGGTGGTGGCGGTCTGACACGTTGACATGTCGGTGGTGGCGGTCTGACACGTTGACATGTCGGTGGTGGTGGTCTGACACGTTGACATGTCGGTGGTGGTGGTCTGACACGTTGACATGTCGGTGGTGGCGGTCTGACACGTTGACATGTCGGTGGTGGCGGTCTGACACGTTGACATGTCGGTGGCGGTCTGACACGTTGACATGTCGGTGGTGGTGGTCTGACACGTTGACATGTCGGTGGTGGTGGTCTGACACGTTGACATGTCGGTGGTGGTCTGACACGTTGACATGTCGGTGGCGGTCTGACACGTTGACATGTCGGTGGTGGTCTGACACGTTGACATGTTGGTGGTGGCGGTCTGACACGTTGACATGTCGGTCTGACACATTGACATGTCGGTGGTGGCGGTCTGACACGTTGACATGTCGGTCTGACACATTGACATGTCGGTGGTGGTGGTCTGACACGTTGACATGTCGGTGGTGGCGGTCTGACACGTTGACATGTCGGTGGCGGTCTGACACGTTGACATGTCGGTGGCGGTCTGACACGTTGACATGTCGGTGGCGGCGTCCTCCAGCTCCCACCTCCCATCCCAACACTCCCTCAGCTTCATGACAAGTCCCCGGCGTTGTGTCTTTGGGTAAATTACAGGACGGCGATGCAGCCGGAGCCGTTTAAACGTGCCAGTAGCTGCCGGGTGCATTTAAACGGAAACATTTACCAGACGCTGAATCCTCTGCGATAACTAACCGTCATCTGTCAGCGAGCAGGAAAAGAGCAGCAATCACTTTCTTCCTTTTAACTAAACACCAGGATTGAGTTTTTATTTTCTGCCTCAGTGGCTGAAAGATGCAAAACGAGAGCAAACAGGAGGCAGAGAAATGACCCAAAAACAACCTCCTGATGCAAACTGAGGGGGAGAAGATGGACGGAAACACAAACACGTTTCTGTCGTTTTAAAACTCACATCATAAAGACAAAGATCCACTCAACGTCATTTTTATACAGATTTCAATATTAATTAAATTAGCAGCTTCAGATTTTATTTACAAGTCAAAACATATAATTTATTTTCTCGTCTTGGTGAAGATTTAGTGTAATAAAAAAGAAAATTAAAACGTCCTGCACACTGAAGATATTTGATTATATTTGTGTAATTAATAAATATCAGTTCAAGGACTGACTTAATCCCTATTAATTTCATTTCCCATTTTATTTGCTGCCTATTGTTGATTTTATTTTATTATTTCTTGACTGAAGCATCTTAACATTTAATTAAAGCACATTAATTTATTTCTTTTTATATTATCCATTGACTTTTATTTCTTTATGCATTTCCACCTAATTATGAAAATACATAAATTACTTAAATTTAATCTTAAAGGGTAAATTAAATAAATTAAATTAGGGGATTTATTAGAATTTTTTAAATTAATTTATTTCAGATATTGGCAGGTTCAGTCAAGTACAGGACGTTGTCATTTTCATTTTTAATTTGAGACGGATTCCGTTTAAATTTAAGAGGATCTCTTAGTTACACGTTAAAATGAATAAAAAGTTTTGAGGATCTGATTCAACCTCAAAACTTCTGCAGGAGATGAAACTTAAAGCAAAAAGAGAAGTGATGGAATCAGTTTGTTTCCTCATTTCAGTCATGAAGCTGCAGGTGAAGGTAGGTGTGTGTGTGTGTGTGTGTGTGTGTGTGTTCTGTGGTGTGAAATGGTGCGTGAAGTTCACACCATCATCCTGCAGCAGAGCAGCTTCTTCATCTCGTCGTGGCCTCAACAGAAAAGACGACGACTGACGCATGAACTTAAAGTAAATTTCTATCTGTCCACATTTTAGCTGCTTCATCGGTTTTAAATCGAAGCCAATGGAGCCAAAACAGAGCGAGAGGAGGAGGAAGGAGGAAATATCTCTGGCCCAGTGGCTCGGAAACAACCTCTAAATCACCACGTTTCAAGCCTGAGCTCTTTAAAATGCAAACATGGAAAATTGAGACGAGAATAAAAACACGTGATGTGACGGATTTAGAATTTTAACACGTTAACGTTGAAGATTTAGACTCAGTTTAATATGAGTCAATGAGATTTATTACGATTCAATGAGATTTATTACGATTCAATGAGATTTATTACGATCCAATGAGATTTATTACGATCCAATGAGATTTATTACGATTCAATGAGATTTATTAGGATTCAATGAGATTTATTAGGATTCAATGAGATTTATTAGGATTCAATGAGATTAATTACGATTCAATGAGATTAATTACGATTCAATGAGATTTAAGATTTTAATAAGATTTATTACGATTCAATGAGATTACGATTCATTGAGATTTATTAAGATTTTAATAAGATTTATTACGATGCAATGAGATTTATTACGATTCAATGAGATTTATTATGATTCAATGAGATTTATTACGATTCAATGACATTTATTTAGATTTTAATAAGATTTATTAGGATTCAATAAGATTTATTACGATTCAATAAGATTTATTACGATTCAATGAGATTTATTACGATTCAATGAGATTTATTACGATTCAATGAGATTTATTACGATCCAATGAGATTTATTACGATCCAATGAGATTTATTACGTTCTAATGAGATTTATTACGATTCAATGAGATTTATTACGATTCAATGAGATTTATTACGATCCAATGAGATTTATTACGATCCAATGAGATTTATTAGGATTCAATGAGATTTATTACGATCCAATGAGATTTATTAGGATTCAATGAGATTTATTAGGATTCAATGAGATTTATTAGGATTCAATGAGATTAATTACGATTCAATGAGATTAATTACGATTCAATGAGATTTATTACGATTCAATGAGATTTAAGATTTTAATAAGATTTATTACGATTCAATGAGATTAATTACGATTCAGTGAGATTTATTAAGATTTTAATAAGATTTATTACGATGCAATGAGATTTATTACGATTCAATGAGATTTATTATGATTCAATGAGATTTATTATGATTCAATGACATTTATTTAGATTTTAATAAGATTTATTAGGATTCAATAAGATTTATTACGATTCAATAAGATTTATTACGATTCAATAAGATTTATTACGATTCAATGAGATTTATTACGATTCAATGAGATTTATTACGATTCAATGAGATTTATTACGATTCAATGAGATTTATTACGATCCAATGAGATTTATTACGATCCAATGAGATTTATTACGATCCAATGAGATTTATTACGATCCAATGAGATTTATTAGGATTCAATGAGATTTATTAGGATTCAATGAGATTTATTAGGATTCAATGAGATTTATTACGATTCAATGAGATTAATTACGATTCAATGAGATTAATTACGATTCAATGAGATTTAAGATTTTAATAAGATTTATTACGATTCAATGAGATTACGATTCATTGAGATTTATTAAGATTTTAATAAGATTTATTACGATGCAATGAGATTTATTACGATTCAATGAGATTTATTATGATTCAATGAGATTTATTACGATTCAATGACATTTATTTAGATTTTAATAAGATTTATTAGGATTCAATAAGATTTATTACGATTCAATAAGATTTATTACGATTCAATAAGATTTATTACGATTCAATGAGATTTATTACGATTCAATGAGATTTATTACGATCCAATGAGATTTATTACGATCCAATGAGATTTATTACGTTCTAATGAGATTTATTACGATTCAATGAGATTTATTACGATTCAATAAGATTTATTACGATTCAATAAGATTTATTACGATTCAATGAGATTTATTACGATTCAATGAGATTTATTACGATCCAATGAGATTTATTACGATCCAATGAGATTTATTACGATCCAATGAGATTTATTACGTTCTAATGAGATTTATTACGATTCAATGAGATTTATTACGATTCAATGAGATTTATTACGATCCAATGAGATTTATTACGATCCAATGAGATTTATTAGGATTCAATGAGATTTATTACGATCCAATGAGATTTATTAGGATTCAATGAGATTTATTAGGATTCAATGAGATTTATTACGATTCAATGAGATTAATTACGATTCAATGAGATTTATTACGATTCAATGAGATTTATTACGATTCAATGAGATTTAAGATTTTAATAAGATTTATTACGATTCAATGAGATTAATTACGATTCAGTGAGATTTATTAAGATTTTAATAAGATTTATTACGATGCAATGAGATTTATTACGATTCAATGAGATTTATTATGATTCAATGAGATTTATTACGATTCAATGACATTTATTTAGATTTTAATAAGATTTATTAGGATTCAATAAGATTTATTAGGATTCAATAAGATTTATTACGATTCAATAAGATTTATTACGATTCAATAAGATTTATTACGATTCAATAAGATTTATTACGATTCAATGAGATTTATTACGATTCAATGAGATTTATTACGATCCAATGAGATTTATTACGATCCAATGAGATTTATTAGGATTCAATGAGATTTATTAGGATTCAATGAGATTTATTAGGATTCAATGAGATTTATTACGATTCAATGAGATTTATTACGATTCAATGAGATTAATTACGATTCAATGAGATTAATTACGATTCAATGAGATTTAAGATTTTAATAAGATTTATTACGATTCAATGAGATTACGATTCATTGAGATTTATTAAGATTTTAATAAGATTTATTACGATGCAATGAGATTTATTACGATTCAATGAGATTTATTATGATTCAATGAGATTTATTACGATTCAATGACATTTATTTAGATTTTAATAAGATTTATTAGGATTCAATAAGATTTATTACGATTCAATAAGATTTATTACGATTCAATGAGATTTATTACGATTCAATGAGATTTATTACGATTCAATGAGATTTATTACGATCCAATGAGATTTATTACGATCTAATGAGATTTATTACGATTCAATGAGATTTATTACGATCCAATGAGATTTATTACGATCCAATGAGATTTATTAGGATTCAATGAGATTTATTACGATCCAATGAGATTTATTAGGATTCAATGAGATTTATTAGGATTCAATGAGATTTATTACGATTCAATGAGATTAATTACGATTCAATGAGATTTATTACGATTCAATGAGATTTATTACGATTCAATGAGATTTAAGATTTTAATAAGATTTATTACGATTCAATGAGATTAATTACGATTCAGTGAGATTTATTAAGATTTTAATAAGATTTATTACGATGCAATGAGATTTATTACGATTCAATGAGATTTATTATGATTCAATGAGATTTATTACGATTCAATGACATTTATTTAGATTTTAATAAGATTTATTAGGATTCAATAAGATTTATTAGGATTCAATAAGATTTATTACGATTCAATAAGATTTATTACGATTCAATAAGATTTATTACGATTCAATAAGATTTATTACGATTCAATGAGATTTATTACGATTCAATGAGATTTATTACGATTCAATGAGATTTATTACGATCCAATGAGATTTATTACGATCCAATGAGATTTATTACGATCCAATGAGATTTATTAGGATTCAATGAGATTTATTAGGATTCAATGAGATTTATTAGGATTCAATGAGATTTATTACGATTCAATGAGATTAATTACGATTCAATGAGATTAATTACGATTCAATGAGATTTAAGATTTTAATAAGATTTATTACGATTCAATGAGATTACGATTCATTGAGATTTATTAAGATTTTAATAAGATTTATTACGATGCAATGAGATTTATTACGATTCAATGAGATTTATTATGATTCAATGAGATTTATTACGATTCAATGACATTTATTTAGATTTTAATAAGATTTATTAGGATTCAATAAGATTTATTACGATTCAATAAGATTTATTACGATTCAATGAGATTTATTACGATTCAATGAGATTTATTACGATCCAATGAGATTTATTACGATCCAATGAGATTTATTACGATCTAATGAGATTTATTACGATTCAATGAGATTTATTACGATCCAATGAGATTTATTACGATCCAATGAGATTTATTAGGATTCAATGAGATTTATTACGATCCAATGAGATTTATTACGATCCAATGAGATTTATTAGGATTCAATGAGATTTATTAGGATTCAATGAGATTAATTACGATTCAATGAGATTAATTACGATTCAATGAGATTTATTAGGATTCAATGAGATTTATTAGGATTCAATGAGATTAATTACGATTCAATGAGATTAATTACGATTCAATGAGATTTAAGATTTTAATAAGATTTATTACGATTCAATGAGATTAATTACGATTCAGTGAGATTTATTAAGATTTTAATAAGATTTATTACGATGCAATGAGATTTATTACGATTCAATGAGATTTATTATGATTCAATGACATTTATTTAGATTTTAATAAGATTTATTAGGATTCAATAAGATTTATTACGATTCAATAAGATTTATTACGATTCAATAAGATTTATTACGATTCAATAAGATTTATTACGATTCAATAAGATTTATTACGATTCAATGAGATTTATTAAGATTTTAATAAGATTTATTACGATGCAATGACATTTATTACGATTCAATGAGATTTATTATGATTCAATGAGATTTAAGATTTTAATAAGATTTATTACGATTCAATGAGATTTAAGATTTTAATAAGATTTATTACGATTCAATGAGATTTATTACGATTCAATGAGATTTAAGATTTTAATAAGATTTATTACGATTCAATGAGATTTATTAAGATTAAATGAGATTTAAGATTTTAATAAGATTTATTACGATGCAATGAGATTTATTAGGATTCAATGAGATTAATTACGATTCAATGAGATTTATTACGATTCAATGAGATTTATTACGATTCGATGACAATTTTCAATTCAAACCTTGATTTTCTGTTTATTTTTTTCCTCTTAAAAAAACTAAAACTGAAAAATCTAAATATATTCTTTGTTACCACAATAAAAGTTAAAATTGAAATTACTTTTTCAATAAAATCCCATTAAAAATGAACTTCACTTGTATTTTCATATTTCATATTTTTATTATATTCATTTGTTTTTTTACTTAATGTTTTTCTATATCTGTTCTGTTCTTAATATATTGTTTTAATTTAAATACCAATAAAAGTTTTGAGTAATCTGTAGAATATTATCCTTAAAATTACAAGAAATAAAGGTTTGTGATATTTAATCCATGAGAAATGAATCTATATTTATTTAAAATCACATTTTTGTGGTTTGGACATTTCACAAATTGCAGGAAAGTAAAAAAATAAATAAATAGCAAATAAATAAATAAAATAAATTCCCCTATTTTTAACAGATTTTGTGGTGCTGAAATGTTGGAAACTTAGAAACAGGTTTGTATTTTTACACTAAACCTGGAGGGAACACACACACACTTTTCCCAGCCAGTGATGCTGTGTGTGTGTGTGTGTGTGTGTGTGTGTGTGTGTGTGTGTGTGTGTGTGTGTGTGTGTGTTCGTTTCCTGTCGACGTCACGCTTCCTGACCTGTGGTCAGTGGTTCGTCACCTGAATGAAACCAGGAAGCAGCGACAGCTGTAATTAACCGAGTCACAGCCTCAGGATGATTTTACTGATTTAATCTGATGGAAAATTAACAGAGGAAACGGGATGATTAGCTGATTAATCGATCACATTAATCACCAACCATTTAGACAATTGATTAAGGAGTCCTTTTTAAATGAAAACGTCCAGATTCTCTGGTTCCAGCTGCAGCTCTAGACAAGTTGGATTAAATCTTCAAT
>CM060484.1:30652530-30657530 GCA_030544235.1 Lepturacanthus savala
TGTATTTTAACATTTACACATATTATTTTACATTATTATTTAACAACATCATGCAAAGTGGAAACTAATGGACAAAACTACTGAAAATAATCTAGAAACCAACAAACCTTCTTTTTATTTTTACTTTATATGAGCCTCGTGTGTAGATAAACTGTATTTTTATTTTATGTGACTATTATTTGTGGTGATAAACTGTTTTTTACTTCATGTAAAGTTACCTGCGCATATTCCATCAGGTCTTTCCTTCCCTGGAAGCGGTTGTAGAACTCAGGAATCCTCCATGGAGCGATGATCTGACAGGAAATGACAGTAAATACCAGTAAATGACAGTAAACCCCAGTAAACGACAGTAAACACCAGTAAACGACAGTAAACACCAGTAAACAGAGTGTCTGGTGTTAAACACCAGTAAACTGTGAGTGTCGCTGCAGCATCAAACTCAAACTGGTTTTACATCAAAGAGAAACTCACCTTGACCTCGGGGTAAAGGGCGTAACACGTCAACTCAAAACGGATCTGATCATTACCCTGAAAACCACAAAACAAACATTAAACTGTTAAAAAAACAAACATTAAACCGTTAAAAAAACAAACATTAAACCATTAAACCATTAGGAAAACAGCAGAGAAACGCTCAGTGCAGCTGGATGTTGTGGAGTCTGTCGCCATCTGCAGGAGGAACCAGGGAACTGCAGCTCAATAAAGTTTATTATTACAAATTCATACAAACTAAATGATAAACAAGATAATTAACAACAGGAAAAAGAAGAAAACTAAAACTGAAATACCCTAACTGTTAAATGTTTATACATTTTAATATCACTGCTAAATATTTTACTATAGGACGTTATATTCTACGTCTATTTTCTTGTACTTTATTTTTAAATATTAACTTTTTAAATAAACACTGTTTTAAATTTCTTTCTTATTAAATATTTGATGTAAAGCACATTATGTTGCCTTTATATTTAAAGCTGCCTTGACTACTTATATTCTTTTATTGAAGTATTTGTGTAACTGTCAGATTAATCAGAAAGAGACGCTGTAACGCTATGATTCTCCTCATCATACGTGAACACAGCAGGTTTATCATAAAACATCAGGATCAGACATTTAACAGAGAATCCAGGCTGAATATTCCAGTAACGGGTGTGAGTTGTATGTTTTCAGCTCCTTAATGTTAATTATTGAACCAGCCTCCAGTCGTTTTCTGGCAGATTGAATCAGATCCAGCAGCCACTTCACATCGTTTCCAGCCGGCGTTAATTTGCAGATAATTTGGAGCCTCGATGTCTCAGAAACATTCAGCAGCTTCTCTTTCTAATTCCAGCTGCTGTGACTCAGGCTGCTTCCTTCCTGCCGTCAGATGATGACTCAATTAAATATAATTAACCTGTGATTAGAGGAGGACTGAATCGAATAGAGTCCCAGCAGGGACGGCAGCAGAAGTCTCAGTTAATGATCCTCAGTGATCTGGTTCATGTTTACATAGACTGGAAACATCCACCACACACACTGGAAGTCTGATTTCACTCAAACAAGACGCAACTCACTCAAATCAGGAACAAAACACCTTGAAATGGGAAGAAATATCTAATCAATGTTGGACTAATTGGACCAAAAACAAGATATTTTACAGCATTCAGATTTAGATACTCATCAATAATTAATTAATCTCATTTTTATCTGTTCTAAATGGATCTTAAAGGGATACTAAATGGATCTTAAAGGGATATTTTCTCTAGTTTTTAACATCTTAACATGTTAGTGAACAAATCTGCTTCAGTCAAGTGTCTGTTTATTGATTATTGATCAATGAGAAATAGAATCAATAACCAAAAACATCAGTTGTGATTTAAAATGATCATAAAACATGTTTTTCACATCAAAGCAGCTTCATTATCATATTGATGAGTTAATTGAACATTTCCTGAGTAATATGCATGAAAATGAAGCTGTTGTTGATTATTTTACTGTTCGAGTCACTTCAGAAACAGAAATATCTGAAATATCTACAGAAATAAACCTGAAATATCTGAGCTGACTATAAAATCTGCTGCTGGTGAATAAATGAGCTCATTTATTTATTCATTTACATGGACACATGCACTTTTCTGTTTGAGGATTTGTTCAAAATTAATTTAAAATTAATTTATCCCAGACTTCTTATTGACTCAACTTTTATTATTTTATCTTTTCTTGTTCATCACCATGTCTAAAACACATAAAAACACCAAATAACTGGACAGATACTGGACATGTTGGATTAGGACTGAATTATAATAAAAACATTAGTAGAAAATCAGTTATATTAGTAAAAATATAATTATTACACAGTCACGTGTTGGATTTGACGCTTGATGAATGAAAACCTGAGAAAAAGTTAAATATTTATAAAGATTAAACTCATCTAGAGGCTGAAAGATGGAAAATCAATGTGAAAACTTAGGATTGTGTAAAATAATAATAATAATATAAATATATTATTATAGTAGATTTAGAAAATGTATTGATCCCACATCAGGGAAATTAGTGCGTTACCACAGCTCAGATACAGAGAAGCAATGATGTAGAAGATAAGAGTTTTATAAAAATATATAGAAAATATATAGAAGAAGAAATAAAATAGACATTATATACAGATAGTGTAAAGGTACCAGTATCAGCATACTCAGTATGCACCATGCATTATGGTTGAGGTGGAGGCATTTAAACAAACACAGTCTATATAAATATTTAATCCAGGTGTGTTTCGTACCTTCCCGGTGGCTCCATGCGACACGAACTGGGCCCCCTCCCTCTTGGCGATCTCCACCTGGCGGCGGGCGATGCAGGGCCGGGCCACCGAGGTTCCCAGCAGGTACCGGTCCTCGTACACGGCGTTGGCCTGGACCGCCGGCCAGATGAAGTCCTTCACGAACTCGGCACGCAGGTCCTCGATGAAAACCTGGACCCGGAGCAGTCCACAAAACCTTATTTATCAGTTCTCCTGCTATAAATGATAATAAATACTAAATATTTCTACAACTACAAACGTTATTGGACTTAAACCTGGAATCAGAATAAATGTCCAACATGTTCAGTGACTACAGAAGAGTCAGAATCTATTCATGTTGCTGATACAGAGACAATAGAGTTAGAATATTAGAAAAAAATAATCTCAAAATGGGTTTTACTGCAGATAAAACTGACTTAGTTTAGTTGTAGCTGAGGTTTTCTCATTGCTGCTCCAGTATCAGGGGGTTTGGATTTTAACAGGTTAAAAAATGCTTTTTATTTAATTTACAACTGTATTGTTATTATTTTAAATGTGTTTTTTGGTTTGTGGGTTTTTTTTAGTTTCAATTAATCACCAGTTCTCCTCTAAATAAATAAATACAAATATTAAAGAAGACGTATGCATGTGTCTCTTCTTCTCCTTTATCTCTGCATCACTGTGATGCTCCAATCACATTAAACAACCCTGTCTCTGATAATATTGATTATTGATTAATTGTTATCACCACGGCTTTGGTGCAACATGAAATTCTAAGTTTCTGTGGTAAAATATGCAGAGGAACAGTTTAACTACAGCACTGGAATCTGACTTTAGACAAAATTATACAGTAGTTATGCTGGTTTATTTAAAGAATTGGAGTAAATTAGCAGATCTTTAATCAGATTTAAATTAATCTCTACAGGAATTAATCTCCTGGTCTCAAATTAACAGCTGATCTGTTAAATGACTAAAACTAATAAACACCCTGGATATTATTCTTCACTGGTTCCATGTTTAACTTTGTTCTAGTTGCTCAAGTGAAGTAAAAATCTGACTAAATGATGAAAATGAAGCTGCTGATGATCTATTTTAGATCATCAGCAGCTTGTCTGTGGTCGTCTGGTAGAGAACCAGACGACCACAGACACTGGTTCTCTGAAGCTTCGACGGCACGAAAGAAACCGACAGACGCTGTTTTTATGTCTGAAACAACGAAAAAACAACTAAAAAACCTGCTTTTCATCAGAACATCAAGGAAACATTTATACAAAATCTGCAATTTAGTCTCATGTCTTAGATGTGAAACTTGACAAGGATACAAAAATAAATAATTAAAAACATTCAGACCAGATATTATGTATGAAAAAGAATAAAATGATCTATTTAAACTGTCTGTTCTTTATCTTCTGCAGATATTGTGTGTAATATTTATTATAAATGCTTTTCAGTTCATTTACAACGGTATTAATACTTGTGTTTAATACTCTGTTTTTTTATTATATATTTTTTCCTCTACATCATCTACAGCCAGAAAGTTCATGTGAAACATTGACTGGTTTGATTCTGAACTTTATTCCAGCTGCTCACGATTGTTCATGATTTAAACTTTATGAAATTATAATTTCATATTTAATTTTTTATTTATTTTTTACCTTTTTTGCACCGAGAGCTTCTGCTTTTTTCTGAGCAGCATCAAAATCTTCATCCTGTCCGATGTTGGCCTGAAAACACACAAAATACAGGTTTATTTACAGAATCGGAGCAGAATCTCTGCTTTAAGGCCACACACACACACACACACACACACACACACACACACACACACACACACACACACACACACACACACACACACACACACACACACACACACACACACACACACACACACACACACACACACACACACACACACACACACACACACACACACACACACACACACACACACACACACACACACACACACACACACACACACACACACACACACACACACACACACACACACACACACACACACACACACACACACACACACACACACACACACACACACACACACACACACACACACACACACACACACACACACACACACACACACACACACACACACACACACACACACACACACACACACACACACACACACACACACACACACACACACACACACACACACACACACACACACACACACACACACACACACACACACACACACACACTCTTGTAATTC
>CM060484.1:30662530-30777530 GCA_030544235.1 Lepturacanthus savala
AGTCTAGTCTAGTTAGTTTCCAACTATCACATTAATTGTTAACTATTTTGATAATTAATCAATTAGAGTCATTTTTCTCTCCTGCTCTCCTGGAGCTGCCACCTTATCGTGGTGGAGGGGTTTGCGTGTTCCAATGATCCCAGGAGCTATGTTGTCGGGGGCTTATGCCCCTGGTAGGGTCACCCATGGCAATCAGGTCCTGGGGGAGGGACCAGACGAAGAGCGGCTCAAAACCCTCTGATGATGAGAAAGAACATTGGGCCAGCGTTAACCCTGCCCGGGTGTGGGTTACCGGGGCCCCCCTCTGGAGCCAGGCCTGGGGGAGGGGCTCGGGTGCGAGCACCTGGTGGCCGGGCCTTTGCCCACGGGGCCCGGCCGGGCTTAGCCCGAAGCGGCGACGTGGGCCCCCCTCCCCATGGACTCACCACCCGTGGGGGGGGCCACAGGGGGACGATGCGGAGAGAGTTGGGCTGCAGTCGGAGGCGGGGACCCTGGCGGTCCGACCCCCGGCTGCAGAAACTGGCTCTGGGGACGTGGAACGTCACCTCTCTGGCGGGGAAGGAGTCTGAGCTGGTGCGCGAGGTTGAGAGGTACCGACTAGATATAGTCGGGCTCGCCTCGACGCACAGTGTGGGCTCCGGAACCAGTTTCCTCGAGAGGGGTTGGATTCTCTACCACTCTGGAGTTGCCCCCGGTGAGAGGGGTGGGAATGCTTGTTTCCCCCCGGCTCGGTGCCTTTACATAGGGGTTCACCCCGGTGGACGAGAGGGTAGCCTCCCTCCGCCTTCGGGTGGGGGGACGGGTCCTGACTGTTGTTTGTGCCTATGCGCCGAATGACAGTTCAGAGTACCCACCCTTCTTGGAGTCCTTGGATAGGGTGCTGGAGGGCGCCCCTTCTGGGGACTCCCTCGTCCTCCTGGGGGACTTCAATGCTCACGTGGGCAATGACAGTGTGACCTGGAGAGGCGTGATTGGGAGGAACGGCCCCCCTGATCTGAACCCGAATGGTGTTTCGTTGTTGGACTTCTGTGCTCGTCATGGATTGTCCATAACGAACACCATGTTCAGACATAGGGGTGTCCATATGTGCACTTGGCACCAGGACGCCCTTGGCCGCAGTTCGATGATCGACTTTGTTGTCGTGTCGTCAGACTTGCGGCCTCATGTCCTGGACACTCGGGTGAAGAGAGGGGCGGAGCTGTCAACTGATCACCACCTGGTAGTGAGTTGGCTCCGATGGTGGGGGAAGAGGCCGGTCAGACCTGGCAGACCCAAAGTTCTGTGAGGGTTTGCTGGGAACGTCTGGACGAATCTCCTGTCAGAAGGAACTTCAACTCGCACCTCCGGGAGAGCTTCACCCACGTCCCGGGGGAGGCGGGGGACATTGAGTCCGAGTGGACCTTGTTCCGCGCCTCTATTGTTGAGGCGGCTGATCGGAGCTGTGGCCGTAAGGTCGTCGGTGCCTGTCGTGGCGGCAATCCCCGAACCCGCTGGTGGACACCGGCGGTAAGGGATGCCGTCAAGCTGAAGAAGGAGTCCTACAGAACCTTCTTGGCCTGTGGGTCTCCGGAAGCAGCTGACGGGTATCGGCGTCCTAAGCGGATCGCAGCCTCGGTGGTTGCCGAGGCAAAAACTCTGGCGTGGGAGGAGTTCGGTGAGGCCATGGAGAAAGACTTTCGAACGGCTTCGAGGAAGTTCTGGATCACCATTCGGCGTCTCAGGAGGGGAAAGCAGGGGCGCACCGTTGACACTGTGTTCAGTGGAGACGGGGTGCTGCTGACCTCGACTCGGGACGTCCTGGATCGGTGGGGGGAATACTTCGAAGACCTCCTCAATCCCACCAGCACGTCTTCTGTTGAAGAAGCAGAGTCTGGGGGATCAGTGGTGGACTCGCCTATCTCTGGGGCTGAGATCGCCGAGGTAGTCAAAAAGCTCCTCGGCGGCAAGGCCCCGGGGGTGGATGAGATTCGCCCTGAGTTCCTCAAGGCTCTGGATGTTGTAGGGCTGTCTTGGTTGACATGTCTCTGCAGCATCGCGTGGACATCGGGGGCAGTGCCTCTGGACTGGCAAACCGGGGTGGTGGTTCCCCTTTATAAAAGGGGGGACCAGAGGGTGTGTTCCAACTATAGAGGGATCACACTCCTCAGCCTCCCTGGGAAAGTCTATTCGGGGGTACTGGAGAGGAGGGTCCGTAAGATAGTCGAACCTCGGATTCAGGAGGAGCAGTGTGGTTTTCGTCCTGGTCGTGGAACTGTGGACCAGCTCTATACCCTTAGCAGGGTGCTTGAGGGTGCGTGGGAGTTCGCCCAACCAGTCTACATGTGTTTTGTGGATCTGGAGAAGGCGTTCGACCGTGTCCCTCGGGCAGTCCTGTGGGGGGTGCTCCGGGAGTATGGGGTCCCGGACCCGTTGACACGGGCTGTCCGGTCCCTGTACTCTCGGTGCCAGAGCTTGGTCCGCATTGCCGGTAATAAGACGAACTTGTTTCCAGTGGGGGTTGGACTCCGTCAGGGCTGCCCTTTGTTACTGATTCTGTTCATAACTTTTATGGACAGAATTTCTAGGCGCAGCCAGGGCGTCGAGGGGCTGCGGTTTGGTGGCCTCAGGATTGGGTCGTTGCTATTTGCGGACGATCCGGTCCTGTTGGCTTCATCGAGCCGTGACCTTCAGCTTTCACTGGAGCAGTTCGCAGCCGAGTGTGAAGCGGCTGGGATGAAAATCAGCACCTCCAAATCCGAGGCCATGGTTCTGGACCGGAAAAGGGTGGAGTGTCGACTCCAGGTCGGGGATGAGATCCTGCCTCAAGTGGAGGAGTTCAAGTATACTTGTTCACGAGTGGGGGGAGGATGGAGCGGGAGATTGACCGGCGGATCGGTGCGGCTTGGGGTCCCCCCGGAAGAGCTGGAGGAAGTAGCTGGGGAGAGGGAAGTCTGGGCTTCCCTGCTGAAGCTGCTGCCCCCGCGACCCGATTACGGATAAGCGGAAGAAGACGAGACAAGTCATTTTTAATTAGTAAATGTCTAAATTCTCTGGTTCCAGCTTCTCTTCTCAATTTATTTTCTGGTTTCTTTAGTCTCTATAATAGTGAACTGATGATCTTTGGACTGTTTTTACATCATTTTAGGAATCAAACGTCTCTTTCCTGATCCCTGATTAATTCATTATTCATCATCATTACAAACACTACTCAGCCGTTAAAGCCCTGTGGTCGAGGTGTGGTTCAGTTCAGTGGTTTAGGGAGAATCCTGACTCTGGTAATGTCAATAAGATGTGGAAGTTAAAAGTGAAACAGCTGGAGGATAAAACAGGAACAGAAAGTCTGGAGAAAACAGTTCAGTAAATATTCATCAGCACAAAAACGATGTTCACACAAAAATATAAAATACTTCACTACATCTACACTTCATTTGAATTAAAACAGAGTGAATAGTGATATTAACAGACAAAATTCATGTGTGATTCACAGCACAATATAATATATATTCTGAAATGGACTGGAGGGGGCGGAGCTTATTTTCTTTATTTTTGCATCAAGCTGCTCAGCTGTCGCTTTATTTATTAAAAATAGGAAATATATGATCAATATTAAATATTACAGCTCCAACAGTCACAAAGTAGAGTAAAAGTCTAAAGATGTTACCCATGTGATTGTGTCAATTAAGGTCTACGAAGATTTTAACCAACTTATTTATCACCGTTTTATTTTTAGGATTAATTCTGCAGTGACCTTCATGCTGGTAAACACGCGTCAGTCAGGTTGATTATTATCAGTTTCCTTTCTCACGCAAAGAATTTAATGGTTTCTGAACGGATAAATATCAAAAGACGGCTCCTCTGCTGCCAAAATATCTTTGGACTCTTTATCTTAAGTTTCTTATCGTCACAAAAAAACCCGCCAAACCTCAGACGTGTGACGTCAAGAACTTTCTCCAAAATCACAGGAGACGCAGCGATTCGTGTCTAAAACAAACTTCATCTCTGTGGATTCACGGTTGATCTGCGTCTTTAATAGAGCAGCAGTAACAGCTGAGAGAATCAAATATTCTTGTTACACATGAACAGCTGCAAACAGGAGGATTCATGACTCAGAGCCCAGCGCTGTCGCCACAGATCAATCAATCGGTGCAATAAAGAGCAAACGTATAGTAAAACTTGCTTCAAAATTAGGGTTTCACAATCTATTTACAACCTAATTTACTTATATCAGCATCACTGTGTCATCAAACTGTCCTAAAACTATATTTTACAGTCTATAGATACAAAACCCTGAAACATTTACTCAAGTATTGAGCTGAAGTATAATTTAGAAGTAGTTACTTTATACTTTTCTCCCCTACATTAATCTGCAGCTTTAGTTTCAATGACTCAATATATAAATGTGTTATTTCCCCCGTTTAATAATTTAATATTTCACCAAAAATCAAAGATTACAGAAAAAGGGATCAGACTCAGGTCTGTGTTTAACTGTATAAATTGTGCTATGGTAGAAAAGCCGGACGTTCATTTTTTTCCTAGGATGATCAAGGTAATGATCAGGGTAAATTAATCAGAGTAACTAGTAGAACTCATCCCAGGATCATCCTAGGAAAAAGATATTCACCGTCAGGAGATTCCTCTCCAAAGCAAACAGGAAGTGGAAATTCCATTATGTTTCCATGGAAACAGATTTCATAGATATATATAGACACTGTCCTAACAATGTGTTTATGTTGAGTTGACCTTCCCAAGATGGCGTCAATGCTGGGACGTCACCCAGAAGAGTTCACACAACGTCTAGACCCAACGAATTCATCCTGAGCAGAGCTGATCTGTTCACTTTCAAAATAAAAGACAACTAAAACTTTACTGGTGTACTTTTACTACATTAACTCAAAATACCCTTGTACTTTACTATAGTACTTAACTACAACTTATGTACTTTACTGCAATACTATATCCACTCATAATACTCTTGTACTTCACTATAGTACTTTAACTACAATAGCTCATAATACATATGTACTTTACTGCAGTACTTTTACTACATACACCTTTAATATTTATGTACTTTAACTACATCAACTCATAATACTCTTTTACTTAATAGTACTTTATCTACAATAGCTCATAATATCCAAGTAATTTCACTGCATCAATTCATATTTATGTACTTCATTGCAGTAATTTTACTACATCCAGTCAACACTCATGCACCTACATTACAGCAATATTTTAACTACACCATGGTCACAATACTTACGTACTTTACTGCAGTACTTTTACTACATAAACCATCAATACTACCCTACTCATGTACTTTCACTGTAATACTTTAACTACATCAACTCAATACTAATGTACTTCACTGTAGTACTTGTACTACATTAAGCTACTAATACTTGGGTACTTTTACTTCAGTGGGATGTTAACGCAGTACTTGTACTAGTCCTGTAGTATTTTACCAGTGAATGAGAGGCTGCAGCCACATGGTCAGACAGGATGATGACATCTTTACAACGGGTTTCCCCACGAGGTGATGCAGTGGATCTTACGTCACATACGTAAGGTAACGTAAAGTACGTAAAGCGTGATAGGCGAAACCCGGGAAAATGACACCTAATTAAAAAAACCTTTATGACTCGTTTTCCCGCCAGTCGTAAAAAAAAAGAAAGAACGCTTTGTTCACCGGTTTCCTTTTACTGATGCCGCTACTTTTAATAGTCAACTGTTTTTTGTTGTTGTTTTTTTTTTACAATAAAACAACGAAAACAGACTACGAACAGCGTTAAAAAAGTTATTTATTGTTATTATTATTATTATTACTAATAATCTATTATAATTATATAACAATAATAATACAACTATTATAAATAATAATAACCACATTGATCATTACTATAATACAAACATACAGTATGTTATATGTTGTTAAATCGTTTCTAATCGGAAACATTAGCGTCAGACTCCATATTAACCGTAGATTAGTCCCATATGCGACTCTCTACTCCGGGGAGTCTCCACGCCGTCATCCAGAAACCAGACACCGGATCCTTCGTTTCACTCCTGCTTTTTCCTACATGTACCAATCATAATCAAACAAAACTTACCTTAAAGCCACGATTGTTTCCTGACCCTACGGGTCTTTGTTTTCTTTGATATTACGTTATTTTTTAATATAAATGCATCTTTTATTTAAAATCTCTATAAAACACGTTTTGGGAAAGTTAGTCATTACTTTAAAATAGCGGTAGAGGATAGAGATTTTGTGTTTTGTAACTATTTCTATGTTATGTTTCTTGTTTATTTAACAAGAAAATACTACTGTGAAGTAAGAGTAAAAAGAATTTCCATTTATGGGGAAATAAACTGTAAATCTGAATCGGAGTGATTCGTTTCCCGTCAAAGATCTTGCATCAAATATCGAGGATCTGCTAAACAGCGCCCCCGCCTCTCATTCACTGTGACTCAGGTCATACAATTATCTGATGGGAGGAACAAGAGGCATAAAACACTTTATTGTAAAAAAAATAAGGAATATTGAAGAAAACGAACACACCGTAAATTTAGACAACAACGGTAGGCTTAAGGTAAGATATATTTGCTAATGATCGGTACATGACGGGAAAAGCCGGAGTGAAATGAACAGAGCCGGGTTCTTATTTTTGTGAGTTAGGTTGGAGACTCATGATGCTAACATTAGATATACGGCTGCAGCTAACACCTTGACATTAGTCGCTGAGAGTAATGGCGGACAAAAGCGTTGATACTTACGGATGATTTCTGGCTGATGCGGAGAGATGAGGAGCAGCTGATCACTGATTATCGATCAGGAGGAAGTGAGGAGAGAAGGGGCAGCGTGTTCTGATCCTACTCAATGTTGCGTCATCTCTGTAGGTGTCACTCACAGCGAGGACCACGTGGCCCGCCCCCTGGCCCCGCCCCCTTCCTCAAAGGCCAAACCAGGTTATTTGAACAGAACCTGATAATGATGTTAACACTGGTTTAATATAATCAACATGTCCGGAATAAACGATACCGCTGTGTGTAATGCAGGAAAACGCCCTGTTAGCTTTAGCTGTTAGCATATCTCTGCTGTTAGCAGCTATTTATATGACCGAGCAGACACCATTTTTATTCAGGGGTCAAATGTCTGCTCTTTTGCCTGTTGACCTTCTATCAAGCTGATTACAACACAAATTTAACGCTTTAAAATGTGTTAAATCCTGGTTCAAAGAGAACAATGCATTCCTGTAAAGTATCTGGGGATGTATATTTATGTAAATGTCCCTATGCCACGGCTTTGTGATAAATATATTTATATCTTTTTTATGTGATATTTATTTTCTTAAATACTGTTTTAAGATTTTTTTCTTTATTGTGCTGGAAGCCAAACCTATGCAAAGTTAAACAAATTGCTTTTAGATGAACTTTTAGAAAGGATTTATGAAAATCTGTGATATTAACATTTTTGGGGAAATGATCTGTACATATTTTATTCTCCTTTCCTTTTCTTCTTACCAATATTAACATTTATATACATATTTTTCTTCTAATGCCTGTACATAGTTGATAATTGTGTATTACAGGTTCAATGCTGTGATGCTTATGTCAAATGATATAAACTTAAATTTCATTTCAATGATTTCCAGACAAATACCTTTAGTTTCCTCATCATGTGCAGCAGGCGACTGTTCACACAGCAGAGCATCTGTTTAATGTCTTCAGCTGCTCTGGATGGATATCATCAAATTATAAAATAGCACTTGATGATTTCATCAGGCAGCAGAGGATGAAGTACTTTACATGAGTAAAAGCAGTAATACTGTCATCAGAGAAGTACAGAAGCATTAACAAAATGTACTTCAACCATCAGAAGTAGAAGTACTATTCACACTATAATACATAATACAGTATAATATATGAAGTACTTTGAGTAGATTAATAGTAAAAGCACTGCATCATTTAGCACCTTTTCACATAAAGTGCAAATAAAAAAAACAATTTAATAGAATATAGAAAATATATTAAAGATTAAGTTATGCAAAATATTAAAATATGCATAAGAAAGTAATAATTTAATCCAAGTTTCATATATATGAAATTAGCATCAAATGACAATTAATGTGAGACCAGGTTTCTTGTTATCTGAAAATAATTTAATGTTTTTACTGCTCATTGCAGAACAGACTTAGTTAATGTGTTTATTGGTGAAAATTCCATTAACATCTTTGAAATTCATCAAATTTATTACCAACAACAAAAATATCAGTCTCATTGTTTCTGAAGCAGCTGCCGACCAGATGTTTATCCATGATTCAAAACGTGGTGAAACCTGACTATAATACTCCTCTTTGTCAACACAGTGACAATATAACATCCATTAAATGTGTTTATCTAAACAGAAACATGCTGATAATGACACTTATCACACAAAGACAAACAAGTTCATTTAACTGTTATTAAAACCTAAAGAAACAAACCTTCAAAAGCCTCAAACAGCAGATATGTAAATTTTCCTTAAGGTTCAGTTTTAGAAAGATTTAATTCTACATTATTATTTTCATGGCAGTCTTCATAAAGATGGCTTTATTTAAGTTTTGTTTGAGTTTATTGTTCATGTCAAACACAGAAGTGATTGTTGTCGTTCTGCAGCGAAACACAAAGACGTCTCCAGTCTGACATGGTCTCATGAAACGTGGCGTCTGATGAAATACTTGAGTAGAGACGTTGCAGCAGAGATCCAGCAGAGGTCAGGGTTCCTCTCTCAGCCTCATTCATTAAGGCAAAAACAAGGATTTTAACTGGGATTTAGAATAATCAGTGTAAAATACGACGTTTGCTTTAATTTATCACATCATCACAACCTGAGAACATCAGAGCCTCCACTGACACAGTGACAGTTTTGACTTTTTATTTTCTTCGCCATGAACTTCCAAAAATCAAAAAAAAAAACAAATGATCAAAAATACAATATAAACTTCTGAAAATCAATACACTGAATTATTATTTTTTTTTTATTTTCTTACACAGGGCAAACAACACTTAGCAAAGACAAAGTCCAGGCGGCTCCTGCCTCTGCTGAGTCCTCTTTGCTTTTTTCTAGATCGCAGAAATATGGTGTTTCACAAAACCTCCCACCCCGTTATCCCCCATCATTTACAGTTCACTAGTTAGGCGTTTTCGTTTTTTTTTTTTTTAATCGCCAGAGACGTACAGAACAAAGTGCCTGGAGCTAACAACCGTGTTGCATCTTTCAAATCAAGCACAACTGCAAATCCACCACTGAGAATACACAGAATCGACTCCCCGTAAACAAAGGTCAGTTGAGATTGAAGCTGTACGGATGGTTTTAATGGGACAAAATAAACTGAGGAACCTGGAGGTCAACAAGTGGCAGAGTTCTCAGGATCGATATGATGAGAAAACCTCAGACGCTCCGAGATCCAGATGGTAGAAAAACATCCGACACAGGACTGATACGCTCACTCCACTTTTGCAGGAAATATGAAAATTAATCTGACACCCTACGGCATGACACCCATAAAAATACATTTCTTTCATTCCTTCTTCACAATTATTAATCGTTTACCTTTGAAATGCATGGGCCTTTTTTTTTTTTTTTAATTCTCGCTGTCATATAAAAAAAAAAAAAAGGATGTACAAGAAGGGTTTAAAAAAAAAATTGGCATTACGATGTTCCAACTAAAAAATAAAAAAAACACAGCAGTTAGGGAAGAAGACTGAAAAAAACGTCCATTGATGGGTGAGTCAGCGTTTATGGATTTGGCCAAAAGGACTAAACAGGATTGTGAGGTGGATCAGAGGGTCTTGGTGTCCCGGTGGGTCGGTGGGGGAGTCACTGATGCTGGTCCCTCCTCTCTTCTTCCTACCACTCTTTCTTTTTCTCGTCCATGGACACGCCGCCGGGCCCCAGCGCCACCACCAGCAGCAGCCCGCCGATCACCGAGGTGGTCTGGAAGAAGTCGTACTTCAGGAAGTCGTGCATGGGCTTGTAGGCGGGGATGGTCCAGAAGGCGTTGAAGTACACGTTTATCGCCAGGAGCCAAACCACCAGGGTCAACGCCGCCAGTTTGGTCTTGAAGCCGATGGCCACGAGGATGATGAGAGCCGTTCCCACCATGTTCTGCAGGATCTACGGAAGAAAGAAAGAAGGATTGATACCAACATAATGAGACAATAGTGGGTCAATAGTTGTCAAATGAATACAAAACACTTTTAATAAGGCCTGAATTAAAAATCAGATTTAACTGGTCATAAACAGTCTGCAGGTGAATCACAATTAAAGGAACAGTCTGTAGTTTCTGGCGACATCTAGTGGTGAATCTAAATATTACAAACAGACAAGAATTTTTATTTTGATTGAACTATAAAGTATTTCAATCAAAATAAAACAAATCATCACTTTATGCTGCAAACATACTTTATTCACTGTTTATTTTTCTGAAATTTGTTTTTATTTTAATATTGTTTTATTATTCCTTTTTAAATTGTGTTTTTAAGTTTCCAAAAGGCTTTTATATAAAGCACATTGAGTTACCCTGTGTATAAACAAATAAAATATACTTAAATATTATTATATCATTCTGAGTCTGTTGCTACTCACTGAACCAATAAGACCAAGTGGAAAGACTTTTAAAAAAGCACCTTTTTCTGTTATTGCATTTACACTTTTAAAACTTTATTAATTATTTCCTACTGTACAGACAGGCACTGATTTCAGTGTAATAAACTTTTTTCTGAGTATTATTATTTATTACAGCCAAATGTGATTGAATTTTTATCTGAGCTTGATATGAAATTATAAAGAAACAGGATTTCTGTTTTGTTTTTTGGCAAACATGGTTCAATAAGTGAATAGTATGAGTAGAAATGTGATCTGAACGATTTAAATTACATTTTTTTTTTATTTCAGGAGCACTTGAAAGTGATCTAATCCCATGTGGCAGCTCCATGTAGGTCAGTTCCTCCTGAATCACAAAACATCTCCACAGGCATCTCCAGTTTCAACAGCTCTCACTTCCTCATTAATATCTTACTCTTATTGTCCGTTTACTGGCAGAGATTTTATTACAGTGATATGAATCTAATCCTCCGCCCTCGCTGACGCAGAGTAGAGACAAACCAGCGTGATCAGAATTCACCAGCAGAGACGGTTCATTTACGTTATTCACCTACTTTATGTGCGATCACACATTTCATCTCCACTGAGTGGTAATAAGTGTCGCTGTCATTTATGGACGCTCACGGATCAGCAGAGAAACGCAGCCACAGACTCTCTAATAGCCTCAATCCAGATAACACGGCCTCGCCTGGAAAATGGCGCCAGAGGAGGCGGCGGCGGTGACAAAAGCTGCAGTCCAATCACGTTTTCCAGCAGCATCACAGCAGTATAAGGAATATTTCATCCTGTTATCAGATCCATCCATTGAGTCTCTGACTCTGCATTGTAACAAGCTGGAACCTGCTCAAACCACCTGCTGCCTCGTTCTGGTGTTTTACCGTGAGGTGACCGGTTGTAGCAGGCTGATGATCAATCAGCTGACAGGTCACACTCATTCACTCCGTTATACAGGAAACACTGAGCCCTTAGAAAACAAATACATACGTCATACTAGTAACACAGGACTAAAGCCTGGAGAATAGAGACTATACACTGGACACTGTCAAACTGTTTGAAACTGTATACTCCACACTATGGAGGGGTCCGTGTCCCCCTGGTGGTACGTGGAGGTACTGCAGGGGGTTCATGTGGCTTTCATGTATGTTTATACACAGAAGTTTAGATTCACCATTTAATTTTACTATCCTCTCCTCCCCCGACCAAGTTAGTTTGACCTATTAATCCAGCGTCACTCATCTCCTATATGGTCTATGCTCGTTAACCTGCCGTTACCATGACAACGCACTCTATGTGGCTAAAGCTGATATGTATTTATAATTAACTCATACATTTTTCTGTGAACACATTTTAGTTTTTTTTAATGAATTTTTCATGACTAAAAAAATATGTCAAAGGGGGAACATCACTGAAAAAAGTTTGAGAACCACTGCACCGTTCTATTTTAGACATTACTGTGTTCTATATTGTATATTGTAGACTATTGACTGAATATTGTGGACAGTATATTTTAAACTGTATATTGTATATTATAGACTGTATATTTTAGACTATATTGTAGAATATAGACTATATTGTAGACTGTATACTGTAGACTCTTGTCTGTATATTGTAGACCAGTGGACCCCGATCCCTGGGCCACACACCGGTACCAGTACGTGGATCTATTGGTATCGGGCCACACAGGAAATAATAATTGCGTTTTGTGTATAAGATTAAATAATGTTTTATTTTGAAAAATTCTCTCAGTTTTGTCTCGGTAACTTGAGCGCCAAAATTTAACCTACAAGCAACAAGCAAAATGAGTAAGAAACTGACGTCTTCGGAAGATTTCTTTGCAAAGGGGAAAAGGCTCAGTGAAGAGACAGGAGAAGAGCCTACCACTTCCAAGAAACAGAAAGCTTTTAAAAGACGATACCACAAGTCCTACTTAAAATGTGGTTTTCTGCAGGGACCGCAACAAAAACAAAGCAACGGGTAAGTGGACAAGACATAAAACACTTGGGGTGTGGTTGTCTCCCATCATGTCACCTCTCTGGCAGAGAGCTGGTGCAAAAGGTTGAGAGGTACCAGCTAGATATAGTTGGGCTCACTTCGATGCTCGCTTCGGGCTCTGGAACCAGTTTCCTTGAGAGGGGTTGGACTCTCTACCACTCTCGTTTGTGAGAGGTGAGAGGCGCAAACAGAAAAGCGCAGGGAAATGCTTGTTTCCCCCCGGCTTGGTGCCTGTACATTGGGGTCACCTGTGGATGAGAGGGTAGCCTCCTTCCACCTTTGGGTGGGAGGACAGATCGTGAGTGTCATCTGTCCCTATGCGTCGAACGACAGTTCAGAGTACCCACCCTTCTTGGAGTCCTTGGAGAGGGTGCCCCTTCTGGGGACTCCCTTGTCCTCCTGGGGGACTTCAATGCTCATGTGGGCAATGACAATAAGACCTTGAGAGGCGTGAGGGTCTGGGAGGGTTTGCTCCAGGAGAGCTTCACTCATGCCTCCTCCCAGAGGAGGCGGGGGACATTGAGTCCGAGTGGACCTTGTTCCGCACCTCCATTGTCAAGGTGGCCAACCGGAGCTGTGGCCGTAAGGTCATCAGTGCCTGTTGTGGTGACAGTCCCTGTCAAGCTGAAGGAGGAGTTCTACATAACCTTCTTGCCCAGTAGTACTCCGGAAGCAGCTGATGGGTATCAGCATGCCAAGCAGAGCGCAGCCTCCGCGGTTGCAGAAGCAAAAGCTTGGGCATTGGAGGAGTTTGTTGAGGCCACGGAGAACGACTTTCGAACGGCTTTGAGGAAGGTCTGGACGACCATCCCACGGCTCAGGAGGGGGAAACGCTGTCGACACTGTGCTCAGTGTGCTGCTGACCTTGACTCTGGACGTTCTTGGTCGGTGGGGGGAATACTTCAAAGACCTCATCAATCATATCAGCATGTCTTCTGTTGAAGAAGCAGAGTTTGGGGAGCCAGTATTGGACTCGCCTATCTCTGGGGCTGAGATCGATGAGGTAGTCAAAAAGCTCCTCAGTGGCCCCGGGGTGGATTAGATCCGCCTGGTGTTCCTCAGGGCTCTGGATGTTATAGGACTGTCTTGGTTGACATGTCTGTGGATGTGGATCAGGGGCAGTGCCTCTGGACTGGCAGACCGGGGTGGTGGTTCCCCTCTTGAAAAAGGGGGACCAGAGGGTGTGCTCCGACTATAGGGGGATCACCCTCCTCAGCCTCCCTGGACAGGTCTATTCTGGGGTCCTGGAGAGGAGGGTCTGTAAGATAGTTAAACCTCAAATTCAGAAGGAGCAGTGTGGTTTGCGTCCTGGTCGTGAAACTGTGGACCAGCTCTATACCCTTAGCACGGTCTTGGAGGGTGCATGGGAGTTTGCCCAACCAGTCTACATGCGTTTTGTGGACCTGGAGAGGGTGTTCAACCGTGTCCCTCAGGGAGTCCTGTGGGGGGTGCTCCGGGAGTATGGGGTTCCGGACCCATTGACACGAGCTATCCGGTCCCTGGGCACATGGTGCCAGAGCTTGGTCCACCTTGCTGGTAATAAGTCAGACTTGTTTCTAGTGGGGGTTGGACTCCGCCAGGACTGCCCTTTGTCACTGATTCTGTGCGTAACTTTTATGAACTGTCAAGTGTCATGGTGATAAAAAGGTTGGGGACCACTGTTGTAGACTATAGATTATATATTTTAGATTGTATATTGTGTGTTGTAGACTATTGACTATATACTGTATCTTGTAGACTAGACTATATTGTAGAATGTATACTGTATATTTTTAGACTACATATTGTAGACTATATACTGTATATTGTATAATGTAGACTGTATATTTGATACTGTACTTGCTGTGCTTCCTGCTGCAAAATGCTGTCTAAGGTTAGAATAAATGAATAAATGACTAGAATCCATTCTTGTGTAGAACAGCAGCACAGCAGAACCTGTTGTTTACACAACTATGAAGAAGAATCCATTCCTGGGAAAACATCTACTCATTTATTTATTTCTTCCTAATTGTTTCTTGTTGTTGCGGTGTCCCATGGGTTGTATGGATTATTTCCCTTTACTTTCATCTATATGAATGTGGTGTTTGCATGCTCTCCTATCAGAATGTGGAGTGGTGATGTGGTGAGGACTCACAGAGAAGAAGTTGGAGTCGAAGTGCAGCAGAGTCATGAACATGAGGACCAGCAGGACCCTCCCTCCCAGCTGCATGTACTGTTTAGGGGAGCTCTCCCCCATGGAGGGGACGCCTGCAAACATGCTCTTCCCCTCCGAACGAGACTCGGCCAGCAGCAGCAGCAGACCACCGCCCAGGGCCAGGTTCCTGGGGGGAGGACAGAGGAGTGAGGTTCACTGAGGATGGACGGTCACTGTGGCTTCAGCTGATCAGGACCTGAGAGCTGCTAGTAACCACTGATTAACCCATTACAGCCTATGACTCATTTTATACTTGAATCTAAAATCTAATGGTTACTTATACAGATTTTTTTAATGACATGATAGTAAACAACTTAAGAAAAATTCCTGTCACATGACGTCATCAACTTCCTCCTGAGAACATGGAGACAAACCCTCCCAGAAACAGTCATTTTATTTAGATGATGATTTTCAACCCTGACATGTTTATATCTATTTAATCATTTAAGTTTCTAGAATAATCCACCCAAAATAATTTTGTATATGGGATAAATATTTTTTAATGAGCAGATTTGAACAAGCAACAACTATATTAGCCATTAAAATGATATGATAGGAAAAGACAACAAAATAATAGAAATAGATACAAAACCTGATTTTTAGTGATTCAACTGAATTATGGGCTTAAATGGGTCAAGTATAAAATGACAGTCATAGATTTAGCAGCTGGGTTAATACTCGAAGGATCTATCGTCTATTGAAATAATTCATTGATTATTTGTCTGGTTCATTAAATGGTTTAAATGTGGATCAGTGTTTCATCAAAGCTGAAAATTCAACCTAAAATGTTTTTTTTGTCCACAACCCAAAGATCATCAGTTTATTATTATAGAGACTAAAGAAACCAGGAAATAATCAGAGAAGAGAAGCTGGAACCAGAGAATTTACACATTTTCTAATTAAAAAATGACTAATCAATTACCAAAATAGTGATTAATAGTAACAGTTGTCAAATAATTGATCAACTAATCACAGTAGCTCTATACTATAATAAAACATAATGATAATAAACCTTTGATACGTTAAGTACATTTTACTGATAATACCATACTTTTATTAAGTCATACTTTCAATTCAAGGCTTTAATTTGTTATTGAGTATTTCTACATTTACTCCAGCAAAGGATTATTTGGTCCACCACTGTACTTTGTATAGAAATACATCAAGTAAATGTACTTAAAGATCATCAGTTTACTATTATAGAGACTAAAGAAACCAGAAAATAATCAGAAGAGAAGCTGGAACCAGAGAATTTGGACTTTTTTTATCTTCCCTTTTCATCATCTTTTAATTTGGTTGGAATTTTTACTGATATACTACAGGTATAACCTGAGGTAAAGGTGCAGTGCTTCAGATTTAGCAGCATCTAATATAGCAGCCAAATGGATTATATAATTATTTATATTTTTATTACTTTATAATTCAATCTTAATAATTGTGTTTTCATCTAGTTTAAATCAGTGAAGCTGTAATGTTTCCACAGAAGCCAGAACAGGGAGTGATGCTCCGTCTGTTGTAATCTGCAGAGTCACCACTAGATGGTGGTAGAAACTCCACACGGCGTCTTTAACACCAACGACTAACAGCACATTCATTAAAACAAATACTACAGTAATTGTCTGCTTGACAACTTAGGAGACTTCTCATTTCCTGACATGTCAAGATTATTGAAAGTTACAGCGAAGCAGCAAAAAGCACAGAAGTAGAATATTCTGTCTTAAGGTTGTTTTAATCTTTGATAACAACTGAAACACCAGAGAAAACCTGGCAGTTTTAGCATCAGAGGATTTACTAATTTCTCACGGTCTGTGAAGTTTAACAGCTGCTGCATCATATTCCAATTAACACACCCTCAGTTATTATATGGTTTATTTAACATCTCAAACAGCAGCTGTGTGACACCTACCTCATCAAAAATTTAAGGTCCCATAAAATGCTGTAAGCAACAGTCTGGGGGAAAAAAAAGAGGAAATATTCCAGATTAGACCCAGACATTATTATTGCTGCAAATTAACATGTAAAAGTGGTTGTGATGTCATTATTTTCACCTGTAGAGCTATGATGCCAAATAATCCAAAGCAGGCATATTGTACAAAATTTCTACTGAGGATGAGGACGCAACCACCTGTCAGGACACAGCAAGACACAGATTAAAACAGGAACAGGTAAAACACTTTATTACTAATAAGTGTTTGCACAGTTATCAACAGATTGTGTTGGTTTTGCAGTTGGAGGAATATTTGCGCGCGCACGCACACGCGCGCACGCACACACACACACGCACACGCACACACACACACACACACTCTTTACAACAAGAGCAAAGACTCAAGAACAGTTCATTTGTTAGTCAAAATACAAGAGAGAGGAATTCTGCAGCCTTTAGTCACAACAAGGGCTGCAGCTGACGTCTATATTAAATAATTTAATGGATTAGTTGTCTGGCTCATTAAATGGTTTAAATGTGGATCCAAAGATGAAGATTCAACCTAAAATGTTTTTTTTTATCCAAAGATCATCAGTTTATTATTATAGAGACTAAAGAAACCAGGAAATAATCAGAAGAGAAGCTGGAACCAGATAATTACATTTTACTGATAATAATACTGTACTTTTACTTTAGTCAATTTATTATTGAGTATTTCTACATTATTCCAGTAAAGGATTATTTGGTCCACCACTGTACAATACCTCAAAATCGTACTCAAGTACAGTACTCATGTAAGAAAAATGATAATAAACCAGATAATAGTCAGAGAAGCTGGAAAGAGAAATTTCTTCTTAGAAAATGACTTGAATTGATTGATTATTAAAAACTTAGATTTTTAAAATCTTTAAAGAGACTCCAGGATACTACACATAAAATAAATACTGCAAAAATGAAGTATTGTGGATTTGTTACTCCAGTAATGACAGATACATTTACTTAATTCAGATAAATTAACCAAAACAAAAGGGAAAAAAAGCTAATTTATCTTTAAACGGAGTATGATTGTTCTATAATTCTACTTAATATTAAAACTAGTTGTCATGGAAACAGGAGGTTTCTGGTCTTAGAGCCCATCATGTTGTCACCTGCTGTGTTACTGAACTCATGTGTTTACATTCTCATCACTTTATATCCTGAACTGCAGCTTCATTACTATATTATATTAATATTATAATTACAGCAATAACAATAGTTAAACTACTGCATCTTAATATGTAGCATCTTTCATAAAAATACACACTTTATAAAGAAAAGTGAATTTAACAGTATAGATAATAGAATATTAAAGTATATTATGTAAAAATATTAAGATCTTCATCTAGACACTGACAGAGAAATAAAATTTGAGGTTCTATTGGTTTTAAATGTATGTTTTTATTTATCTTTCTATGTTAGTATTATTATAGGATTAACAGCTGTGTGTTCATGTTGTTTGTGTACATGCATGTATATTTAAATGTGTTTTATTATCATGTCATAATTGATATCAGAGTTCCGTCTGTTTTTAAGGCTGCATCTTCCTGATTAAATCAAATATAATAAAGCGCCGTCATTTATCTCCATGGAGTCTGGATGTCGACTCACCCAGCTGTCCTATGAGGTTAAGTAGCACGAAGCACGTAGCCAGGAAGTAGCCACAGTTCCAGGTGGCCTCGATGTAGTCCCTCTGCTCGTTCCACTGGAACCACATGCGGATGCCGTCCTCCAGGAAGGTGCTGATGAGACACAGCCGGGCCAGATGGGGCAGGTACTGTTTGGTGACCCGCAGGAACTGGACCGCAAACACGACAACACACGAGACAAACGTCACTGACGAGCTGCTGGACAACAAGGACATGTGGTTCCTGCAGAGACACTCGCTAATTAACTACACATTTATATCTGGTCTAAAGGATTGTTATAGTTTTTAAGTCTCTGAACATGTTAGTGAACAAATCTGCTTCAGTCAAGTGTCTGTTTATAGATTATTGATCAATGAGAAATAGAATCAATAACCAAAAACATCAGTTGTGATTTAAAATGATCATAAAACATGTTTTTCACATCAAAGCAGCTTCATTATCATATTGATGAGTTAATTGAACATTTCCTGAGTAATATGAGTCCTACTCAACAACGTAGAGTCACACTGTAAATGCAGTGATACACAACCAGGACACATCTGGACACATCTGGATGGTTCTACTCATGTTTCCCTGCATTAGTGGCTTTAACTTTTATAATCATTAATTCTAATTAAACATGTGTACTATAGTGCAGGTATGTGGAGTGATGTGCATCAAAACGACCCCTGCTGCTGGTCCTGGTGTAACTGGGTCACAGGAGTTCAACAAAACCTTCCTTATAGAAGCAGAAACACTCTGACCTGAGTCTTCAGAGCTGCTGCTACTAATTATTATTTACATTCTTGTCAATTACAGTTATTAAATTCAAACAGTGATGCTTGGTGAATGTAAAACAGTCATTTTACAGCAGACTGCTGCCTCCAGAGTAAAGTTTGTAGAAGACAGAGCTCAGCAGTAACTAAGTACATGTACTCTATACTTTATTAAATGTTTCCTGCTTCACCTCACTTATCTGACAGCTTTAGTTACTTTCAGAAACTCTTAAAGCCTGAACTTACTTCTGTATATAATACTTCTGGACTTTTTCTTAAGGATTTTAACTCCATGTCAAGTTTATGCAAAGCTGAAAACTACAAATTCTCCTCAGGGACATCAGGTCCCTCCACTAGAATAAGGAAAAAACTCCTAGAACTAGCAACTAGTATGTTGACACAGTGGTTTTTCTACTTTTACTAAAGTAAAGAATGTGTGTACTTCTTCCACCTCTGCCAGTAAACTAGAGTAGTGTTTCTGCTTCCTGTGGAGACAGATTTTACTGCTTTAGAAGGAAGGACACAGTGTACGTTTGTTTTTTACTTGGACTGTTTCTCAGTTTAAACGAGGCAGGTTATCTCTTACATAACATTTAAACATTTCATGACTATTTATATAAAACACTGCTTCATAAAATATAGATATGTTTATAATGAGTGTGTCTAATTGAACAAGGTCAAAAGACGACTTGTTGTTCCCATATCACACTATTCTGGGTTTTTTTTTTTTGGCTTAATAAACATAACCGAGAAAGATTTTACTGATAATTTAAGCAGAATTAAACGGAACAGCGTGTTTCTGTGACAGAAACATGTGTTGCTGTGGTGAGGTTCAGTGGATTTATTTTAAGAACAGGGTCACGGCTCCTTCCTTCAAACCCAAATGACCTTTTGGATGATTTTAAGTGCTTTGAATATGGAAAGAAACTGCCCTTTGAGCCTCTCTATAACATGATTCATGATTAGATCCTCAGAATACTACAGTGACCCAGTAGAGGAGCAGCGAGCTGCCCGAGGCTCCGCCCACTCAGCGGTCCACATCAGCATTGTCAGACCTCAGCAGCCAATCAGAATGAACCAACTCCTACTATGAACGCTGCGTGAGGCATGAATGGACAAACCAGGAGCCAATGAGAAGGTGCTGCTGCAGCCTAGAAATAGACCTGTGGGTAACATGTTAGCTCTGGGAAATTATAACACTGAGCTGAATTCAACATGGACTTTTTAAGAAATAAAGTTCCACTTTTCATGTATTTTTTAACAATAGATAACACACAGCATGTGACTGAAAAGTATTAAATCAATCAGGTGTAATTTGATTAGGGAGGGGGTTGAGTTCAGTCAATATAACTTCTAACACACACCGACTCCCTTACTGATAATCTAACAACACTACCAACATTATGTGTGACTCTAGACTTTATTGCAACAACATCAGACCATGAACACAACACAACAACACTACAGAAGCTGCTATAAGGCTTTAAATGAATATTTAAAGCCCTGTTTCACTATAAGATATAAAAACAAACAAAGAGAAATAAAAAATCATTCCTGAAACATAAAACTACTCACAACAACATGCATCTCTGCATCAAATATTCATAAAAGTAGAGAATTAACCTGCTGGGTAAAATACTGCATCTGAACCTCAGATGAAGTTACAGACAGAGCTGAAACCTGATACAATCCACTACTACTACATGTAGTACAATGAAGTAATTATACTTTGTTAGTGTAGTTAAGTATTTTTCAGGGGGGAGTTTCTGTACGTCACTTGGAGTTTTTATATTTCAACTTCCACTTTTACTTCACTACATTTTCTCTAAGGGTTTTCCTTACTACAAAATAAAATCTAAATTTGACTGAAACGGATGGAAGATGACTTGTGACATCACAAATAATGTGATGTGGAAACCTGCACAAACATTATATAGTTTTACTGTCAATACATCAGTACATTTGATATAAAACAAACTGACTACTGATGCTTAAGTACAATAATTATCACTTTTATTCCAGTGATATTCTAACAGGAGACTTTATCTTCTATTAAATCGTGTTCTGTTGAGATTTCTGTATTTTTTACTTCAATCACTGTGTGGTCATAGCAAAAAAAACTCAAGAATACATAAAAATACAGGTTTGTGATGCAGATGCTCAGATTACAAAACAAAAATGTCTCTAACGCTCAGTCATCCCTAAACCGCCTTAAATACCAAACTATTAGGGCATTAGCCAATAACTTGGTTGCTAAACTCAGTGATTTCACAACTGCTGGCTGTGATTTAGTTTTAGTGGCTGCATGCTGCAGTGGAATGTAATAGAGTACTTTAACTCAAGTACATATTTGAGGTACCTTACATTTCATTACACGTGTCTATTTGCTATTCAAAGTATCTCCATTTAGCTGTACATTTATAAACTCAAACACTGACATGCTCTCACATAGGGCTTTGCAATAATTGTAATAATTGCAATAATTTTAATTGTGATTTCAATTTTCGTGTCAAAGTCTCATCATCGAGTTTTCATTACATTAGATGAGAAAGCCAAAAACATTTTAAAATACAGTTTTAAGAAGCATTCATCATGTGTTCACGTTGGTTTCTTCTTTTTCAAAAGTCCATATTCATATTTTTTGAAAAACAAAAATCATGATTTTGTGTGATTGTTTTGACACAAAATGTCAAATGATGTAACTGAAATAGAATGATCCATTTTAAACCACCTAGAATATAAAACTTGTGTTTTTTTTAAACCATTCACCAAGAGTTAAACTATCTGCTACCAGGTTTGTAAGGGTTAGACCACATCATGATGAATTTGTCATATATATATATATATTATTTCTATGTGATGCTACTTTACACTTCATTGCATTTATCTTTATTTACTATTCAAAGTATCTACAATTGGCTCCACGTTGATAGACTCAAACAATAACATGCTCTCACATATATTTAGTGATAAAAATATACTATATATATGACACTAAGTATATTTAAATAATATTTCTATACTTTGACTTATGTAACGTTCTAATTCAGGACTTGTACTTGTTATGGAGTATTTTTAGCAGTAAAGTATCAGAGTACTTTATCCCTCCATACTCGTACATGTGTTAAATTAGCAGCCAGATGTCAGATTGTTGAATTAATAAACCTCAGAGACACGTGACAGCAAAACACCAGCAAATCCACTCATTGCTGCGTCTACTGACGTGTTTTAAAGTCTTATGGACTCGCAGAAACAACAGAGAAAAGCGTCAAAGCGCCACAGGAAGCCTTTAAACAGGCTACCTCTGTTAGCATGCTAAGCTAGCCGCGGCTAGCCGGAGTTACCTGGTCTGCCACGTCTTCCGCCGTACTCATGAGGTCCTCCTGCCCCATTTCTGCTCAATAAGGAGATTTATTAGAGTAGCGAAGACTCCGCGGCGGCTCTGCGTGTTGTAGTGCGTGTCTGTGGCTGTTCCTTCGGCTGTTCCTGTTCCTGCGGCTGTTCCTGCGGCTGTTCCTCCCCCCGTGGACCTTATTTACTTGAAGGTTTTTTCCTCTTGGACACAGACAGGCCCCACGCCTCCAACCCACAATGCACCGCGGCTCAGCGGAGTGACGTATACCCCCCTCCCCCTACATGGTGCTGCAACCGCCGTGTGCCACGTATACCGTCGCCATGGCAACCGGCTCTATAACGACTTTATAACAGCTCTGCTACGGCTCTATAACGATTCTATAACGGCTCTATAACAGTTCTATAACGGCTCTATAACGGCTCTATAACGATTCTATAACGGCTCTATAACAGTTCTATAACGGCTCTATAACGGTTCTATAACGGCTCTATAACGGTTCTATAACGGCTTTATAACGGTTCTTTAACGGCTCTATAACGGTTTTATAATGGATTATAACGGCTTTATAACGGTTTTATAATGGATTATAACGGCTTTATAACGACTCTATAACGGTTCTATAACGGCTCTGTTACGACTCTATAATGGCTTTACAACGGCTCTATAACGGTTTTATAATGGATTATAACGGCTTTATAACGGTTTTATAATGGATTATAACGGCTTTATAACAGCTCTATAACGGTTCTATAACGGCTCTGTTACGACTCTATAATGGCTTTACAACGGTTCTATAACGGTTTTATAATGGATTATAACGGCTTTATAACAGCTCTATAACGGTTTTATAATGGATTATAATGGCTTTATTACGGTTCTATAATGACTTTATTACGGCTTTTACACATGTAAAAAAGATTAAGGGAAATTATAATAATATCTGGGATGATTTTACTTTACTTTGTTGTAGTTGTATTACACCAATTAGTCCAATATTATAACAATATATCATACATAACATGATATGTCATATATGACATATGAAAAAGACATATTTCTTCAAAGAAAATTAAATATAATTAAATTGTATTTTTGCAAGTTTTGTTTTTATTCCCTATAATAAAATATTTATAATTTATTTTTTATTTTATTTATTATTTAATATTTAATTCTTTTATAATCTTATGTCTTTCATTTCAATCAAAAATTTATATTTTTAATGTTATTTCATTATTATTAAAATTCCTTCACATATTTTTGAATTTTTAAACCATTGATTTAATTTATTTTAATATTTTAATTGAATTTTGTAAGAAACAAGATTAAATTAACCAATTTTAATAAAAATAAATTAAATATTAAATTTAAATTAACCATATATTTTTCTAGAGCTGATCCCTCATATTCAATTAATTAATCTGGTTAATTTTGTTTTATATACGGTTATATTATGACTTTTACACATATAAACAGACTCATGGAAAATAATAATATATCTGGGATGATTTTACTTTGCTGTGTTGTAGTTGTAGCACAATTATACCAATTAGTCCAATATTATAACAAAAAATGTTCTTATGTCAATTTTTTTCTTGATTTGCATCAATTTAATGTTATTTTCTTAGAAGAAAAATTATTAAATTATAATACATTGTCTTTTTAGCATTTTTTATTGTTATATCCTATTATACTTTTGAATTTTAATCCAATTTGAATTTTGTGAGAAAAAGGATTAAATTAACCAAAACCCATCCCTCCATTAAATGTAAGTCTATACAAACACATATAGATCTCCTATAATTGATCTGCTCCATTCTTATTAAACTACTGCATTATTCTTAAAATGTGTTAATCTTTTTTAGAGCTGTATTCAATTTATTTTGTATGAATATTTGTTTACAGGCTTAGTTTTTATTTTGTCATTATTTAATATTTTTTTAGCTTTATTCTACATCTATTTATTTAATGATCGGTAAAAAATAAAACCCAGACAATGTTGTTGAATCTAAACTGTATATACTGTATTATAGCATTGGTTCTACCCAGACAACCAACACATCCAGTAGAAATGATGCATTTACTGCCTCATTAAACTGAGCATCATCACACGTTGGTGAAAAAACAACTTTCCATGTGCAGAAAACATGAAAAGTGTAAATGATGTTCACAAACATCAGGCTGAATCCTCTGATCCAAACCACAGTCTGCTGCTTCCTGAAAAAAACATCCAGAGAATAAAAATACCAGAGAAATGTTTCTGCGTGGTTTTATTTTCCAATTTGTGCTTTTTTGTTTTTCTTATTTCGTGCCGATTTCCACTTGTTGTTTCTGAATTTCTTCTGGAAGCCGCTGCCCTGGACCTGCAGGACATTAATAGAACATCATTATTACACCTGTTATCCCATAATAACACTGATTAAACTGATTCTACACACATTAATAGAACATCATTATTACACCTGTTATCCCATAATAACACTGATTAAACTGATTCTACACACATTAATAGAACATCATTATTACACCTGATATCCCATAATAACACTGATTAAACTGATTCTACACACATTAATAGAACATCATTATTACACCTGACATCCCATAATAACACTGATTAAACTGATTCTACACACATTAATAGAACATCATTATTACACCTGACATCCCATAATAACACTGATTAAACTGATTCTACACACATTAATAGAACATCGTTATTACACCTGACATCCCATAATAACACTGATTAAACTGATTCTACACACATTAATAGAACATCATTATTACACCTGACATCCCATAATAACATTGATTAAACTGATTCTACACACATTAATAGAACATCATTATTACACCTGATATCCCATAATAACACTGATCAAACTGATTCTACACACATTAATAGAACATCATTATTACACCTGACATCCCATAATAACACTGATTAAACTGATTCTACACACATTAATAGAACATCATTATTACACCTGATATCCCATAATAACACTGATTAAACTGATTCTACACACATTAATAGAACATCATTATTACACCTGACATCCCATAATAACACTGATTAAACTGATTCTACACACATTAATAGAACATCATTATTACACCTGACATCCCATAATAACACTGATTAAACTGATTCTACACACATTAATAGAACATCGTTATTACACCTGACATCCCATAATAACACTGATTAAACTGATTCTACACACATTAATAGAACATCATTATTACACCTGACATCCCATAATAACATTGATTAAACTGATTCTACACACATTAATAGAACATCATTATTACACCTGATATCCCATAATAACACTGATCAAACTGATTCTACACACATTAATAGAACATCATTATTACACCTGACATCCCATAATAACACTGATTAAACTGATTCTACACACATTAATAGAACATCATTATTACACCTGATATCCCATAATAACACTGATTAAACTGATTCTACACACATTAATAGAACATCATTATTACACCTGACATCCCATAATAACATTGATTAAACTGATTCTACACACATTAATAGAACATCATTATTACACCTGATATCCCATAATAACACTGATCAAACTGATTCTACACACATTAATAGAACATCATTATTACACCTGACATCCCATAATAACACTGATTAAACTGATTCTACACACATTAATAGAACATCATTATTACACCTGATATCCCATAATAACACACATCAAACAGATTCTATTTCACCTTTTTGCGTTTCTGTAGCACCTGTTTGTCCACCTCCATGTCGTCTTCATCCTCGTCTGTTTTGAAGTCGTCTTCCTCACCATCATCATCCTCCATCTTCTCCTCTGCTTCTTTCTTTAAAGTGAACATCGACGCTGTGGGGAAATAAAACCGTTTTACAACCAAGGAAAACCACAACTGTAGAAATCTGCTTAAACTTTTAATCTGTTTCTCTGGACCCTGCTGCAGTGAAAATCTAAATCTGCTACGGCTGAAACTAACGACTATTCTGATCATCAATTAATCTATCAGTAATCAAAATGGTTAATTGATTTGTCTTTTTTTGTCCACAACCCAAAGATCATCAGTTTACTATTATAGAAGGAAGCTGGAACCAGAGAATTTAGACATTTTCTACCTAAAAAATATTCAAATCTATTAATCAATTCTAAAAGAAATAGTTAGTGATGAATATAATATTTGGCAACTAATCAATTGATTGATTAGTTAGTAATTAATAAACATTATAGGTCTAATCTTCAGCTTTGGAAACATTGATCCACACTTTTACACCATTTAATGAACAACTAATTGATTATGTAATCGTTTTAATAATCAATAGATTAATCAATTAATCGGAATAGTCATTAATTGCATTTAATTGCATTTTAATTGCATTAATTATGTTGCAATTTGCCTAAACCTAACCATGTGTTCTTTCAAGGTTTGGTGCCTTGAATCCATAGCAACCACCATAGCAACCACCATAGCAACCACCATAGCAACCACCATAGCAACCACCATAGCAACCACCATAGCAACAACCACAGAAACAATCTTAGCAACAACCATAGCAACCACCATAGCAACCACCACAGCAACAATCACAGTAACAACCATAGCAACCACCATAGCAACAACCATAGCAACAACCACAGCAACAACCATAGCAGCGATGCACAGGCTGGTGTTGCAGGTCATTTAGGTGATGATGCATCAGTAATAGTGCAGGACGTCTGTGTGGGACACAAACACAGCGTTCCCTGACCCCTGACCCCTGGCTTCCCTCAGCAAGGGGACTGGGAGGACTGAGGGGGACTAGTGGGACTGGGAGGACTGAGGGGGACTAGTGGGACTGGGAGGACTGGAAGGACTGAGGGGGACTAGTGGGACTGGAAGGACTGAGGGGGACTGAGGGGGACTGAGGGGGACTAGTGGGACTGGGAGGACTGAGGGGGACTAGTGGGACTGGGAGGACTGGGAGGACTGAGGGGGACTAGTGGGACTGGGAGGACTGGGGGGGACTAGGTGGACGCGATGAGGATTTTAAATCTTATTTTAATCGAGTATAACTTGTCCTGAGTTAAATAATTAAAGGTGTTTGGAGGGATCAGGGTACATCAAACACCAAAAATAAAACCTGAGAAGAATATTAAAATGGATTTCTATGAATTCTAATATTTATCTGAATATTTGGTCTGGGAGGACTAGAAGGACTAGGTGGACCAGGTACTGACGGGGGTACAGGTCACTCATGCTGTCCTCAGAGTCGCTGTGGTCTTCAGAGCCGCTGGACGACGGCTCCCACATCCCGTTCCTGTGTTTCTGGGCCCGGTCCCCCGGCTCCCTGCTGGTCTGAGGCCGTTTCTGTTTGAGTCTGAAGGGAACGAAGTCCACGCCCTGCTTCACACACTCCTCATCTGGACAAGAACACAGAAGATAACCGTGTGTTACATCACCACCACCATAACTTATATAAATTATAAATATCATGTATAGAAATAATATAATTTGTAATAAAATAATCGTTTGAACAATCGTGATTTCAATATTGACCAAAATAATCGTGATGTTTTTTTCCATAATGGAGCAGCTGTAGATGTGACAGTTCTCTGCCAACACAGACAAAAGCTGTTTTATTTCCTCTCATTTACAATTTACTCCAGTATGATTCTTAAGAAATGTTGATTTATTTTACTGGTCCCTGATTTTTACTGGTTTCATTTTTACTGAATTAATTTTGAGGACTTAAAATCTTATTTCATCACTGTAGAATTTCACAGAGAATTTAACCGTCATTTATAAATGTTCAGATTATTTATGGATATATTGATTTGAACATGTACTTTTTAATTTTGGTACTTAAGTACATTTTATAGCTATATTTAATGTTTTAAAGTACTTTTACTCAAGTAGAACCTGTCCTGCCCCTGCACATAGTCATAAAAACTGACTAGAAAAGAGTTAAATAAGAATCAGGGTACATCAAACACCAAAGATAAAACCTGAGAAGAATATTAAAGTGGATTTCTAGGAATTCTAATATTTATGTGAATACTGTGACTCTATAAGAGTTTATAACTGATATAATAATTTAAATTTATGAAAATATTTTTTTAACCAGGTTTTAATTAAATGTGAACAGATAAATCATCATCAGTGCATCAGTAGCATCATCACGAATAGGGAATATCAATATCTCTGAAATAGCTTTATTATCTCTGTTTCATATTAGTTTTATATTTGATATTACTATTTCTATTTTCCTCCTAATATTCCCTGTAGTGGGACTAATGAAGCTTTATCTCGTATCTGAGCCTTTTAGTGGTTGGACAACTTCCTCTGTTCATCCTGATGCTGAAACACTGACATTTACTGAGAGCCTTCTGGTAGCGTTTCCCATTGATGTGTTTGAGGACGTGATGCGGCTGACGGTTGATGTGTCGCAGCGTCAGTTTACAGAACAGCTGATTCCTGGAAAATAAACAACAAATAAGACAAATAAACATCGGAAAACACATCACAAACACACAGAACAGCTGATTCCTGGAAAATAAACAACAAATAAGACAATAAACATCAGAAAACACATCACAAACACACAGAACAGCTGATTCCTGGAAAATAGGAATAAAATAAAAATTAATAAATTACTAAAATTCAGCATCAGTGTCACATGACCACTACTATAAATATATAACTATATAGGTGTATAACAGTAATAGGTCTATAACTATATAGGTGTATAACAGTAATAGGTCTATAACTATATAGGTGTATAACAGCAATAGGTTTATAACTATATAGGTGTATAACAGCAATAGGTTTATAACTATATAGGTGTATAACAGTAATAGGTCTATAACTATATAGGTGTATAACAGTAATAGGTCTATAACTATATAGGTGTATAATAGCAATAGGTCTATAACTATATAGGTGTATAACAGCAATAGGTCTATAACTATATAGGTGTATAACAGCAATAGGTCTATAACTATATAGGTGTATAACAGCAATAGGTTTATAACTATATAGGTGTATAACAGCAATAGGTCTATAACTATATAGGTGTATAACAGCAATAGGTTTATAACTATATAGGTGTATAACAGCAATAGGTCTATAACTATATAGGTGTATAACAGCAATAGGTCTATAACTATATAGGTGTATAACAGCAATAGGTCTATAACTATATAGGTGTATAACAGTAATAGGTCTATAACTATATAGGTGTATAACAGCAATAGGTTTATAACTATATAGGTGTATAACAGTAATAGGTCTATAACTATATAGGTGTATAACAGCAATAGGTCTATAACTATATAGGTGTATAATAGCAATAGGTTTATAACTATATAGGTGTATAACAGCAATAGGTCTATAACTATATAGGTGTATAACAGCAATAGGTCTATAACTATATAGGTGTATAACAGCAATAGGTCTATAACTATATAGGTGTATAACAGCAATAGGTCTATAACTATATAGGTGTATAACAGCAATAGGTTTATAACTATATAGGTGTATAACAGTAATAGGTCTATAACTATATAGGTATATAACAGTAATAGGTCTATAACTATATAGGTATATAACAGTAATAGGTCTATAACTATATAGGTGTATAACAGCAATAGGTCTATAACTATATAGGTATATAACAGCAATAGGTCTATAACTATATAGGTATATAACAGCAATAGGTCTATAACTATATAGGTATATAACAGCAATAGGTCTATAACTATATAGGTGTATAACAGCAATAGGTTTATAACTATATAGGTGTATAACAGCAATAGGTTTATAACTATATAGGTGTATAACAGTAATAGGTCTATAACTATATAGGTATATAACAGCAGTAGGTCTATAACTATATAGGTATATAACAGTAATAGGTCTATAACTATATAGGTGTATAACAGTAATAGGTCTATAACTATATAGGTGTATAACAATAATAGGTCTATAACTATATAGGTGTATAACAGCAATAGGTCTATAACTATATAGGTGTATAACAGTAATAGGTCTATAACTATATAGGTGTATAACAATAATAGGTCTATAACTATATAGGTATATAACAGCAATAGGTCTATAACTATATACAGGTACTACTCGGAAAATTAGAATATCGTGTAAAAGTTGTTTTATTCGGGCAATTTAACATAAAAGGTGAAACTAATACATTTTATAGTATTATTAAATGCAAAGTCAGATATTTCAAGCTTTTATTTGTTTTGATTTTGCTCATTAGAACTTACAGCTTCAGAAACCTGAAATTCAAAAACTCAGAAAATTAGAATATTGCTTGAAATCAATTTAAAAAAGGGATTTTAAATACAAAAATGTCAGGCCTCTGAAAATAAAATGTTGCATCTGTACTTAGTACTTGGTTGGGGCCCCTTTTGAACGAATGACTGCCTTAATCCTGCGCGGCATGGATGCTACCAGGTTGTGGCACATCTCCGGTGTTATGGAAGACCAACATGCTTCAATCGCGGCCTTGAGCTCTTCTTTATTGTTTGGTCTCTTCCCGTTCAGCTTTCTCTTGGCAATGCCCCACAGATTTTCTATGGGGTTCAGGTCAGGTGAGTTTGCGGGCCAATCAAGCACAGTAATCCCATGGTTGTTGAACCAGGATTTTGTACTTTTGGCAGTGTGGGCAGGTGCCAAGTCCTGCTGGAAGATGAAATCTGCATCCCCATAAAGCTGGTCCGCTGAAGCAAGCATGAAGTGCTCTAAAATGTCCTGGTAGACAGCTGCGTTTATGCTGGACTTGATAAAGCACAGAGGACCAACACCAGCAGCTGACATGGATCCCCAAGTCATCACAGCCTGGGGAAACTTAACACTGGACTTCATGCATCTTCCATTTTGCGCCTCTCCGGTCTTCCTCCAGACTCTGGGACCTTTGTTGCCAAATGAGATGCAAAACTTGCTCTCATCAGAAAAGAGGACTTTGGACCACTGGGCAACAGTCCAGTCTTTCTTTTCTCTAGCCCAGCTAAGGCGCCTCTGGCGTTGCTTGCTCGTGAGGAGCGGCTTGACAACAGGAATACGACATTTGAAGCCCATGTCCAGCATCCTCCTGCGTGTCGTTTCTCTTGAAGCAGCAACTCCAGCTTGAGTCCACTCCTTATGAAGTTCCCCCACACTTTTGAATGGCCCTTTCCTGACCATCTTCTCCAGGCTGCGGTCATCCCTCCGGCTTGTACACCGTTTTCTTCCACACTTCTGCCTTCCACTTAACTGTCCATTAATGTGCTTTGACACAGCACTCTGAGAACATCCAGCTTCTTTTGCGATCACTTTTTGTGTCTTACCCACCTTGTGCAGGGAGTCAATGATGGTTTTCTGCACAACTGTCAGATCTGCAGTCTTCCCCATGATTGTGAATTCTTCTAAACCAAAGACACAGGCTTTTTAAAGGCTCGGGACCCTTTTGCAGGTGTTTTGGATTACTTACCTGATTAGTGTGTGACACTTTGAGCCTTCAATACTGAAGCTTTTAACAGTATTCTAATTTTCTGAGTTTTTGAATTTGAGGTTTTCTGAAGCTGCAAGTCCTAATGAGCAAAATCAAAACAAATAAAAGCTTGAAATATCTCACTTTGCTTGTAATGAGTCTATAAAATGTATTGGTTTCACCTTTTATGTTGAATTGCATGAATAAAACAACTTTTACACAATATTCTAATTTTCCGAGTAGTACCTGTAGGTGTATAACAGTAACAGGTCTATAACTATATAGGTATATAACAGTAATAGGTCTATAACTATATAGGTGTATAACAATAATAGGTCTATAACTATATAGGTATATAACAGTAATAGGTCTATAACTATATAGGTGTATAACAGTAACAGGTCTATAACTATATAGGTATATAACAGTAATAGGTCTATAACTATATAGGTGTATAACAGTAATAGGTCTATAACTATATAGGTGTATAACAGTAATAGGTCTATAACTATATAGGTATATAACAGCAATAGGTCTATAACTATATAGGTGTATAACAATAATAGGTCTATAACTATATAGGTGTATAACAATAATAGGTCTATAACTATATAGGTGTATAACAGTAATAGGTCTATAACTATATAGGTGTATAACAATAATAGGTCTATAACTATATAGGTATATAACAGCAATAGGTCTATAACTATATAGGTGTATAACAGTAAAAGGTCTATAACTATATAGGTGTATATAACTATATAGGTGTATAACAGTAATTGGTCTATAACTATATAGGTGTATAACAGCAATAGTTCTACAACTATAACTATATAGGTGTATAACAGTAATGGGTCTATAACTATAACTATATAGGTGTATAACAGTAATAGGTCTATAACTATAACTATATAGGTGTATAACAGCAATAGTTCTACAACTATAACTATATAGGTGTATAACAGTAATAGGTCTATAACTATAACTATATAGGTGTATAACAGCAATAGTCCTACAGCTATAACTATATAAGTGTATAACAGTAATAGGTCTATAACTATAACTATATAGGTGTATAACAGTAATAGGTCTACAACTATAAAGGTATATAACAGGGTAAATAAATCTTACGGCTGTTTGGTGCTTTCCACCACATGAGGTTCATACTGTTTGTAGTTGAACTGAGCAGCTGAGCTGAGTTTCTCGTATTTTTTCCCCTGAGTGAACTTCTGCAGCTCCTCCAGGTTACAGGGAAACTCGTGTCCGTTCAGGGAGCATCTCACCTGCAAACAGGTGAACGAGGAGTTAATCGGTACAACAGGAATCACATCCCTGCAGGTGAATTAGCAGCTAGCAGCTAACAGCTAGCAGCTAACGGCTAACAGCAGCACACACACGGTGAATTTAATGAGGTTTTCTCGCTGACCTTTTTGCCGTCTGTGAGCTGCAGGAACGGATGATTTAACAGGAAAGTTCTGAGGTCCGAGGGCAGCTCCTCCATCTCTGAATAAAAAACAACTCAAAACACACGCTGTTCCGGGCTGGTCACGTGGAGCTATAACAGGTCGACCAGGCCACGCCCCTTTCAGGAAGTGTCCACACGTGGGTTCACTGCAGTCCGAGCCACGAGGGGAGACAGGGACTTAGTGGTGGTTTAGTGCCACCTGCTGGTCAAATAATTAAAATTACACAGCCAGTTACTGCAACTTCCAAAGTAGTAAATGATATTATGATTCTCTTTTTATTGATTTTTCCGAGGCTTTTCATACAGTGGACCATGATTAATGCACAGACTAACTAATATAGGATTGTCTAATTCTGCTATTGGTTGGTTTCTAATTATCTGTCAGATAGGACTCAGTGTGTTAAATATGATGGTTGTTCTAATACCATGACTGTCCATTAGGGGGTGCCACAAGGCTCAAACTTAGGTCCTTAGTTATTCACTATTTATATTAATGAGTTAGGGAAAATGTGGATGACACAGTTGTATACTGTTTTGGAGACACTGTGCTGATTGTTGTAAATCATTTACAAGCTGCTTTTAAAGAAATTGAAGCCCAACTGTTGTTTTTGAGACTGGTGCTTAATGCAGATAATGAGATTGGCTTTTTACTTCAGCCATAACATGTTGTTTTACATTTTTGTCAAAAAAGAGGCTTATTGAAGCTACATTTTAACCCCTATTAGATTATGGTGATGTCTTTTATATGAATGCTTGTTCCACTTCTCTGCATAAACTGGATGTCACCTTCCATTGTGCTTTAAGATTCATTACTGGTTGTAAATCACTCATCACTGTTCTCTGTATGTAAAGTAATCTGTCTGTCCCTGTCTGCCCAGAGACGTCTTCACTGATACATCTTCATTTATAAATCAGGTACTGGACTTCTCCCCTCACACCTTCACACTTACATCACTTTCACACCAAAAACGAAGATGTCATCATACAGTTTACACTCGTCTGACTTTTTAACTGCCTCTATCTCCAGGACTTGTACTGAGTGAGGTCAGAGGTCATTTATGTATCTGCTGCCTCTCCCTGGAACAATCTCTAAAAATCTCCCAAACTACAGGAGCTCGTCTCCATCACTGATTTTAAAACTCAACTCACAGGCCTGTTATTGTCTAAACCTGGAATGTGTAAATGTTTTACTGTGTGATATGTTTATCATCTGTTAAATAGTGTTTTTACTGTGTATTGTGGTGCATTGTTTTTTTTCTTCACTGTTTTTGTGTTCCTGTTGTGTAATAAGATCATTCCTCCCCAGGATGGACCTCCACTCGCCACCTTCTCTGCCACTTTCCAGCCCTCTTCTCTTTTCCTCTGATCCACTGGTCTCATGTTTGTCTTTCTGTTGTTTATATTTGTTGTTTTATCACTGACGTGTTGGTCAGGCCTCGCTCGAAAAAGAGATCATTTCATCTCAAGGAACATGGCTGGTTAAATAAAGGTGAAAACAATAGAGGAACTACAGGTCAGATTATTATTATTATTGATAATAATAATTATTATTATTATTGATAATAATAATAATTATTATTGTTATTATCAAATATTTACAAGAAACAAAGCAAAGAAGTAACAGAAGATACATAAACATTATCAATTAACATAAATGAAACATTATCAATTAACATAAATGAGGAAACATACAGATATGCATAATAATACAATAATTCAAAATAAATAACAAAATAAATAAATAAACAAATGGATTTTTATCATTATTATTGATAATTACAACAACAATAATAATTATTATTATATAACTATATAACTATTGTTGTAAAAATGTTTTATATTGAATTTTGTATTATACCATATTTGTTTTTAAATCGATACAAATTTCAATAAAGTTTTTAAGAGAAAAATAAAAGTTAAATTCTCCTAGTTAATCTCCACCATGTTATTGATGATTTTATAACTGATGAACTCAGTGTTGAAGCTTCTACTCTGAACTTTATTGATCTGAAGCAGTTTTATCAGTCAGAGACTAGAAAAAAAACTAAATTAAATAAATAGGATGGATAATCAGCTGATTGTGTCCAGTCAGCTGATTGCGTCCAGTCAGCTGATTGCGTCCAGTCAGCTGACTGACCATCAGCTCAGCACCAGAGAGGTGTTTATATGAAGAGGGTCCACTCTGTCCTTATTATCAGAAACCATAGGAATAATCGCCATTTGAAACTATAGAACTCTATAAAACCATATTTCAGTTTCAGTTTGTTCACACAAATCACTTAAAGAACAAATAAATCATATAAAACAGGTAAACGTGGATCAGTGAGATGGGACACTGATAAACGTCATAAGAATTTACGTATCTGTTTGTTTGTACAGAGTGAGTCATCTTCCTGCACATAAACGATCTTTGCTGAGAACAAAAATCCCCAATAAACAAACAGACGTCTTTAGCTGAAGCTAAGCTAAGCTAAGCTAAGCTAAGAGCTGGTTATACAAAGAGTCTGAAAATAACCTTTAACGCGTTCATTTGGACGTTTTGTGACTTTTTATCTGGCTTTAAGCTGCTGCTTGTGGAGTTCTTTGAATGCTAATTCAATAGCTTCACACCGAACTAAAGCTAAGTTAGCTAAAGCTAACTGAGCGTTTAATTACTAAACTGAAAAATAATTAAATCTTAATAAAATAATTGAATCTTAATTATGTCCGGACCGAACGGAGACCCAATGGAGGAAGGAATCATCAACGATGAAGATGAATTCGGAGAAGAAGGTAAAAAAGACAAAATAATTCATAAAAGCAGCTTCATAGTGGGAATAAAGTTAAAGGAAATATCCACTAAATCATTGATTTTATTGATTTGACTTTATTGATTATTGGAAATTAAGTACAACCTTTTTTTAAGTAAAAATACTCAATAACAAGTAAAAGTCCTGAATTAAAAATGTAAAAAATATAAGTAAAAATGTATTTAATAAAAGTAAAAGTCCTCATACAGACGTTGTTATATTAATATAGTATATTATACTACTTGTTTTAATCACTAAATACATGTAAACGTTTTTAAATGTTTTATTTTATCAATGTGGAGCCAGTAGTAATAAAATGAGTGCATCATAACATTTGGAACATTTCACACAATGTGCAAGTTTTAAAAAGAAAAGACAATTTAATAGAAGATAGATAATAGAATATTAAAGTATATGTAAAATATTCACCTGAAAGTAACTAAAGCTGTCAGATAAATGTAAAGTAAATCAAGTAAAGTACCTTAAATTGTACTCAAGTATTTTATTTCTGTTTATTTATTTAGACACTTGTCACTGTTTTAGAGCATTAGAGGAAAGTTGGAACTGAGAAACCTTTGGCATAAAATACGCTGACGTTAGAACATTTCTATTCAGATGAATTTGGACGCTGAAGCTTCATGTTGTAAAAGCATCAGGATGAATCTGAACAGGAGGAATTTTGGCTCTTGACTTTAAATCTTGTGTGAACTCGCACATTAATGTTTTCACTAATGGCTTCGTTGAACATAAACAGATTTTCACTTTCTAAATTCCATCCATTTCCATTCCATTGAAACTAAGAGGTCTTTAACCTTCAGAATGTGTCAAGAATCTGGCTTTTATTTTTCACATATCAAGAATATAACAAAGTTAGGTTTCTATCATCCTAAGAATATAGTGCAGCTGTTTCTCTTCTCTAACACAGAGATGCTGAAGCTTTTATCTCCTGTCTACAGGATTATTGTAATGTGCTGCTCTCTGGTCCCAGAAACTCCATTTACAATCAGAACTCAGCTGTTTGAGTGCTGAGGAGGACCAGAGGGCGGCAGCATATTAACGTGTGTTTCAGGATCCATTTTAAGGTTCTTTTACTAGAAACTAAACCATTATGGAACATCTGGAACAGCTGCCAGAGGATATCAGGATAGTTTCTTATTCTTTTATCCTATTTAGTTTTCTGTTTTGTTTTCTTTCTTTCTCTATAAATAAAGTTTGATTGATTGGTTAAAACTGAGCGTTTTCTGCTTCTCCATCAGAGTACGAGTCCATCAACTCGATGCTGGACCAGATCAACAGCTACCTGGACGACCTGGAGGACCGCAACGACTCCCTGAACGGAAAACTGCACGAACTCATGGAGTCGAACCGCCAGGCCCGACTGGAGTTCAGGGCCCAGCTACAGGGTTCTGCTGTCCTGGAGGATCCGGGTCCTGATCCAGGTCCAGGTCCTGCAGAGAAGGACTCGTCCTCAGGAGACGACACCGAGGCGTCGAACATGAGCGACGAGAGAAGTTAAAGAAACAGGAGGATCAGTGAAATGCAGAGAGAAATATTCCTGTTGGATTATTTATTGATCATTGATTCATCATCAGCTGTTTCCTGAATCCTCCAGTTTCCTCCTCTGTTGAACTGTGACGTTTGGTTCCTGAAAAGATTAAAGATTATTTACCTCAACTGTAAACACTGCAAAGAAACATATCAGGTGGAGATAATCTTGTTTTTGGTAGAATTTGTCAGATATTCAGTAGAATTATGTTGAGTTGTTGTATTCAGTTAGATGAGAAAACAAGATTAAATTGAATAAATAATATAAAAGTTGAGCAATTTAATCTTGTTTTGGAAAAAAGGACCAAAGACAAAAACTTTAAATAATCTAAATGATCAGCCAGTGGAGTTTGATAATTCTACTCAATAACTTTATACCAAAAACAAGATATTTCTCTAGATTTAATGCTTTGCAGTGACATTAGATAGAAAACTGTTGTATAAAGCTGTGAATATTTAGTTGAGCTTCATGATAATTTGTAAATCAGAAACACGCTAGAAAATGTTTAAAAAGATAATTAGTTGTCTTGTCTTCACATTTGTTCAAATTCATAAAAATCAGTCGTATTTAATGTTTGACTCGTTTCACTTTAACCAGCAGAAAGAGTTAAATTTAGAATGGAATTAAAATGAATTGGTACTAGACTGTTGCTCCTATTCCTTAAACTAAATTTGAGTAAAATCATCCTAAAACTTCAATGAAATGTTCAAAGTAAACACATGTTAGAGCTGCACAGAGAATCATAAATATATATTTATGAGTTCTGTAGAGAAGTAAACCGGCTCCATTTCTGCGATGAAACAGCTGTTCATCCTCGTTTCCATGGATACAGCGAATAAACAGCGCTGCACAGATGCTCTTAAAATCAAATTACTTCACTGAATGTGGGAGAAACAACAGTTTAATCTATTTATTCGGGATGTTTGAGAGAAATTGTGCAGTTATTTGTACTTGGATGTGAAAAGTCTCCAGAGAATGTGAAATGATGAAAAGGTTGAAGTGTAGAAACAGATCAATAATTCAAACATCAGTTGTATTGCAGTGTCTCTGTTGTTACTGTGTGTTCCTATCATGTAAATATGCAACATTCCACATGTTTTACTGATGTTTTATGTTTTCTTTCAGAAAGTAAAAGTCAACGCTTCGTGTCCACCAGCAGGGGAATTGTCAGACATTTTAATATAAATTAAAATGACTCCCGTACAGGAAACAAACATCCAAAAATACATTAAACTTCCAGCAGTTAGAAAACGTCACTGTTTTGATCTCAAATTGTCAGTAGCTGAATAAAAATACAATAAGAAACATACAGCTTTTGTTTGAAATTATCCTTTACATCTTTTTTCCTGTTTCTCTCTCCTGTTCCGAGCTCGTTCCTTCTGTCAGACGGAGCGAAATAAAGAGACTAATCAGCTGACTGTTGCCACGACGACGGCCACCACAGGTTTTCCTACATGTGTTGGTGGTTTAAAATAATCCACCTGTAGAACGGAGGATGAAACGTTTCCAGAACGAGTCGTGATGAGGGAAGTGATAAAACGTGGAAGTGAAAACTTCCTGCTTTACGTGTGAAACCAGAGTTATACATTATATACATATAATCTATAACTGGAGGATTCTAAATCTAACACTGGGCTCCTCCTCACACACAAAACCAGAACCATGACGTCGCTGTGGTTCCATCTATCCAGTGTATCAACTAAAATTAATCAGGGGGAAAAACAATGCAACAGTAAAAAGAAGGAAAATAATCAACTAACAGTATCTTTGTGCTGTGAACACTTATTTTTTTCTCTAAATGGAGGCACACTAGACAAACACGTGGCGATGAGACACCAAACATGACTCAGCATAAAATCACTGACGTGGCATCATGATCCACGTGAAGGTTATTTCTCCAATTCTTTATACGTCAGCAGGTGTATGAACGGCTGCTGATCACATTCACTGCAGAAAATAAGAATTCACCGTTTCATGAAGGAATAAACACTTTAGATCTGTGTGGGACGAGTTAATTACCTAGGATAATTAAAAATGTGCCATGAGTGAGATAGTGAGTTAATTTAATCTGGAAACTACACAATTTCCTTTAAATGTTAGATTTTTCAGACAATAATTGACATCTGAGCACAAATATGACACTTTTCCCTCCAAAGTGAACATTTCTTGGAGGGAAATGTATTTTTCATATTCATGAATTTTTCAGTCAAGTTCACAGATGAACGTTTGTGAAAACTGCATGAAAAATGTTCAGATCACATTATTTGGTTGTTTGTGATGTTCAACTGCAGCATTTCCTTTTAACACCATGAAACACTCACAGAAATTATGTTCTATTTGGGAAAAAGTTTGAAATTAAAACCCTGAAACTACGAAATCAATGTCATGAATAAACAGGCAATAAGTGAAAATAAATATTTGCCTCCTGCAGCATAAAATCAGCTGCAGAGACTCTGGAGTCGTTCACATAAATTATCTCATTATCTCAGAAAAAACAGGGTGAATTCTTCCTTTTTTGAAGTGATGTGACACGTCACCGTAAACACACGACGCTTTAAAGCAGAAGCAGCTTCACGTCTTCCAGAGTCGCTGGGGACAGTTCATGGATTAAATTCAGCCCCAGACGCCGTTGATGAGGCAGTTTGCTGCTCTTTAATCAGATTTAACAGCACAGGAGTTTAACGCTGGTTGTTGTAGTGTTGACGTTCACCGATCAGCAGCTGTTTCAGCAGAAGGCCACGGCTACCGACTACAACTAAAGGTTTAGAACGAAAAAAAAAGAATAAAGGATGAAAGAAATGCCCTGAACAATCTCTTCTTCTTCTTTAACAAAGCTATGATCAGATCCAAAGATTCTGCACATGTGACACAAGCTTTAGAACCATTTCACTTGTGATAACACTTGTTTTTTAAACATAATTCATCACCTGCTCAAACACTTGTACATTCTACGTTTCAACTGGCTAAAAGCGGTTACGTGGTTAGCGACGTGGAAAATGCTGCTGACGACTTTCCCATCAGCACAGTTTTCTACACCTGGAGTTTATATTAACAAACCTTCCACTCGTTGAAGCTGCAGAATCTGCAGCTCTGAACCTCAGGGCGGGAAATAAACGGCTTAATGAGGCGGAGCTGCTGTTACACAGACTTAAATATCATTTGTTAGGCGTTTTCACAGAGAGACATTTGGGTTTTTATCACATAATTAAACAGAAAAGATTTGAGAAAACGTCTCAAACTGCAAACAAGAAACGCTGCAAGTTAAATAAATACGATTAAAATGTATTAATGCGAATAAACCTTTTCAGAAAGTTTGGTTTATGATTCAAGTTTTGCTTCTTTTTATGAATCTGAGTGATTTCATATCAGTAATAATCATCAATTCTGTTTGATCACATTAAAGCTCACCACAGGTTTGTTACCTGATTTTTCCATATTTGCTTTTTAGTTTCAATAATGCATCATTAAAAAGTTGAAAACCAGTGAAACAGGTTTAATTAAGCAGTGAAGTGGTGTTTGTTTAAACCTGGAACAGCCTCCAACAAACCTCACAGAAGAAGTCGTCGCTGGGATTAACGGAGAAAAGTGAAGACTCTGGTTTAGTTTTAGATGTGATTTGGAGCCAGAATCTTCTCTGAGGATTTGATGTGATTCTCTGTCAGGTCTCGTTAAGACGTTTATTTCTCACCCTGGAAGAGAGAATTGTTCCCTAGAATCATCGTCAGCACACAGCCTACGTGTGTGTGTGTGTGTTTAGTTAAAACTCTCCAACATGGCTGCTCTCTGCTTGGTCCATGAAGCACCTGTTAACTTCCTGTTAACTTCCCATTAACTTCCTGTTAACTTCCTGTTAACTTCCCATTAACTTCCTGTTAACTTCCTGTTAACTTCCCGTTAACTTCCTGTCCTACAGCTGTTACTGAGCCGTGTTTCCTCTCTTCCCTCCTCTCTTCGCTGGCCTCCCTGACCTGCGTTTCGGTCGGGTTTTTGCCTTCGTGCTTCCGTTCTTTTTCCCCGGGGCGGCGGCAGCTTCTTCCTCCTCCTCTTCGTCCTCCTCCTCCTCGTTAGCGGCGGCCGGCTCCTCCTCCTCGTTAGCGGCTGCTGCTGCCGGCTGTGAGTCCGGGGCTGTGTGCTCCTCCTCCTCCTGGTGGAGGTTGGTGTGTTGGTCTTTGCTGCTGGTCTCTGAGGTGCTGAGGAGGTTCTGTGAGGTCGGGTCCGGTTCTGGTTCTGCTTGTTTTCCTCCCGTCTCCTGCTGCTGGTTCAATGACTCAGACACTGGAGTTGAAGACGAGTTTCCACCCAAACAGTCTGTGATGGGTTCTGGTTGCAGCTCCACAGATTCTCTGGATGATTCCACAGCTTCTCGGTTCTGAGTGAGAGACTCTCTGTGTCTCTGAGGAAAGAAAAAGAATCTGGAGATTAAAACATGTAGAATAATAAAAAACATCTAAACTAAACCTGAAACACACACAATCAGAGTAGAGCTGCTGATTTGGCCTAAAATAAAAACCTAGATTGTAGATGTTTTTCTATAAATCAATTAGAAACAACTCATTTCTCCATTAACACAATAAAATATTATTAACAACTAGTCTTATACTAGTCTATTACAACTAGTTCAGGTCTGTGGAAACAAATCATTTGAAAAAAAGAGTTCTTGACTCTTATGTTTGGTTTAAATCAAAAATGTCTGTTGTAGAGTCTCATTATATAGTCGTATTATTATTCTCTATGTATCTCTATGTATTATTATTAATATTATTATCTGAAGACCTGAAGGAGCAGAACCAGGTTTTATTTCTAGTTTAATTTGAGTAGAATGTGATGAAAGTGCACCTTGAAGTTGTTAAAGTGCTGCAGGGTTTTGCAGTGTGTGTGCAGGGCGGCGGATTCAAAGTGGTAGAATTTGTTGCAGAGTCTGCAGATAAACCCTGCGACTGGAACAAAGAACCTGGATCCTGTGGAGAGAAAACAGAACAAACATCTAGTTTATTAAAAAACAAGATCACGGCAGTGAATAGAAAGTAGAAACAGGAAAACTGCTGCTCACCGTAGACTTTGTCAGGGTCGTACTGTTCATCAGTGGCCAGGTCCTGCAGCGTCACTTCATTAGACGACGTCCTGCCGCCCTGATACAAGAAGAATATTATATATTATATATAATAATAGTTATAATAATAGTCACTTCATTAGACGACGTCCTGCCGCCCTGATACAAGAAGAATATTATATATTATATATAATAATAGTTATAATAATAGTCACTTCATTAGACGACGTCCTGCCGCCATGATACAAGAAGAATATTATATATTATATATAATAATAGTTATAATAATAGTCACTTCATTAGACGACGTCCTGCCGCCCTGATACAAGAAGAATATTATATATTATATATAATAATAGTTATAATAATAGTCACTTCATTAGACGACGTCCTGCCGCCCTGATACAAGAAGAATATTATATATTATATATAATAATAGTTATAATAATAGTCACTTCATTAGACGACGTCCTGCCGCCCTGATACAAGAAGAATATTATATATTATATATAATAATAGTTATAATAATAGTCACTTCATTAGACAACATATATTATTATATATTCTAATTAATAATAGAGTTAATGCGAGTTCTGAGGTTCTTGTACGTGAGTATTTCCATGTGATGCTGCTTCACACTTCTTCATTTCTCTACATTTATCTGACAACTTATACTAATAAATACTATACTACTATACTAGTACTAACATAGTACGATGCAGTATCTGAAACTGGCTCCACATTAAGACATTACAATACTCACATACATTAATGATTAAAATAAACTATATATATATATATATATTATAATAAACTATAATGACATAATCTGTAAAATCAGGATTTTTTTCTTTTTTCCCCACTTTAAGTCAATTTTGTTGATAATACCTTTACTTAGTTACTTCACTTGTTATTAAATATTTTAGAGAGTATTTATTAAAATATTTGAATATTCTTTCTGTTCAAATTGTACATAATAGACTATATAAAGTGTATTAAACAAACAACGCACCACTAATATAGTACTATGCAGTACTTATACTATTAATCTACCTACTTAGGCTCCACATTGATTAACTAAAACATTAAAACACTCACATGTGTTTAATGACTAAAACATATTTAAGATAGTTTTTATTGAAATGTTTTAATATTCTATCGGTTAACATTGTCACTAAAATATAAATAAAATATACTTTAAATAAAAGCTGCGATAGAAAGTTATCTTAAAGTTAACGTATATTATAATGAAGTACTTTTACTATTAATCTGCTCAAACCGGCTCCACATTTATAATAATTAAAAATAAACATGTATTTAGTGATTAAAACAACATAACAGTCTGGATCAGGAGTACTTTTTTTTATTTTAAGTACATTTTACTGATAATTCTATACTTTTGCTTTAATTACTACTACTTTAAGATTATTAATACAGTATTTACTTGTAATTGAGTATTGATTTGAGTATTTCTAGTTTTACTGCAGTAAAGCATCTTCTTCTTCCTCTTCTGGTAATGTGTGGACATAAAAACAGAAGTTGAATTGAGAGGCTAACATTTCTGATATTTCAGATCTAAATTGAGTTAGAAAGTCATCGACCTTCACAGTGAACATGTGTTTTCCACTGAGTACAACTGAGTACTTTTTCTAGTAAAGTAATTAGTCCACCTGCAGCTGTAGAGTTAATTGTGTTGGTTAATTAACGTATTCCCTGCAGTCCAGACCTGACTGTCCGGGTCCTGGTCTCCTTCAGTCCAGTTCTGGTCGTCCTCCTCCTCCTCGCTGCCCTCCTCCTCCTCCTCCTCCTCCAGAAAGAAGCCGTCGGTGTCGGTGGAGGAAAGTTTGGCCAAAGCCTGAGATCCTTCCTTCTCCTGGAGCTACAAACATAAGGTTAGGATATAAGTAGAGTTTATTCTCCTAAAGTCTAGTTTATTCTCCTAAAGTCTGGTTTATTCTCCTAAAGTCTGGTTTATTCTACTAAAGTCTGGTTTATTCTCCTAAAGTCTAGTTTATTCTCCTAAAGTCTAGTTTATTCTTCTAAAGTCTAGTTTATTCTCCTAAAGTCTAGTTTATTCTCCTAAAGTCTAGTTTATTCTTCTAAAGTCTAGTTTATTCTTCTAAAGTCTAGTTTATTCTACTAAAGTCTGGTTTATTCTACTAAAGTCTGGTTTATTCTCCTAAAGTCTAGTTTATTCTCCTAAAGTCTAGTTTATTCTTCTAAAGTCTAGTTTATTCTTCTAAAGTCTAGTTTATTCTCCTAAAGTCTAGTTTATTCTTCTAAAGTCTAGTTTATTCTTCTAAAGTCTAGTTTATTCTACTAAAGTCTGGTTTATTCTACTAAAGTCTGGTTTATTCTCCTAAAGTCTAGTTTATTGTCCTAAAGTCTAGTTTATTCTCCTAAAGTCTAGTTTATTCTTCTAAAGTCTAGTTTATTCTACTAAAGTCTGGTTTATTCTACTAAAGTCTGGTTTATTCTCCTAAAGTCTAGTTTATTCTCCTAAAGTCTAGTTTATTCTTCTAAAGTCTAGTTTATTCTTCTAAAGTCTAGTTTATTCTCCTAAAGTCTAGTTTATTCTTCTAAAGTCTAGTTTATTCTTCTAAAGTCTAGTTTATTCTACTAAAGTCTGGTTTATTCTACTAAAGTCTGGTTTATTCTCCTAAAGTCTAGTTTATTGTCCTAAAGTCTAGTTTATTCTCCTAAAGTCTAGTTTATTCTTCTAAAGTCTAGTTTATTCTACTAAAGTCTGGTTTATTCTACTAAAGTCTGGTTTATTCTCCTAAAGTCTAGTTTATTCTCCTAAAGTCTAGTTTACTCTTCTAAAGTCTAGTTTATTCTTCTAAAGTCTAGTTTATTCTTCTAAAGTCTGGTTTATTCTTCTAAAGTCTGGTTCATTCTTCTAAAGTCTAGTTTATTCTTCTAAATCTAGTTTATTCTCCTAAAGTCTGGTTCATTCTTCTAAAGTCTAGTTTATTCTTCTAAAGTCTAATTTATTCTCCTAAAGTCTAGTTTATTCTCCTAAAGTCTAGTTTATTCTTCTAAAGTCTAGTTTATTCTCCTAAAGTCTAGTTTATTCTTCTAAAGTCTAGTTTATTCTTCTAAAGTCTAGTTTATTCTACTAAAGTCTGGTTTATTCTACTAAAGTCTGGTTTATTCTCCTAAAGTCTAGTTTATTGTCCTAAAGTCTAGTTTATTCTCCTAAAGTCTAGTTTATTCTTCTAAAGTCTAGTTTATTCTACTAAAGTCTGGTTTATTCTACTAAAGTCTGGTTTATTCTCCTAAAGTCTAGTTTATTCTCCTAAAGTCTAGTTTACTCTTCTAAAGTCTAGTTTATTCTTCTAAAGTCTAGTTTATTCTTCTAAAGTCTGGTTTATTCTTCTAAAGTCTGGTTCATTCTTCTAAAGTCTAGTTTATTCTTCTAAATCTAGTTTATTCTCCTAAAGTCTGGTTCATTCTTCTAAAGTCTAGTTTATTCTTCTAAAGTCTAATTTATTCTCCTAAAGTCTAGTTTATTCTCCTAAAGTCTAGTTTATTCTCCTAAAGTCTAGTTTATTCTCCTAAAGTCTAGTTTATTCTTCTAAAGTCTAGTTTATTCTTCTAAAGTCTGGTTTATTCTACTAAAGTCTGGTTTATTCTACTAAAGTCTGGTTTATTCTCCTAAAGTCTAGTTTATTCTCCTAAAGTCTAATTTATTCTTCTAAAGTCTAGTTTATTCTTCTAAAGTCTAGTTTATTCTCCTAAAGTCTGGTTTATTCTCCTAAAGTCTGGTTTATTCTTCTAAAGTCTAGCTTATTCTTCTAAAGTCTAGCTTATTCTTCTAAAGTCTAGTTTATTCTTCTAAAGTCTAGTTTCTTCTCCTAAAGTCTGGTTTATTCTCCTAAAGTCTAGTTTATTCTCCTAAAGTCTAGTTTATTCTCCTAAAGTCCAGTTTATTCTCCTAAAGTCTGGTTTATTCTCCTAAAGTCTGGTTTATTCTCCTAAAGTCTAGTTTATTCTCCTAAAGTCTAGTTTATTCTCCTAAAGTCTGGTTTATTCTCCTAAAGTCTAGTTTCTACTTCTAAAGTCTAGCTTATTCTTCTAAAGTCTATCTTATTCTTCTAAAGTCTAGTTTATTCTTCTAAAGTCTAGTTTATTCTTCTAAAGTCTAGTTTATTCTTCTAAAGTCTAGTTTATTCTCCTAAAGTCTAGTTTATTCTTCTAAAGTCTAGTTTATTCTTCTAAAGTCTGGTTTATTCTTCTAAAGTCTAGTTTATTCTTCTAAAGTCTGGTTTATTCTTCTAAAGTCTAGTTTATTATTCCAAAGTCTAGTTTATTTTTCTAAAGTCTACGGTAGTTTATTTTTCTAAAGTCTAGTTTATTCTTCCAAAGTCTAGTTTATTTTTCTAAAGTCTACGGTAGTTTATTTTTCTAAAGTCTACGGTAGTTTATTTTTCTAAAGTCTAGTCTAAAACACCTAAATAACACATATTCTGGACTGAATGAACCAGACTTTTTTTCCTGGTCCTAATCCTCCTTCATTCAACCAGGATGTGTGTTTGTAGCTCATTGATATCAAAGAGGAAATGATTTTATTACAAATGTTGAAGTCCAAGGTGAGAGAAAAACATAACGAAAACACACATTTCTCCTTTTCTTCTTCTTTCTTTCGCCTGTTTTTTCTTTTGGTTTTGTACCAGATTTTGCATGTATGTATAAAATTTAAATGACCAATCACAGCCCTGGAGGAGCTGAAGTGACCAATCACAGCCCTGGAGGAGCTGAACTGACCAATCACAGCCCTGGAGGAGCTGAACTGACCAATCACAGCCCTGGAGGAGCTGAACTGACCAATCACAGCCCTGGAGGTTCATGTGTAGTCAGGATTTATTGGAGGTGAAGTCAGACTAGGACGTAGCTACAGAAGCAGAAACTAGACTTCAGAGCCATTTCAAAGACAGAAACATCGGTACCTTCTCCACTCTCTGCTGGTGCTCCTGGGACTGTAAATGCTCCACAAAAATCTGGGAGGTCCTGAAGTGTTTCTTGCAGACGGTGCAGGAGGAGACGGCTGCTCGACTGGCCACCTGAGGACCAATCATTAAAAAACACACAATATAAAATATACAATAAAACACAGAATATAACAGCACTGAAGGCACCAACACATATCAATAACATGTCAGGTTATTACAGCTCAGCTCCTTTTAATACAAGAAGTCAATTCAGTTAAAAAACTTGTGTTTTAACTATTTAAAATATATATAATAATTAGCACTCAGTACATTTACATGCAGCTCTAATTAAAATGAGATGTTTGTGTCTTGTCCACTTCTGTCCTTGTTTCAGCAGGTTAATATGGACATATATATATATATACGTGTGTGTGTGTGTGTGTGTATTTATTAACTTTTCTCTTATCTTGAAAAAAACTGAATATAAACAACTAAATAAGTTTAATAAATTAAATACATTTACACGAGAAAGAGAAAATCAATTCCACTCACATTATCTAGGTGTGTTAATTCAACTGAGAAGTTTAACTCAGTCTGATTTCATTTAAAATCTGACCATAGTCACATTAACACAATAATTACATGTTTGTGAAGGTCATATAAATGTACTGATTGGTTCCCAAAGCTGAAGATTCAACCTAAAATGTCAAAGATCATCAGTTTATTATTATAGAGACTAAAGAAACCAGGAAATAATCAGAGAAGAGAAGCTGGAACCAGAGAATTTAGACATTTTATAATTAAAAATTACTCAAATCCATTATTTAACCATCAAAATAGAGATTAACATAATAGTTTGCAACTAATCAATTGATTATTTCAGATCTATTTCTGTTAATTTATTCTTGTTATTATTGATGCTTTGAAGCAAACATCGACTTAATGAGATTTGAGAAGCTGGAACCAGAGAATTTAGACATTTTCTTCTTAAATAATGGCTCTAATCCATTAATCGATTATCAGAATAGTTGGTAATTAATGAGCCATTAGAGCTCTAGTGGTTTATCTGCCTTATTATTAACACGTGGAAGATGTTCAGTTCTAACAGAGAATTATTTTAGCTGCTCTGTTTTGTTCCTTTTTAGTTTTTCTACTGGATTAAGTCAGTGGATGTAGCTGCTCATGTTGTAAATTTTCTGCAAATCTTCTAGTAAAGAATCATCTTTTCATTCAGTATTTGTTAATAAAATCCGAAGCTGCCTGTCCACGTTTTCCTTTCCGTTCATCCTCAGCTCATGTTTGACAGGGTGTAGTTATCGTGCTGTTGTATATGTTAAATAGTCAGACGCTGCTCTATCGTGTATTCCTACAGACTGGGAGCAGGTTACTTTGTGCTCCTGTGTGCGGCGGTGGTCCTTGATGCTGCAGCTGAAGTGGCTGTGACAGGTGGCGCACCAACGCTGCAGCTCTGCTATTTTCTCCCTGAAGAGAAAACAGACGACATTAGTCATGACACAAACATCATCTCCTCTTTAATAATAGTAAAACAACACTCCTGTTGGTGCAGCCTCTCATACCTGGACTAGTTTGTATATAGTATAGATACAGGTTGTGTATAGGTTATTCTTGTTTTTAACTTCAATTTTTGATTTTTAATCTTATTTATTTTTTGATTCTTCTTGTTTTTAAATTGCAATCAATCAACTGTTTAAACCCATTTAAGCCTAAGAGCAGCTCACACTATATTTAACACATTTAAACTCATTTATATGCTTAGAATTATTCAGTTGAGTCACTAATCATGTTAGATTTCTATGTTTTCCATATTGTACTATTGCCTGTGCAGAAAATAGCATTTTAATGAGGGAGGGTTTGTCCTGTTCTCAGGAGGAAGGAGCATGTGAGAGGAAACACCTGGAAATGATTATTGATCATCTATAACTGATATTATACATTAATAGTGATTATTGATCATCTATAACTGATATTATACATTAATAGTGATTATTGATCATCTATAACTGATATTATACATTAATAGTGATTATTGATCATCTATAACTGATATTATACATTAATAGTGATTATTGATCGTCTATAACTGATATTATACATTAATAGTGATTATTGATCATCTATAACTGATATTATACATTAATAGTGATTATTGATCGTCTATAACTGATATTATACATTAATAGTGATTATTGATCGTTTACGGCACCAGATTGCTGCATTTAAATTTAGAACGTTCATATTTTTCTAACCCTGACCCCTGACCCTCCTAGAATGGAGAGCTCCTGTCTTAAACTGGAATGACTCCACTGGAAGAATTTTAGTCTGTTCTAACATCATGATTTGTTTAATAGTTAATATTTCTGTGTGTTGATGGAGTCGGACCCGTCTTTTCCGGCTCCCTGCAGCGTCTCCTGCAGCGTCTCAGCGACTCTGGGCAGCAGCGACACCAGACAGGCGTTGCTCATGTGCTGAATCTCCATCATCCTCTGCTGGTGTGAAAGGCTGTTCATGTGACTCTTAAAGTTCTGCAGAAACACAGCGAGGAGAGGGGATTAACAACAGAACAGAAGCCTGGAACCAGGTGTGTGTTGGCGGGGATCTACCTGCTGGTTGTGGCAGGTGATGCTGCAGAGGTAGCAGTAGAACTTGTTGGCTCCCTCCGCCTCCCCCTCCGCCTCCTCTCCTTCCTCCTGCTGCTCCAGTGGAGCTGAGTCTTTGCTCTGCGGAGTCTCCTCCGTCGGTAAATTAACCTGCCGGCTGTCGTCGCTCAGCTGGCCAGACGGCGACGGAGCAGACAGACAGCCGTGTGCCTACGGACACGCGTCACAAACCAGGTCTTATGTATATCACCAAGATAAAAATAAACAGCAGGATGTGCAGATTATGACACTTCCATAAATATCAGGTGACAAGTTACCTCAGCAGCAGCGTTCTCCTCTAGAACATCTGATTCCAACGTGGAGTCTCCTTCCTCCAGGAGGATGCAGTCTGGGAATAAAGCACAATAAACGTCTGAACGGATGATACAGCTTCAACCAGGTAACAAGGAGACACAGACTCTGTTAAAAACACTGGAGTTTGCAGCCAAATCAGTAGTTGTTGTTGTAACTTCTCTGGATCTACCTCTACTAATAGTATCTGTTGAAAATGGGTAGATTAACAACTTAGTGGATATAATTAGTCCGTCTTCATTATTAAATTAGAGCAGTAAATCAACATTTTAAATGATAAAACACCTCCTGCTGCTTTCAGTGGATTTACATTCAGTCTTATTGTCTTTTCTGTCTACGCCCACTTTAATTTCATGTCGCTGCAGTGACTAGTGATGGTGAATAAATCCACCTCCACAAATCCATCTTTGATCACTCAGTAGCTGATCAGTTTTACACTAAAGTGGAGGAACTGTTTTTAAACTCTGCTGCTGCATTCACTGGAAACGCTGCTTCTTCTTCTTACAGACAACAACCGACCATCAGAGCCCTGGTCACTGATATTTGATAGGAACCAGCATTGTGTTTACTGTTGTGTGTTTTCTGTGTTTCCAGCTTCATCTGCCTCTATTATTGCTGCTTCTGCTGCTACATAGGTTCAGCTGTGTCATTCCATATTCACACTGCATAGTGGTGTGAACTAGAGCTGCTCGATTATGGAAAACATCAATGTCACCATTATTTTGGTCAATATTGAAATCACGATTACTCAATCGATTATTTTTAAGTTACACAGTAAAATTATTCAGCATGAGTGACTGTGATTTTATTTGAGATGTTAAACAGATTTGTTGTGTTGCCACTTAGAGATCATCTGATAATAAATGTAGAAGTTATGTTGATATTAGGGGTGTCACGGATCACAAACATCACGGTTTTTGGTTCTTATTTGTTTCTTTTAGAATACACTTTATATCAATTTAGCTTAAAAATCCACAACAACAGGATACAACATTTAAAAGGCCATAAGATGATATTAAGTCTAACAATCTAATGTAAAATCTTTATATAATGTCATAATAATCATATACAAATTGAATTTGATGTGACATTATTTGATGGTTGACATTATTGGAACCATCTCTGAAAGCGAGCTGATATTTAGATACAGCCAGAGTGGGGACATTGATGATTTCAACATCTTTATTTTGACAAAAAAGGAGTGTGTATTGTCAATAACATGTGGTGTAACCCTAAAAATGTGGTACCAGATAGTTTAACTTATAAAAAGGTTTTAATAAATAAAAACAATTGCTATCAACAAATGTTATATTTTAGATGGATTGGATGTGGATGGACAGTTTTTGACATTTCTTATTAAAATGGCATTAAATCGTGATTTTTATTAATTAAATTGAGACAAGTGGACTCTTAAATAACAAGAAACCAGCATGAACTCACCATGTAAATACATAGAGAGCTGATGAATGATGAATAAAACTATTTCATCTTGCTGAACATCATTTGTCATTGACCCAGACAGAGACATATCTCACACTCTTGCCTGATTGTTCTTTTGGAAACTGTATATTGAAAATGTCAAATATCGTTTCAACTTGATTCTATGATTTTGGAAATCACGATTAAAATTCAATTAATTGCACAGCCTTTGTGTGAACGCATTTATATACTTAAATCATTAAGTGTAAGTGGAGAACTCCGTGATTTGAGACACAGCATCAGTGTTCTATTCATTTTTACATCTTAAGTCTATTGAGATCTTTGATGAGTAAAAAAATAAATCCTCTCAAATTCACAAAATCTGTCATTTTTTATAAAAAAAAAAAAAAAAAATCATGAAAAAATCATGAAATCCTGGCTGGACTGTAAAGTGTTGATGCATCTACAGATCCTGGTACCAACAGATTGCATCTATAGGATCCTACAAAGCCGTTGTCATGGAAACGAAAGGCCCAAACACAGCTATAGCTTCCTGTTTGGAATCGCCGGCGTATAAACAAGGCTGTTTTACCTCCTGCCTGGCTGCCGCTGCCGTTGCTGTTGGACTCTGATGAGAGAAGTTCAGCCTCAGTGATGGAGACGGACTCAGCACATGGTTGAGTTGACTCCTCAGACCTGAGGGAACAGATTAAAGGAGGAAACTATGAGGGAAATGTATCAGGAGAAGGTATTTCTGTTAAAACTGACTTAATAATGAAGCGGGTTGACAAAGATCTAAGCAGGATGGAAACATTGGAGTAAGTGGTGCAGGTTTTACCTTATTTTAATTTAACATAACAGAGTCATAAAACTTTAATTTATTTGTAAAATAAGAGTTTTCTCTACTCCTCTGTCGTCGTCTTCTTCTTCTTCACCACAGGTTCCAGTGTCTCTTCAGGAGACTGAGTGGGTTCATCCACAGCTGCTGCAGCAACATCTGCAGGTCACAGAATCATTTAAACTCATCTCCCTCCAAGTTTAACCGAGACGATTTCTGACTCGTCGCCAGATTCCAGCTTCACCTGTTTCAGTCTTATCAGCGGAGCTGGAGCTGCCGGCTGCTGGTTGGTCGTCGCTGCTTCCTGCCGCCATCTGCTCGCTGTCCCTCTTCCTGTCGGGCTGGCGAGCTGCAGCGTCCTGGGAAAGATGATTATAGATATATTCTATATTCTTCATAACTGGATATTACTGATTATTTATCTTTTTGTTCTTTTGAAAGACAACAACCGAACATTGGATTTACTTTGACTTACCAACAACTACATTGTTCACTTATGAAGGATGGAAAATGGACACATGAGGATCTATTAACTCTGAAGATGGACTGAAGCTAAACCTTTTTATCAATTGACAAAAAAATGTGACTTGTAACATGAACATAACAAGAAAATGAAAAATACTGTGGAAAATAGGAACTGATTATTGAACTTCTAGCTCAAATAATGTTGACATTTTAATTTTGTTTGATTTAATCAGATCAGCAACATTCTTTGCTTTATATTTCAACTTGTTAGATTATATATATACACACACACAAGAGGAAGCGCCGCATCTTCTACCTCTGGAGTTAGAGGAGTTGATGAAAAGTGACACAGAGGATGAAGATTTCATTGGGTTTTAGTTAGCGGATATTTGGACTGAACCAGGTGGTTTTGGTAAACTTCTTAGCATGTTATTGATGCTACAGTTATTGGAATAACTGGCTTTAATATGTTGTGTTAACGTACCAGGCCTTCTTTATTATGCATTTTATGGCTTGTGCAACTTATACCGTATTTTCACGACTATAAGGCGCATATAAAAGTCTTAGATTTTTTTCAAAATGTGCGGTGCGCCCTATAGTGCAGTGCGCCTTATGTGCGGACGTATTAGAGACCACCACGAAGAGGACGTAGTAGAGAACATGAGAACGTTAAAGGGGGATGTGTGGGCGTGGATTGTGTATAAAAGAACAGGTATGTGCTTTATGCAGAACATTGTCGTTTTAACAACCCTAAAAATGGCAAAGAGACAGGCGTACGAAGTTCAGTTTAAGCTGAAGGCTATCAGCTATGCCGTAGAATATGGGAATCGAGCCGCCGCGAGAGAATATAAAATTAACGATTCGATGATTCACAAGTGGAGGAAGCTGGAGAATGAGCTCCGACAGGCGAAGAAGACTCAGCTGAGTTTCCGCAGACATAAGGCGAGGTGGGCGGAGTTGGAGGAGAGACTCGAGCAATGGATCATTGAGCAAAGAGCGAGCGACGTGGGAGCGATGGATGACCGTAGGAGACCACAGCTTCACGAAGACTGGTAGGCAGCGCCGGGCGAGTTACGCCACAGTTTGCCAATGGATTGTGGATGCTTGGGCTAACATGTCTGCTGGCAAAGCAAACATGCCATGTTGGACTTAGCGCAGTTGTTCGATTCTGAGACAGAGGATGAGGACTTCGATGGATTTGATTAATTATTATGTTATTACTTTGTAAATACTTTGTACTTAAATAAAGCACAACCAAACTCAGTTTTGCTCCCAGTTTTGCTTATGTGTGTGTGTTGTTGTAAGGCGGACATACGTAGTAGAGGACATGTATATAAAACCCGCGCCCTATCGTCAGGTGCGCCTTATGTGTGTGTTAAATACAGGAATGGCACACGTAACTGAGACTGCGCCTTTTAGTACGGTGCTCCTTATAGTCGTGAAAATACAGTAGTCTGGAAAATATATATATATCAAAATTCAATTAATTGCACAGCCTTAATTAACACTGACTCTGACTTTCACCAAATCAGAGATCAGCATGAAAACCATGAAAACATGACGTGTAATTACTGCAGTCGAGGAGGAGGAGGAGTAGGAGGCTGACGCTGTAGCTGAGTTGTTGCTGTTGTGGTAGAAGCGAGCGTGTTGTTGGTGGTAGGTCCGGCTCGCCGTGTATCCCATCATCGGAGACTTCATGGTCATCCCCATCGGAACCGGCCCGAGCAGCGACGACCTGGTTCCGGCTGTGAAGAACTGACGGAACTGCTGCCCGGCCATGGCGAAGCTCCGCATGTTACCTGCACCGCAGAGGAAAACAAGTCAATTAAACGTGTTTTTACTTCATGTCTTCAAAGATCTCAGGTTGTTTTTGCCTCTTTTGAATGTGAAGTGTACCCTGCATCTGCTGCATCAGTAAAGCCCCCTGCAGCATGGGATTAGGGGCCATGATGGTGGTCTGAGTCGCCTGGCACAGGTTCATCTGCATCCTGGCAGCAGGAGGGGGGTTCTGAGGAGGCCCGGGCATCGGTCTGAGCAGCAGAAATACAGACAATACAGACGAGCTGTGATTTAAAATGGATAAATCATGATAAAAAGATGTTTTCCTGTCATCTACAGTGACGTAGTCCCACTATGAACCTGTCTTTCTGATTATTTCACTCAATAAGAAAAGTATTTTAATCCTTTTTTTCCAAAGCTTGTGTTCTGATGAAAGCAGCAGGAATCAAATTCATCAGAATGAAAGAGGCGATAAAGATTTTTAATAAAAACTTTAACAAGCGGCTGAAGTAAAATCACAGATGTTTGCATTTTAAACAATTATATAATATTTTTTTATTATTTTTTTACTTTAAAAACTTTATAGGGCTGCAACTAACAACTGTTTGATAGATGATTGATTACTGAAATGATCAATTAATTAGTGGTTTCATTAAATGATGTAAAATGTGGATCAGTGTTTCCAAAGATGAAGATTCAACCTAAAATATCCTCAACCCAAAGATCATCAGTTTATTATTATAGAGACTAAAGAAACCAGGAAATAATCAGAGAAGAGAAGCTGGAACCAGAGAATTTAGACATTTTCATCTTTAAAATGATGATTAGTCGATTGTCAAACTAGTTGGTGGTTAATGTAATGGTAAACTAAAGAAAAAAGTGATAATTAGCTGCATTTCTCGTATGATGTAGATGCTGAAATATATATGAAGTTGTACATTAGGGTGATTTTATGAATTCATATTTCACACTTTACAAAGAGCTGCATTGTAGGTGAAAGATTAGAGTCTTATCACCAAAGAAACCACAAAATAATCAGATTTGAGAAGCTGGAACCAAAGAATTTGAACATTTTCTTCTTAACCTTAACCTGCTTGTAACAAACTGAAGTGATAATACATTAATTAGCATTTTACATATAAAATAAACTATACAAATTATTTTTAAAAAGTAGCAGAATCCCATAGAGACTGAGGTGGATTCACCAACAGACTCACACATGTTACCGGTGTTTTGGTTTAACGAGTGACCGTGTTATCTGGTGACTTTCACCTTCATAACGTCCAAAACTATTCATTTCAGAAAAAAAAAAAACAAGTGAAGAAATGTGAATGTCTGTTGTTGACGACACCAGTATTTACACAATGTAAGACAACAAGAGCCAGAAGATTATTTATATATTCTGGAGTGAAAGTTAACTGAAACGTACAAAGACAACTTGACCAGCGTGTCTCCTTTAAGTTCAAACATGTATTTGCTTTTTTACATTTCTCAATAAATTGAGGGTGTTTTTTAAAGGTGTCTAGGGGCCGCACAAAATGAGGTGCCAGGCCAGATTAGGTCCGCGGGCCTCGGGTTTGACACGTATGCATGACTGTATATAACATTAATTATATCACATTACAATCACCCATCACAAATGCATTTGTAAATACTGTCTGTACATAACCTACTTATATTCTGTATCATAATTCATACTCATTACCATAACCACTCATAACCTGTTCATAGTCTGTATATACTGTAACCTACACTGCACCATAATTATATATATATATATATATATATATATATATATATATAGTATACATATATATCTCCTGTATATAAGTACCATAGCTATTTAAATTACTACTGAAGCTGTTCGTTGCTTTGTACTTGTGGAATATGCAATGTCAATAAAGTTGAATCTAATCGAATCTAAAAGCTTTTAAAAAGCCAACTGTTATGTTATGGAAGTCACCACTTAACACAGTCACTCTTTAAACCATAGGTGTCCAACCCGAGGCCCGGGGCCCAGATCTGGTCTCCACCTCATTTCCTGTGGTCCCTCCAGAGCTTCACAGACTGGTGTGATTTATTTACAGTGAATAAATGTTTGAAGTTAACAGAGACACGCTGGTCACGTTGTCTTTGTACGACTTCGTTAACTCCAACATCTTTTTCTCAATCGGCCACGAAGGTTGTTTAAAAACAGGAAAGTTTCTGTTTTTCCTTCTTTTCCTTTGTTGAAGTACATCTGTCATTACTTTCTGCTACTTTCTATTCTTTAATATTTAGCATAGCAACACTAAACCATAGATTCCAATCTTTGAAACATCCATGAAATAAATCAATAGTTAATAGTGGTTATCAGCATATTCTGGTATGAGTCTCTAGATATCTGTGATGATTTTAATGTTTAATAATTAGACACTAACAACAATACAACATTATTTCTGCAGCAGCTGATTTTAAATTCTGGTTAAAAATCTGTGTAAATTGTCACCATCACTATTATGAGTGGAGAGGTAATTATCTAATATAATAACATATATAATAATACATAGATACATATATATGATCTTTATAATTGGTCCTTTGAGAAAAACCAGAACACTGATGTGACCCGGGAACTAACTGAGTTTAACTCCTCTGGTTTAAACTGAAACACCTGCAGCCACATATCTTTCATGGGCCTCAGCAGGACCCCGGCCTGGAGTAGAGGGTCTTACCTCTGGGTCTGGTGGTGGTGGTGGGGGGGGGACATGGTGCCCGGGAGGAGGCTGCGGTGGTGGAGGAGGAGGCGGCGGCTGCTGCTGGAAAAGTTGCTGCAGCTGCCGCAGATGCTGCTGGAACTGCTGCTGCTGCTGATGATGCTGCTGCTGCTGCTGCTGATGCATGTGCGGGTTGAACATTATGGGATGAAACCTCCTCCTGGTGAGTGCGTTGTAGGACCAGCTGCTGTTTTAAACGCAAGTATCAGACACCTGGAGCAGAAATAAAAGAAAAAACACTCAGTGATTGTTAACCTGTTCCCCACCTAAGTCCCTGCCGGTGGGGGATTTCTTTTATAAATGATTAATATTAATCCTTCTTGATAATATTATTGTATTTTTAGATAATTATTATTAAAGTACATTATATGGTATTGGGGCGACACAGTGGTACAGGGGTTAGCGCTGTTGCCTCACAACAAGAAGGTCCCAGATTCACGACCTCCTTGGTCCTGGGTCTTACTGTTCTATAGATGAATTGTGCTACTAACACATGATTTACAGGTGGTTTTCAACCTAAATAGATGGGTTTTTAGTGGGTTGGAGCTAATGTTTTCACTTTATTCTAGCTGGATCTACTTCAACGCTGTACATTTTAAATTCATTCTGTCATTGATACAACTACCTCACAGGTGTTAACTTTATTTCATTCAGAAAACCCCTGTAGTTGTAGAGATATACAGCATTAAGTCTGGACATGTCATTTTGGAGAGGTAGGCTGATAAACAGGCCTAGAGGGGAACAGGTTAAAGGGACAGCGAGCAGCTCCTCAGACAACAGGTCCCTCTCATATTTCGCGACGACTAGCTAGTGTTAGCATGTAAGCTAACCTCAAATGAGACGGAAAATGAGATGCGGGCTCCGTCATTTCACCGCTACCCTTTTCTACTTGTACTAATAATGAAAAACAGTGCTTACTTTAAAAGGTAAGTTTACCCCCGTCCTGACGGGCTGTTTATTTTATTAAATATTGGTGATTTTTCAACAAAAAGTTTTTCTTAAATCATCTATTTATCTAAACAAATGTGTAATTCCGCGGATCACCTGCTATATAATGAACGAGAGGTGGCGGCGCTGTGGGGTAGAAATTACACAGCGTGCTCTTGAGAGGAATAAGGTATTAAATTACCATTTTTATTAAAAATACGAGATATTTAAGAAAACTAACACCCCGTCAGGACGGATAGCAACCGCACCTTTAAATTAAATTCTGCTTTTTAATGATTGGTACATGCAGAATAAAGAAGGGGCGAAATAAATGCAGCCCGTGTCTGATTTTAGCGGGTAAGACTCATATGAGGGTCTAATATGATGCTAAAAGCTAACGACATTTCACCTCTGGGTTTGATAAGTTTATATTAATTTCTTCTCTCGGTTATTAAACTTCACAAGCAGGACATTGTGTTAACAGATTGATTTATTCTCATAAAACTAACTCACTTGACGCATTGAGCCAATTAATAAACTAGCTAGCTAAACCTGAAATAAACAAAGCTACATTAGCGAATTAGCGCGTTAGCTTAGCATGTAGCTTGCTGGCGGATAAAGCAGTTACGCCTCCTTATGTAGTTTAGTGTTTTACCTCGATCTTCCTGCAGTTCTTACGACTTAATTCACAAATAATAAACCGGTGGTGGTGACTGCTTATCCAGCCGCAGTCAGAGCACAGTTCCCGGGTTAGACAGCTGCTCTGAGCCCGGTGCTACATCCACACACAGACAGAGAATCAGCCTCTCTGTGGGGGGAGGACCGGAGGGTGTCGCCCCCCGCGGCCGTCTGAGGAAGTGCACCTAATTCACGTCAACAGGATAAACCAGGGGTCACAAACCTTTAGCGCCCCCTAGTGGCTCCCTGGAGCTTTATCAAAAATATATCAAAATGCAAAATGATGGGGGGATATCTTTTTGTTTTAATATGGTTTCTGTAGGAGGACAAACATTCTTAATTCATTCATTCATCTTCTATACCTGCTTATTCCTCATTAGGGTCTCATGGTCTGCTGCAGCCAATCACAGCACATTACAGGTGAGAGGCAGGATCCACCCAGACAGGTAGCAGCCTATCATGGAGCTAACACACCATTCACTCACACAAACGCACACACACATCTATGTACAATTTAGAGTCTCCAATTAACCTCAGTATGCGTTTGGACTGTGGGAGGAAGCTGGAGAACCTGGAGAAAACCCACCAGAGAACATGGGAGAACATGAAACTCCACACAGCGCTAACCCTTGCTCCACAGTATCACCGAACATATTCCAATGCTGTAAAAATGTGTCTAATAAATATTAAATTCAGTAGATTTACGTCGTAGCCTGAGACGTTTCAGCGCCGCGGTGCCAGGCAGGTGCTGCTGTAAACTAACATCTGGATGTGGAATAAGTCAGTAGAATGACCAGAAATCACCTGAAATACTAATTAAACTGGATTATTTTAGTTTTATAGAGACTACTGACCTTTTCTAAAGGCTGCTGTTTTATTTTATTTATAATTACAGGCTGTGTTTTATTGCCTCTGTTGTCCAGATGAGGAGGAAAGAGAAGAGAAATAAAAATGAATGAAGCAAAAATCAGATTTCTTTATTTCTATAATAAACTAATAGATTGTGTAAGTTAAAGTTAAAGCAGTTGCAGGGAAAATAAACATTTAATCATCCATGTTCATTATGTATTTGTAGACTACTGAGTTAATATAGATAATATACACTTACAGCCTGGGCTGATTCATTAGAGGAGGACTTTAGTTTATTGCAGCTCCAGACACATTTATTTGTTGTTGTTGTTTTGCCGACCCCTGGGATAAATGAACAATTTTCTATTTAATTTATTCATTTATTTTTTAATTTTAAATTTATTCACTGAAATTCACAATAAAGTGTGTTTTAATCTTAAAGCAACGACAAAGAAAAAAAGCGTAGTAAAATATTTGTATTATTGTATATATTATATATATTCTTTCTATTTAATATCTTCTATTATACTCGTACTATACTTTATATATTTATATAATTCATACATATGTATATAATAATGTACCCAGAATTGGTACCCGTGTGTAATGTATTTTTATTTTTTCCAATAATTCCATGTGTAATAATCTACTCATCTACTCATGTGACCATAACATGTAGTAATAACAAGGTGTGTAAAGGCATTTCCTTTTATGTTTGTTGTTATCTATTTATCTGTTTACTGTTGCTGTTGTTATTTAGGGTGTTTTTTGTGTGTCTATAAGACTTTAATAAAAAGTGTTTCTAAAGTTTTTTGTTGTTGAATAGATAAGTTGGTTAAACTCAATTGTGGTTGTAATGTGAACATTTATAAGGCTTTTTATTAACATTAACAAGTGTCTTTAAATTGTTAACAAGTACTTATAAATGTCTTATGATTTAACAATAACTGCTCATAATGTTATTAACAGTCTTATTAATGCTTAATAAAGTTTATATGCATCTTATAAGGACTTTTTACAATGCTTATAAAGTTGAATATATCATGAAAATGTGCCTTGTTTGTTTTAAAGTATTGTTAAATGTTGTGTTGTACAAACAAATAAAACTGACTTGACTTTTGTATAATTTTGTTTTTTATAATTTACTGAAATGGAACCAAGTGTCTGTTGGTTTTAATCATAGATGTGAGATGTGAGTCGACTCCATTCTGCTGTAACACGACGTTCAAACCATCTTTAACCGTGTTGTATTTTAAAATCATTCTTTAAATCCTGGTTTAAATGCAGCAGTGATGCAGTGATCTGTCTTATTCTGTTTATTAATAACTTCATGTTGGCAACTTGTTTTAATCAATAAACACATGTGAGAACATTTTAATGTTTTAGTTTATCAATGTGGATCCATTTAGAGCAGGGCCATGCAGAGACCTTTGGAGGAGCAGTAGTAGGTTATTTATAATAGTCAACTATATATAATCTAGTATAATAGTCAATAGTCAAATATGATTTAATTCTCCATAACCTAGCCTTTCCTCCAGAAACACAGGAATAACACTAACTAGACAGTAAAGTGATGGATGTCTCCAACACACTTTGTCCATGACTAAAGAAACTTTTTCCTCTTAAAGCAGCGCATTTGGTTCATTTAAATAAAAATGTTGAATTTAATCTATCCAGATTAAATTCTTAAGTAATAAAATAATTTCATAGAATCTAATCATTCACACATCAAACTCTGCTGTATTCTAGTTATACATGTCCCTGACTGGTTGACTGGACCATTTAAAATAATCCTAAATACTAGGATTATTTAATAAATGGAACAGTCAACTGAATGAATGCAGCAGAGTTGTTATAAAACAATTAAATGTTTATTTTTAATGCATTTTTATATCTGCCTTATTGAAGACAGTGTGTATATTTACTGTGATTTCAGTATATATATATATATATATATATATATATATATATGTATATATATATATATATATATATATATATATATATGTATATATATATATATATATATATATATATATATATATATATATATATATATATATATATATATATACACCACAGGTGTTTTAGAACACGTTGATTTGTTCGGTTTTTCTATAAATTGTCCTAGTTTAATGGGGGTTAATTAACCAGAGAAACTTGGTTGGAGCAACTTTACACTTTATTTAAGTCCATTACTGCAGAAAAGCTGGATGTCTAAGTTGTTAACTATTACTGGATTCATGAACATTGATATCTGTCTTTTTTGGGTCGTTGGTAGTTAACTGATTATTTTTGTACCATTTAAATGTCCCATATTCTACACTTTCCTGTTTTTATCTGGAATTTTGACAAGATCTGAAGCAGCAAAGATCATCTCAGTATAGTTTTCACTTCTTTTCTCCAGCTTCTTTCTAAGCCTCTCCTCCTCCTCTTTAAATGGCTGTGGGGGGTGTTGGTGGTGACTGTATAGTAGTGACATCACAACTTCATGGAAGTCATGACTGCTTGTTTTAAGGCTCAGTTTCTGAATACAGGCTGTGTATGTTTCTCTGTGGATCTCTTGTCATTCTCTTGATGAGCTTCAAATGGTTTTCATTCATAGTTGTGTCTTATCAGGGTTAATTAGTGGAATTTCTGGCTTTATCAATCAGATCAAAGGGTTGTGATTTAGAAGAAAGTACAATATAAAACATGTTTTCAGTTATTTCAGCTTTTTTTGTTAAGTACATAACACCATAAACATGTGTTCATTCATAGTTTTGATGCCTTCAGTGAGAATCTACAATGGAAATAGTCATGAAAATAAAGAAAATACATTGAATGAGGGCAACACGGTGGTGCAGGGGTTAGTGCTGCTGCCTCACAGCAAGAAGGTCGCAGGTTCAAGACCTCCTTGGTCCTGGGTCTGGGACCTTTCTGTGTGGAGTTTCATGTTCTCCCCGTGTCTGCGGGTTGGCTGGAGACCATCTGGGGTGTATCTCAGATGCCTCTCACTGTAACATGCTGTGATTGGCTCCAGCAGACCATGTGACCCTAATGAGGAATAAGCAGGTGTAGAAAATGACTGACTGACATTGAATGAGAAGGTGAGGCCAAACTTTTGGTCTGGACTGTGTGTGTGTGTGTATATACATATATATATATATATATATATATATATATATATATATATATATATATATATATATATATATATATATATATATATATATATATATATATATATATATATATATATATATATATATATATATATATATATATATATATATATATATATATAGGAATAGAAGGAAGAGGTCCTCTAGCAGCCGCTGCCTCCTCTGATTTACAGTCAAGGTTCTGCATCAAATTTGGCAGCTATGAAACTAAAATTTCCTCTTCTTGTTCCTGTCGCTCTCTCTTTTCCCTGTCTGTTATTTCCTATCTGTCTCTCTTTTCCCTGTCTGTTATTTCCTGTCTGTCTCTCTTAGTTCCTGTCTGTTATTTCCTGTCTGTCTCTCTTAGTTCCTGTCTGTTATTTCCTATCTGTCTCTCTTAGTTCCTGTCTGTTATTTCCTGTCTGTCTCTCTCTTAGTTCCTGTCTGTTATTTCCTGTCTGTCTCTCTCTTAGTTCCTGTCTCTCTCTTAGTTCCTGTCTGTTATTTCCTGTCTGTCTCTCTCTTAGTTCCTGTCTGTCTCTCAGTCTCTGTCTGTTATATCCTGTCTGTCTCTCTCTTAGTTCCTGTCTGTCTCTCAGTCTCTGTCTGTCATTTCCTGTCTGTCTCTCTCTTAGTTCCTGTCTGTCTCTCAGTCTCTGTCTGTTATATCCTGTCTGTCTCTCTCTTAGTTCCTGTCTGTCTCTCTCTTAGTTCCTGTCTGTCTCTCAGTCTCTGTCTGTTATATCCTGTCTGTCTCTCTCTTAGTTCCTGTCTGTCTCTCTCTTAGTTCCTGTCTGTCTCTCAGTCTCTGTCTGTTATTTCCTGTCTGTCTCTCTCTTAGTTCCTGTCTGTCTCTCAGTCTCTGTCTGTTATTTCCTGTCTGTCTCTCTCTTAGTCCCTGTCTGTCTCTCAGTCTCTGTCCATGGTTCCAGCAGCACATTCAGCACCATGGACAGATTTAATCGGATCAGTGTCACCGACGCGCGGTGAAAGTTGTGAACTGCAGCATCTTTTTTTCCTTTGGAACCACAGAGCTCATCCTCCTCCTCCTCCTCCTCCTCCTCCTCCTCCTCCTCCTCCTCCCTGCGGACCTGCTGCTGTGCGGGTCTCGGTGCTTAAAAGCTGCGGTGATCTGACACCGGGGAGGCTGCGGGTGCATGCGGGCGCAAACCGAGCAGTGAAGCGGTGTGTGTGCGCAGCGCAGACGGATAAACAACCTCGGAGCGCGAGGGTGGCGCAGAAGAGAGAAGAGAAGGAGGAGAAGTGAATAAATCCCCGCCTGGCCTGACGAGGAAACAGCCGCCGCCGTGATGGGGAACCGGGGGATGGAGGACCTGATTCCTCTGGTGAACCGCATGCAGGACGCGTTCTCCGCCATCGGCCAGAACGCGAACCTGGACCTGCCGCAGATCGCCGTGGTGGGCGGGCAGAGTGCGGGGAAGAGCTCGGTGCTGGAGAACTTCGTCGGGAGGTAAGGAGCTTTTCCTGGGTCCGGTTAGTCCCCATCCCCCTCCTCCTCCTGCAGGTCCAACCACACAAATACAGCAGCAGCTTCAACATTCACACAGATAAACGACCAGGAACCGGCTTTTATTTGTTTAAATCTATTCTTCTTCCATGAAAAGGACACAGCAGCAAAGCAGAGAGATTATTATAGGCCGATAAATCCCATGTTAACTGCTGCATGGTGCATTCAGGGACCTGTTTGTAAAGGCTATAAACTACAGGTAACTTATGCTGTGCGTGAAATCGACATTAAATGGTTTTATAATAATAATAAATCATGAGTGTATCACAGAGGCAGCAGCAATTTAGATTTTTAACTTTAGGGCTGCAGCTAACAAGTATTTTGATAAATGATTATTGATCATAATAAATCAAATCAATTAAATCAAATCAAATTGATCAAAATAGTTGCTGATTAATGTTGAAATCAAAATCTTAATCAAGATCATCAGTTTATTATTATAGAGACTAAAGAAACCAGGAAATAATCAGAGAAGAGAAGCTGGAACCAGAGAATTTAGACATTTTCTACTTATTGTAATCTATTAATTGACTAATCTCCTGTATTGTGATGTTCTTCCAGCTGGAAACAGAGAATTTGGACATTTTCTCCAGAAAAATCCATTAATCAATTATCAAAACAGTTTGTGATTGATGTGTCATCTAATCAATGAATGGCTGGTGGTTGTAGCCGTTGTTGACTTCCTGTTTACAGCAGGTTCAGTGATGGAGGTGACGGTGTTTCACAGCCATTTTCTGGTCCTCGGGACGTTTTTTTAATCCTGTGAGTGAACAACACGCTCAAGTTTTCTCTCGGTCACCGATGATGATTCAAAACAAGGCGAGAGGAAGGAATCTGATCTGTTTGCTGCAGCGTGACCTTGCAGAGAGAGAGAGAGAGAGAGACAGGAAGAGAGAGAGAGACAGGAAGAGAGAGAGACATGGAGAGTCCACCTGAGCTTTGAGTCCTTCCAGCTCAGCTCCTCCATCTGTCTGCAGGTTCTTATGAAGCTTACGGCTCTGCTTCTATTTTATAAAACATCACCTGCTCTTTTTGCTTTTTGGTGGTTTCTGAAGACTTTTACCTCAGTTTTGTGCATCCTGAGTGTGTGATTCAGCACTATTTTCTGCTTAAGCAAGGTCAAAAGTGTGTGTGTGTGTGTGTGTGTGTGTGTGTGTGTGTGTGTGTGTGTGTGTGTAAACTGTGGCTCTAAGCCAGCTGCCCAATCACAGCTCCCTCCACATGTAACAAGACCTGCACTATAAAAACCTTAAAATGTACAGTAATTAAACTGGCAGTTTTATCCAGAAAGTTACTGTAATTATTATTATTATTTACAGAAAAGACCTTACTGTTTTTACTGTAAAATAATGAAAAAACAACAATTAAATACTGTGATTTCAGTTGTATTTAGGATAATGTCAAACATGTCATGTGTGCGTAACCATAGAAACTTGGTCGCAGGTAGTTTAACTCTCTTAAAAATAAATAAATAAATAATTTTCAATCTTTTTTTACTTCCATCATTTGACATATTGTGACATTGACATGTTGTGGGATGAATAATTATTATTATTTGAAAAATTGTGTTTATCTAAACAAAATGTTCCCATAGTTACAAGAGACTTAAAAGAAACAAATAATACCAACAATGAAATTAAAATATGATTTTAACTGTTTTATCTGAGGTTCAGTTTGGTTATTAGGGGCTGGGACGAAAGACAATGTCATTTTAAGAAATACTCCACACTTATTTGGTATTTTTTAAACTATTTTCAAGTATTATTTTCTCTTTTTATAGATTTCATCTCAGGACAAGTACATTTATTATTTAAAAATCTGATGGGTGGGATGTAATATGTCTCCAATTCTAGAATGAACAAATTCTGAGTCATTTTCTTGTTCTTTTAAAGCACATGAGAGAAATTTATATCCTCAAAAATCATGAACGATGAAGAAAAATGACAAGGAAATAGACAGTAAGGCTGCAACTAGTGGTTATTATGATAGTGGATTAATTATTAGATCAGGAGTTTGGTTCATTAAATGGTTTAAATGTGGATCAGTGTTTCATCAAAGATGAAGATTCAACCTAAAATGTCTTTTTTTGTCCAAAGATCATCAGTTTATTATTATAGAGACTAAAGAAACCAGGAAATAATCAGAGAAGAGAAGCTGGAACCAGAGAATTTACACATTTTCTTCTTATAGTAATCTATTAATTGACTAATCTCGTGTATCGTGATGTTCTTCCACCACGTGGCCACAGTGTTAATCCTCCTTTAAACAGGTAGTAGGTGATGTTTACCTGCTGGATAAACTACACTACATGCAGCTCCTGGAAGGAACATCAGCTGTTTTTAATAAAACTAAACCTATCAAATATCAAAAATCATATTTATATCATTAATCTTCTACTTATCCTCTAAGACAGAAACGTCCTCTGGTAAAACCTTCTCCTCTCTGCTGTTTTAACTTCAACCATGAGAGTAATCACTGCTGCTAAAATAATCTGATCATCAGGACGACAACGTTCTGCGGAGCTCGTTTAGCCGTATCCATGGAAACAGGTTGTGCCTAATTACGCAGCGTTTCCGGGGCGACCGGTGAACTGACAGGAGGACGACAGAAACCCTCAGATGAGCAGACAAACCTGTTGTTAACTGGCTGTGACTCAATAAAACGTCTGGTTTCTGTTTCCTGTGACGTCTGCAGTGATGTCGCTCAGGTTGGTGTCCAACCCGAGGTCCGGGGCCCAGATCTGGTCTCCACCTCATTTCCTGTGGTCCCTCCAGAGCTTCACAGACTGGTGTGATTTATTTACAGTGAATAAATGTTTGAAGTTAACAGAGACACGCTGGTCACGTTGTCTTTGTACGACTTCGTTAACTCCAACATCTTTTTCTCAATCAGCCACGAAGGTTGTTTAAAAACAGGAAAGTTTCTGTTTTTCCTTATTTTCCTTTGTTGAAGTACATCTGTCATTACTTTCTGCTACTTTCTATTCTTTAATATTTAGCATAGCAACACTAAACCATAGATTCCAATCTTTGAAACATCCATGAAATAAATCAATAGTTAATAGTGGTTATCAGCATATTCTGGTATGAGTCTCTAGATATCTGTGATGATTTTAATGTTTAATAATTAGACGCTAACAACAATACAACATTATTTCTGCAGCAGCTGATTTTAAATTCTGGTTAAAAATCTGTGTAAATTGTCACCATCACTATTATGAGTGGAGAGGTAATTATCTAATATAATAACATATATAATAATAATAATACATAGATACATATATATGATCTTTATAATTGGTCCTTTGAGTGAAACCAGAACACTGATGTGACCCGGGAACTAAATGAGTTTAACTCCTCTGGTTTAACTCATTGAAGCCCATTTTTTTCAATGTTTTTCAATATTATTTATTAGTAATTTTTCTATTTTCTAGTATTTTCTTTGCATAAACTATCATTTTATTGGCTGTTATAGTTGTTGCTGAAACTGGGTTTGACATCCCTGCATGTGTGACATCACTTCCTGTCCATCTCTCTATTATTGAGATGATCACACTGATCTCAGCTCTCAGGAAGTCATTTAATGTGATGCTTCCATCACTAAGCTGCTTTTTCATCTGTTTTACGGTCAACAGAAACAGCAGCGTCACGGCTGATTGGTCAATGTCAGACTGTAATGAAAAGATGCTTCACAGGAGACAATTCTATTAAAATAAATCATAAAATAAGAGATTATACACAGAGAAAACAACAAAACAGTGGAAAAACATACAGAGATAAAAGAAAAACAAAAGAAACTGCATTTAATAGATGTTAAAATCAGCTGTTTGTAGATAAAGGAGTAAAAGCAGGATCCTCTTTGTCTTGAACTTACTGCAGAATAAGGGTTAAAGTTCCAAAATGTAGAGTTGTGTTAGTTATTAATAGAATCTTAAATTGGATTCTGTAACAGATGCTGAGTGTGAATGTGCATAATGACAGAGATCAATAAACCCAGAGATCAATAAACACAAAGATCAATAAACGCAGAGATCAATAAACGCAGAGATCAATAAACGCAGAGATCAATAAACACAGAGATCAATAAACACAGAGATCAATAAACGCAGAGATCAATAAACGCAGAGATCAATAAACGCAGCCTGACAGTTTACGTTTCTGTACATCACAGGTTCTTTGAGTGGACGTTTCAGACGTTTCAGACGTTTCAGATGTTTCAGATGTTTCAGACGTTTCAGACGTTTCAGATGTTTCAGATGTTTCAGACGTTTCAGACGTTTCAGATGTTTCAGATGTTTCAGATGTTTCAGATGTTTCAGATGTTTCAGATGTTTCAGACGTTTCAGACGTTTCAGATGTTTCAGACGTTTCAGATGTTTCAGACGTTTCAGACGTTTCAGATGTTTCAGACGTTTCAGACGTTTCAGATGTTTCAGATGTTTCAGATGTTTCAGATGTTTCAGACGTTTCAGACGTTTCAGATGTTTCAGATGTTTCAGATGTTTCAGACGTTTCAGACGTTTCAGATGTTTCAGACGTTTCAGACGTTTCAGACGTTTCAGACGTTTCAGACGTTTCAGACGTTTTAGACGTTTCAGACGTTTCAGACGTTTCAGACGTTTCAGACGTTTCAGACGTTTCAGACGTTTCAGGCGTTTCAGACGTTTCAGGCGTTTCAGACGTTTCAGACGTTTCAGACGTTTCAGGCGTTTCGGACGTTTCAGGCGTTTCGGACGTTTCAGACGTTTCGGACGTTTCAGACGTTTCGGGCGTTTCAGACGTTTCAGACGTTTCGGGCGTTTCAGGCGTTTCAGACGTTTCAGACGTTTCAGACGTTTCAGACGTTTCGGGCGTTTCAGACGTTTCAGACGTTTCGGGCGTTTCAGGCGTTTCAGGTGATTCTCTCCTCTCAGCAGCAGCAGCAGCAGGTGTGGGTGGTTGGATCAGTGCTTTGTTTCATGTACTTAAGTTGGAAAAATCATGTTCCTTCATGTTGAAAAGAATATTTTAACTTAAATCATGATCTTTTTCTAACACTAACCACTAAAAAGAGTTTTTGTGCCTAAACTCAAACACATTTAACGACAGCGTTACACCATGATGCAGAATGTACAGAAAATAAATCAAAAACATCGATGTAAGACGTGAGATTACTGCTCAGTAGGAGCCAAACTGTTGAAATGAAACTGAAAGAACATCTGAGGAGAAACATGCAGGTTAATCAGAGATAAAACACAGTCACCAGGTTTGTGTTTTCACCTTCGTCACGTCTCAGTTTGATCAACCTGCTCTTTTCAATTCTACATATATATTATAATAAATTATTAAAGAGCTAAACTCTAAAGGTGAAACTCCTACAGGGAATCCACCGTTTGTACCAGAGAGACAGTAGTTTGTCATCTCATGCTGCTGAATGATTATTATGCAGATATTATGATTAATTCAACGATATCAACTGGTCAGAAACTGGTGAAAAATGTTATTAATATTCTCAAATATCATTGTTTGTTCAATTACTATTATAGAAGACTAAAGAAACCATAAATATTCACATGTAATCAACTAAAATGTAAAATTAACGTCTTTGAGTGTCCAATTCATTATCAAAATAGTGTTTCAGATGAGTTTGGTTTCAGTCCTCTAAATGTTTTACCTGTGAATAAATATTAAAACACTGTGATCTTTTCTCACCCAGTTTTTACTGTATTTTTACTTCCCTGGAGTTTAATTAGCAGACAAAGCTTTTAACGAGTGTCCAACACACAGATGAAGATCAGCTGCAGGTTTAGATGTTTCTACATGTGAACATTGACTCAGGTTCATGTTATTACAGGAAAAAGGAGGAAAACACCTTAAATGATGCCTTCAATCAGGTTGAATTTGGTGGATTTTCAGTTCTGGAGATACGTCTTTTTAAGCTGAATTTATCAGGCAGCATATTTGTAATTTATATATATATATATATATATATATATATATATATATATATATATATATATATATATATATATATATATATATATATACAACAATATCCAGCTTGGTTGCTGTTTATAATGAGTTTAGGTCCAGTTTGATAGAAACTAGTTTCAGCACCAGGGACAGTTCCACCAACGAGCAGCTTCTCCAGAAACTCTACAAATACTTAACGTCTCATATAATAAAAGGTGAGATTTTAGTGAATTTAAATATAATAATAATAGTAGTCAAACTAGTAATGCTAATAATAATAATCATATTAACAGCAGTAATCATGCAAAGATTTATGTTGTCTCAGTATTTTCAGGAACATGATGAAATGTTTTGCAGCTGTTTGTTCTTTTTGGTAATTTATGTTTTATCGTTGGCTGTGGTTCTATAACAGGAAGGAACACATGTTGTAATAATTATGTGAATATTGGGTTTATTTAGGACGAGTGTGTTTACTGTGACGTCTGACGGACATGAGAATAAAACGTGAGTGAACATGAAACTCAGAGGTTTTCTCTGCTGCTGCTGCTGGTTTTCCTCCCCCACACAGATCAGCTTCATGATCTATAGCTGGATCATGGATTACATAACGCGCTGAAGTATCTCTCAACTGTCCAGCAGAGCTTTTGTTCTTTTTAATAAAATCAAGAGTGAACGCTGGATGCTGTGGTAAAACAAACCTCAGTTAATGAAACGTGTAATCAACAGCGTAGGAATGAAAGAGAAACTGGAGACGAAGGATAATTATCAGCAGAATGATTCAGATTTGTTATCTTTCTGTCCAGCTGCTGAATATTTTGTGTAATTTCCTAGAACAGGGTTGTCAAACATGTGGCCGGGGGACCAGGGAAGGTCGCTGGATGACTCAGCAAAAACAGAAACAATAAGCTGACTCATTGTCTTTCAACTGATCAACTAATCAATAAGTTGATTTCATTGTCAAATCTGTAAAATCTGATATCGTCACATAAATTATGCAGAACGGCCTCTTTAGATCAGACTCAGAATGTTTCAGGTTATAAATAATAAATAAAAATAATAATAATAAATAATTCAGCAGGAAAAATAGATACAAATCTATGAACAGATCTTAATTTGAATAAATCATTTATCTGATGGACTGAACATGAAACTGAAATAAAACTGCTGGTTCTTTATAAAGACATTTCTCTGTTTTTTGTTCTTTATGCAACGATTAGGAGACGTTTGTCGTAATAAAACGTTGCTGCGTATTCATCGAATGTAACGGTGCTGTGAGCTGTAGAAACAGAGCAGTGTGTGAATAGATGAGCGGAGATGAAGGAGGAGATGAAACCGTTTGTTCTGGAGCTGCAGGATTAACACTAATCTCTGTTCTACTCTGTTAGAATCTCTCCTGTTGGCTCTGCTCTAATCTGGATATCCACCGTCCAGCAACCTGCCGTTTCATTGGCTGCTTGTACCTGTGAGTGTGTGTGTGTGTGTGTGTGTGTCTCATCCTTCTAAGAGCTGAACACAGGAAGTGATGTGACGTCAGACGTTGTTTGAGTTATTATAATGTGTTATAGGAAACAGTAATGAATAACATGATAATTATCAACATGAAGATAATAATTTTACACAAACCAGAAACTTGGAAATTAAGACTCTTACACTTAGCACATTTTATAAATGGTCTTTTAGTTATCTATTTTATTTTATTTTTTTTACAGTATAATCACAAATAAACTGCAGAAATGTCCAGTCTAAAGACTCAATAAAGGTTTTATGTGGTACGGCTGAAACTGTTTGAGTTATAAGAAGAAGAATTAATACCTTTTATAAATATGAAGATTTGTCATTTCTGTTACAACAGACATGAACAAAACAAAGGAAGTCGACTACGATTAATTATCAATTATTAAAATGATTAATTGATCAGTAGTTTGGTTCTTTAAATGGTTTAAATGTGGATCAGTGTTTCATCAAAGATGAAGATTCAACCTAAAATGTCTTTTTTTGTCCAAAGATCATCAGTTTATTATTATAGAGACTAAAGAAACCAGGAAATAATCAGAGAAGAGAAGCTGGAACCAGAGAATTTACACATTTTATTATTAAAAATGACTGAATTTATCAAATTAGACAGCGATTAAAGTAAAGTTAGTAACTAATCTATTAATGGTTGCAGCTCTAATAGATTACATAAACAACTAAAGTGAATACCTTTTTTTATATCCAGCTAATTTGTAAAGTAAATATCAGGGAATAAACTCAGAACTAATGTGAAAATCTAATTATTTTTCCTTGGAAACAGTGAGAGCTTGAAAAAACCAAATGTTAACGCCTCCGTGCACTCAACCACCGACAGAAATGAATGTTGGCAGCTGTTAACAACTAAAACTCTGTCCTGGCGTGTCCCAGGTGTGTGTGTGTGTGTGTGTGTGTGTGTGTGTGTGTGTGTGTGTGAACACGTGTTAGTCGACTGGCTCCTGCCTGTATTCATGTTTCTGTCGTGTACAATACCCTGTTTTCTTTGGGGCTTCAGCTGCTTATGCAACATCAGCGTCAACTTGTCCTCGTCTCCACCAGCTGACATGACGCTTCCCATTCACTGACGTGTGTGTGTGTGTGTGTGTGTGTGTGTCTGTTTACAACAATGACACGGGGCTGCTGGGAACACACACCGTCATTTTCTAACCTCGTGTGTTTCCTTGTCCTGTTTTCAGCTGGAAAATAAATGATCATCATATAACTGTTGATTAGAATCTTTATTATTGCACATGCATCAGAGCAGTGGACAGTTTATTACAACTTACAAAGAAAATAAAAATAGATAAATAAAAGGAAGACAGGAAATAAACAGAAAACTATCAAACCAAAGAAAAATACCTTTCCTTTCCTTGTTTTCCATTTTCTCTATTTTTCTCCACTAACCACTAAATACAGTATCTATAATATCTGTCCGCTAATTATTAATTAATTATCATTATTTCCTGTGATTATTTATATGAAACTATAATTAAATGTTATGTAAATAACAAAGTAAAGGCATTAGTACACACACATACATGCAGTAGTATGACACTCCTGTTAATATCAGAGATATTGGTTTTATAGATATATTTATCCAGGTTCTCCTTCCTTCCAGTATTTAGTGAAAACTATTTCTTTATATTGGTTTTTAAATGTCTTGATGTTTGGACATTACTTCAGTCTGTTTCATAGCTTCACTCCATTGTTTGATATAAAAATATTCATCTTCCTAAAGCCTGTTATGATAGAAAATGTGTTAAATTCTTTTATTTTCTTTTTATTTTCCTGTGAGAGAATCGACTGAAGGCCAGAGATAAGAAGTAGATGCTGCTGCTGTTAGATCTGCAGCCTGGAGGAGGTTTGGAGAGACTTAATCAGAGCTGGAAACAGGAGAAGCTAATTCAGCAGATGTTGAACATGACTCCGTATCAGCTGAAATGCTGGTTACTACGGCAACATCTGGATGCTGTTATTCTGAAGATGAACAATTAGTTGTAGTTCTAATTAGATCTGTAACATCCTGAAGCTGCAGGTTCACAGATTCACTGGTTCTTCACACTATAATTATAGACATGTCATCACAGCAAAAACAAGACAATAAGAAGAAAATGTCCAAATTCTCTGGTTCCACTGATGATCTTTGGACAAAAAAAAGACATTTTAGGTTGAATCTTCAGCTTTGATGAAACACTGATCTACATTTAAACCATTTAATGAACCAGACAAATAATTGATCAAACATTTCAATAATCAATAGTTTAATTGACTGTCAAAATAGTTGCAGCTCTATTGTTATTTTCCTTGTGTTTTATCTTCATCTCTCTTTAGTTTTGTGTTTTTGAATCTTGTTCATTTGCTTTAAAAGAACAACAACATGAATATAAGAGCAACAACTTTCTTTTCTCTTTCAAACAAATGTTTGTTATGACAGAAATGTCAAATCTGAATATCTTCATGTTTATAATGTTAATAATTCTTCCTATTACACATTATAATACCTGGAGCCTTCTGTTTAATGAGTCTATCTGAAGTTTATTTATCATGACATGAAGTGGTTTGATTAGTAATGTCTGTTTACTGTTTGTTACTCATCATTTCATGGAGAGAACATCATAAAGTCAACAGAGCTGATGTTTGTCCTGTGGATTCACACGTTTCCCTGAGTCAATGTTTAATATCTGCATATCTGTGGACCTTTACGTCCATCTGCTGCTGCTCTGATGCTTTTAGAGGACACAGATGGTCTAAACTGCAGGTTTTCTCACTCCTCCTCAGCACCAAGGATCCTGCCTCAAACAGACACTTAAACACACACATACATTATGTTTTGCTGCTCAGAGCTGCAGCAAAATGAATGGAATCCTATTTTATAGCATGGTTCATTCAGTCATTGATTCTTGGCTCATTACTTTTTATTTTCTAGTGTTAAATGTTGGTATTTATTAGTGATTCAGTCCAACTGTGGAAATGAACACTGACATTTAAATCAGCAGCAGGAGAAAAAGACATGAACATTAAGGCTCATTGAATGAAACACAACTCTATTTGACCTTTGATTATCTAATAATTCTCTGATTCTGCAAAGTTAACATTGTCAGTGTCAATGCTGTATTTATACTGTATTATTATTAGTCCTGTCTGTATATTCTGACAAGACGCGAAAATTAATGTATTATTAATATAATACCGTTTAAATTGCACTGTTATTATCTTTAATCATGTAGAACCGAGTGTTAATATTTTAATAACGTTCATCATGATCTGATTTCCTGGTTTGGTTTGAGGGTTTTTATTGTGATAAAATCCTCAGACACTAAATGTTCTTAAACACAACGTTTAAAGTATTTATTGCTGTGGTCGATGTTCCAAAGCAGATTCCTGCAGAAACAGCACAGCGGTAAATCTAATGGATTTACAGCCTGGTGGGACGACAGCTGCTATGTGAGGATTTGTTGTCTTTCAGAAACACACACACACACACACACACACACACACACACACACACACACACACACACACACACACACACACACACACACACACACACACACACACACACACACACTTACAAATGGAGGTCTCTTCTGTTCTCTCATATCTCCAGAGGGAATAAAACTGAATCTCTAATCAGTGCCTGGTGTGTTTTTTGTCATCTGATGATCTGCAGCTTATTTCTGCTACTTCATGGTTCTACATCCGTCTCTGTGTTGCAGGGATTTTCTTCCCCGTGGTTCTGGCATCGTGACCCGTCGTCCTCTGGTTCTGCAGCTGATGAACTCTTCCACAGGTAAAACTAAAACTGCTCTTGAGGTTTTAATGTGAGGTTTGATTCCATCAAACCTGAACTTCCAGCAGAGTCTGCAGGCATCAAACAAGGAGGTGGAGACTTCCTGTTGGGTTGTTGGAGTCGTATTAAGTCTTTAATGTGTTTCTGATCATTAGAAGCTGTAGATTAAAGGAGTCAAACCCAATTTATAGTTCATGGCCACATACAAAACACAATTCCATCAAGTCCAGACCAGAGTAACGATACCTACACGATTCTCACAATGAATACAGTTAATTAACCTGAAGATTCTCACACCATTCACCTTCCTGTGAAGAGCAGGAACATTTTTGTCAAACTTTGTCTTTTTATGGTCCATTTATGTTTGACACCCTGTTCTAGCTGCAACTAATGACTATTTTGACAGTCAATTAAAATTATTGATTATTGAAATGTTTGATCAATTAGTAGTTTGGTTCATTAAATGGTTTAAATGTGGATCAGTGTTTCATCAAAGCTGAAGATTCAAAATGTCTTTTTTTGTCCACAACCCAAAGATCATCAGTTTATTATTATAGAGACTAAAGAAACCAGGAAATAATCAGAGAAGAGAAGCTGGAACCAGAGAATTTGGACATTTACTAATTATTAAATGAATTATTTAAATAGTTATTAATATGATAGTTTTCTTAATTTTGACCCAATATGGAAAAAAATTAGATTAAAAAGTGAAAAAATATGAGACAAAATGTCAATATTATAATAAAAATGTAAAATAATTTATTATTTTTAAAACAAGTTTATATTGATCAAAATCAATAAATAGAAAAAAAAGTAAAAATTAAAAAAGAAGATAAAAAGATAAAAAAGTCAGCATGAGATAAAAAAACAAAATATGATTAAAAAGTGAAACTTATAAGAATAAAAAGTAAAGAAATATTAAATAAAAAGCCATATATATTTTTTTCAGAGAAGAGAAGCAGGAACCCATTTCCTTCTTAAAAAGGACTCAAATCAATTAATTAATTACCAAAATAGTTGTTAATAAATGTAATATTTGGCAGCTAATTGATTGACTAATCAATCTCTTGCTAATCAATTAATTGACTAATGATTACATTGTTAGCTTCATCAGGAATTCCATGAAGTTGTGATGTCATAAATATTAACCAGAACGAGCTGTTCTTTCTACAGAGGAGGTTTTATTAGTGACATCACAACTTCACGTTAAACCCAGGAGAAGAAGAGAGGAGAGTGTGATGAACAGCAAGTGCAGAAAGAATAATAGGGTCAGACACGGATCATATGGTAGAACAGGAGCTGTGAGGAACCCTCCAGGTAGTTTTCTTACATTCTGTCCAGCATCTAGTGGCCGTTACCAGAACTACATCCTCCATCTGTCACTACAATCTCTACTCAGCATCCTCCTGTTTTATTTGAAGATGCAAGGTGTGAATCAGTTTGTTTCTTTAAATAATTTCCTTTGTTTCTTCCTGAAGCAGCTTTTATCTCCCACAGGTGTAGAAACCTTCCTTCCTCCTCACACATTTTTCCTCGAGGGTAAACCGTCCCTCGCCAGCTCTTTTTTTTTCCGTCTCTACAGACGAGGACACGTAGACAACATTGTGTTGCCATGGCGACGTCTCATCCACAGTCTGTGAGGGAGATTTTTTTCCCCACACACTTCTAGGTCGAGGTGTGAATGAGAAATGAATTTAATTCACAGTTGTAGCTGATAGATTATCATAAGCCCTGAGTTTATTTCAGCACAGCTTCTCATATCATATAATAAATGACAGAGTTTATTATATGAACTCAAAGACAGTAATAATAATAGTTATAGAACAGGCTTCTGATGCAGCTCAGACACTAAAAACCTAAAATATACTGGATCTGTTTTCATGTCCAGTTTCTGCTCATCTGCTGTTTTCTACTGTGCTCATATTTATTTTACTTTTATTTATTTTACATATTTGTTTTAACTCTGATTTACTGTGTTTTTACTGGACTGGCTCTGTGCTGGTCTGGACTGGCTCTGTACTGGTCTGGACTGGCTCTGTGCTGGTCTGGACTGGCTCTTTGCTGGTCTGGACCGGCTCTGTGCTGGTCTGGACCGGCTCTGTGCTGGTCTGGACTGGCTCTGTACTGGTCTGGGCTGTTTCTGTGCTGGTCTAGGCTGGCTCTGTACTCTTCTGGACTGACTCTGTGCTGGTCTGGACTGACTCTGTGCTGGTCTGGACTGGCTCTGTGCTGGTCTGGACTGACTCTGTGCTGGTCTGGACTGGCTCTGTGCTGGTCTGGACTGACTCTGTGCTGGTCTGGACTGACTCTGTGCTGCTCTGGTCTGAGGTTCTTTTGAATGAAACTTGATCTACTAAACAAACCCAACAGGACAGAAACAATAAAATGTAAATAGAAACAAATAGACAAAATGTTCTCCTTTAAAATAATGTTAAATTATTATAATAATATTTGATTCAATACTGTTTATTTTCCTATATTAAATGTGCATATTTAGTATATTTAGTTTATATATTTAGTGTTTGCACTGCCGTTGAATGTTTTGCTCTTACTACTGCTCTTATTTTCTAGGGGAACCATATAATCTTGACTCCAGATATTTGTCTGCTGCCTCCTTGGTTGTTGTTTTTTATCATCTTGTGTCCTTCATCCTTCTCCTCGTGTCTTGCAGAGTTTGCAGAGTTCCTCCACTGTAAAGGGAAAAAGTTCACGGATTTCGATGAAGTGCGGCAGGAGATCGAGGCGGAGACGGACCGTGTCACCGGAGCCAACAAAGGCATCTCCCCCGTCCCCATCAACCTCCGAGTCTACTCGCCTCACGGTGAGCTTTCTGCTGAACAGGGGCAGGTTTAGGATATTTTTAGCGGTGCTCCTACAAGATCAGCACATTTTAAAAATATCATATTATGCGAAAAACTTTGAAAATCAGTGCAACTGCGAAGTTCCTCCCCTGCACAACACTCTGCTGCGAAGATATGAATTTAGAACAGAGTGGACGCTGGACACAACAAGAAGCAGTGGTGCAGATCAGTGTTCACCAACCTTCTTTAGCTTGAGTTCACCATCACACATACGCTGCTGATTCTCCAAAGTAGAGAATAACACAGTGATTATCACATGGAAATCATTTTATTTATTTATATAATATATATATTATTTCAGGCTTTCTCTCTCTCTCTCTTTTGTTTTTAACCTAAACTTAATTCAACGTAAAAATGAAGAATATGTTTTATTGGAACATAAATAAATTAACACAATAGTATAAATACTAAATCAGAATAACCTTCTTCTGTTATATATAACTTATATATAATATACTTATATATGTTATATATAACTTCAACAAGTAACATTTCTCTCTTTTTTTAAAGAACACATTAACTCAACTCATTACATCCATCACAAAACTGGAGTGTCGTCCATAAACAGGAAGTTTTATTGTTAATATCTGAAACAAAACCTCTGAAAATGCTCACAACTGTCATATAAAGTGGTTTTAGTGAGACACCACTGCTGGATCCAGACTAACTGCACGTTTTATCATCTCTCCAGACGTTTTACAGACCTTATCCTTTGAGCTGTGTATTTGTATTGTTGTGTCTCATTTTCTTCCCAGGGAACGTCCCGTTGTTATTGATGAGCTTATTAATTATCCTATTAATAAATTCACAGCAGACATTCTGTTGCTGCTATTATGAGTTAGTTGAGTTATTGGGACGACACCTTTGAGTGTTGGGAAACACTGGTGTGGTGTTATCTGTCCTGTGCAGACAGTTATCACAGTGATTGAACTGGGTCTGTTGGCCGTCTCTATCTGCCCGTTACACCTGTCAAACCACAGCCTTTTGAAATGAAGATGGTCAAAACTGAACGTTGTAGGGAAAACACGAGTCAAAGCAAAATGAATACAGCTCCAACATTTACAAATGTACTAGTTCACCTCATTTAGTGAAAATGAACCTGTGTGAGGAGAGGACCCCTAAAGACCAGATGTAGAATCACCCTGATGGTGAATTTAACAGAAACCGTCTATAGACACAGTCTGATTCAGATCCAGTCTGGCTCCATTAATCATAAATATTATTAAAAAGTCATAAATATTATTAAAAAGTCAAAAATATTAAATAAAAAGTCACAAATAAAGTCCTAATTAATAGGTAAAATGTCAAAACCACCAAGAAAGTCAAAACTATTAAATAAAAACTCCAAAAATGAAAGGTCACAAAATAACATTATGATTAAAAAGTTAGTTTTAATCTTGTTTTAAAGTGTCAGGATTAGGAAAATATGATTAAAAAGTCAAAACTATTTAGGTCTAAAATATGAGATAAAAAGTCCAACAATTTAATCTTGTTTCCTTGAAAATTAAATTGAAAAACATAATAAAAATAAAAAAAATAAGGGAAAAAAATGAGAAAGCAAAAAAATAAAAATAAAAAGTCACAACTATTAAAAAAAACCCTCCAAAAATAAAAAAATAAGGGAAAAAAATGAGAAAGTAAAAAATTAAAATTAAATAAAAAAATCACAACTATTAAAAAAACCTCAAAAAACATTAAAGTAAAAGTTACACTTTTTTTTAAAAAGTCAAAAATAACATTACGATAAAAAGTGAGGTTTAATCTTGTCCTTAGAATAAAATTAAATTGGCCAAAATAAAAAAAGAAACTTGAAATTATTCTCTAAAATTATCATTTTAATAAAGAAATTCCATTCAATATTAGACAAATTGTACTAAAAACCAGACATTCCATTGTTTGCAGTGTCCAGCTCTATAGGCCAGTATCTCTGTATTGATGTTATAGTCCAGTCTGGCTGCATTAACCCTGTGAAGCCTGAACCATCAAATAATCAACAGAAAAGTCTAATTCTTTGAAACTGGAGTCTTTATTGGTCCTTCAGACATTCAGACATTGGAAGTCTGTTTTCAGTTTGTATTCTATCTGATCCATCAGGCCTCACAACAAACTAAAACATGTAAAACAGCAGATTGTTTACCACAGTAAACAATGAACACTGCACCAATGGAACTGTGAAGGTGAAGAACAACCTTTCAGTTAGTTTGGATCATTTTCTGGTTTCAACCTCTTTATTTAGCCTGAAAACTGTTTCTCTACTTGTTCACACAGAGATGGACTTTACATTTGTCCCATAGACACAGGTGAAGCAGAGTTATCACACAATACATGGACAAATATACTGTAGTGATGATAGAAAGGCCTTAAAGTGAATGTATTATATAAGATACATACGGATGTATAGGGTTAATGAGTTCCTGTTGTTCCTTTGTGACCTCACAGTGCTGAACCTGACGCTGGTGGACCTGCCGGGGATGACCAAGGTGCCGGTGGGTGACCAGCCGGCCGACATCGAGGCTCAGATCAGAGACATGCTGCTGCAGTTCGTCACCAAGGAGAACTGCCTGATGCTCGCCGTGTCCCCGGCCAACTCCGACCTGGCAAACTCTGACGCTCTAAAGATCGCCAAGGAGGTCGACCCTCAGGGTGAGACACACACACACACACACACACACACACACACACACACACACACACACACACACACACACACACACACACACACACACACACACACACACTAAATAAATGAATAGACTCAATCTGTAAAGGACTGAAGCTGAGCCAGTTTCCTCTATAATTTGATTTAAGTAAACACAGTTTCAGTTAGTTATCGTGTATTTAGTTGTTTTTATATTATTTCAGGTGATGAAATGTTTAGTTGTTGTTAGTGATAACAGCTTTGCTGCTGTTCTGTAGGTAGATTTTAATATTTGACATAAATTAATATACTATTATCTGTATTCTATCTATATTAAGATGCAGAGTATTTACTACTGAATTACATGAAGTGACTTAAACTGACTTCACTTGACAAACTAAAACATCACAATACTGTCACATGTATTTATTGATTAAAAACAAGTGCTATTATTTACTATAATAATATAAAACACTTCCTTCAGTTCCTTTTGCTGAAATAACATTTTAAATGTGTGACTTTTTCTTGTTACTGATGACAGTATTTATAATTCTACTCAAGTATCAACCTCTGGTAGTGATTGACAGTATTTGATCCCAGATCACGTGTTAGAAAATATTCTCATTTTATTTTTTAATTGACGGGTCTGCAACGAATGAATATTCTGACAGTTGATTAATCTACTGATTATTAAAATTATTAATTGATTAGATGGTTTAAATGGTTTAAATGTGGATCAGTGTGAAGATTCAACGTAAAATGTCTTTTTTTGTCCAAAGATCATCAGTTTATTATTATAGAGACTAAAGAAACCAGGAAATTTATCAAAATAGATCAATTAATGTAAAATGAATAACTAATCTATTAATGGTTGCAGCTCTAATAGACAACATAAACAACTAAAGTGGAAAAAAGCTTAGATATACTCAATATCCACTAGTTTTAACATTTTAAACTCATTTAAATTTTAAAAGTGAGATGTTTTCCTGTAAACTGGCTGGTAAAATATGTTTATTTTAAATTATAATATGACATTGATCCAACATTTGTACATCAGACATATTATCAGGGTATAAACACAGAATTAAAATGAATCAGGAAATAATTAGAGAAGAGAAGCTGGAACCAGAGAATTTAGACATTTTCATTTAAAAATGACTCAAATCCATTAATTGATTATCTGTGTGTGTGTGTGTGTGTGTGTGTGCGCGTGTGTGTGTGCGTGTGTGTGTGTGTGTGTGTGTGTGCGCGTGTGTGTGTGTGTGTGTAGGTATGAGGACCATCGGTGTGATCACTAAACTGGACCTGATGGACGAGGGGACAGATGCTAAGGACATTCTGGAGAATAAGCTGCTTCCACTGCGGAGAGGTGAGACACACACACACACACACACACACACACACACACACACACACACACACACACACACACACACACACACACACACTTCCTCTCTCCTCCTCTGCAGTGAGGCTCTGTTTCCCTCTTGTGGTAATAAAGCAGCAGCTGAACTCAAATGCTCCTGCAGAAGAAAAAGCAGAAAGAGAGAGTTTAATAAAACAATGAGTGGAGAATCATAAAGGTAGAAGACAGGAGGAGAAGAGGAGAAGAGAGGGAGGTGACGGAGGGCGAGGAGAAACACTCCTGGAACAGAGCAGCCTGTATCTTGCGGGCTGCCCTTTACTGCAATGTGCTGATGTGGTGCTTTTCTTTTCCATTTGCACTTGGTTAGGGCCCAGGCATGTGCTTTTGAATGTTTTCCATATCCTTTGTTTTTTCTACGTGTTTTTTTCCCCCTCCACTTTTTCTTCCCCGTCTCCCTGTGTCTAAACGCTGGATGTTCACATTTACAAGGCTGCTGGCTCGCACTCGCATTAGTTATAGAGCATGAAACAGCTTCTAACTGAGTGATGCATGAGAAAACTTAACTGGAGGTGAAACAGGATCTGCCTCACATGAACTCTGCTGCTGCTCTCTTTGTCTGTTTCTCTCTTGTCTCAGGAAAACATTTCTTTCTTTTTTTTGATTAATGTGATTCCTCCTTCCTTTCTGTCGTTCCTCCATTCATCCTTCATCTGGGCTCTTTTCTTTAATCCAAAGTCTCTTAAAATGTGGTTTTGCTCGACCAAACATGATTAAACGCAGTGTTTTAAGGGGTTTAGTTGTGGAGGAGCTGGCTGCAAAAAACTCAGCTCAGATGGAGAACATAAAGAAAAATCCCACAATGCTGCACTGCAGGAAGATTATTATCATCAGGTGAAAATATATTTCATGACACAACCCAAAGATCATCAGTTTATTATTATAGAGACTAAAGAAACCAGGAAATAATCAGAGAAGAGAAGCTGGAACCAGAGAATTTACACATTTTCTTCTAATTATCAAAATAGATGTTGATTAATGTAAAATGAATAACTAATTGATTAATGGTTGCAGCTCTAATAGACAACATAAACAACCAAAGTGGAAAAAAGCTTAGATATACTCAATATCCACTAAAACTAAGATGTTTTCCTGTAAACTGACTAAAATATGGGTTTTGGTACAATTTGCCCAGAATAGAGCAGAATTATCCTGTTACATTTGCAGATCATTTAGCTTATTTCATGATTTTGTTTCCTTAAAACAAGATTAAATTGAAAACAAGATTATGAAAAAGTCAATACTATTATATAAAACGTCAAAAATATTATTAAAAAGTTAAAAATAAAATCCAAATTAATAGATAAAATGTCAATAAAATAAAATAAAACTATCAAGAATTCAAAACTATTAAATAAAAACTCAAAAAATGAAAGGTCACAAAATAACATTATGATTAAAAAGTTAGTTTTAATCTTTTTTAAGTGTCCTTAAATTGAATTCAGAAAAAAAGATTAAAAAGTCTAAAATATGAGATAAAAAGTCCAACAATTTAATCTCCTTAATTTCCTTGAAAATTAAATTGAAAAATATGATAAAAATAAAAAAAATAAGGAAAAAAAGAAAGTAAAAAAAATAAAATAAAAAGTCACAACTATTGAATAAAAACTCCAATAATATTAAAGTAAAAATTAAAAAATAAAAAAAGTCAAAAATAACATTACGATAAAAAGAGAGGTTTAATCTTGTCCTTAGAATAAAATTAAATTGGCCAAAATAAAAAAAGAAACTTGAAATTATTCTCTAAAATTATCATTTTAATAAAGAAATTCCATTCAATATTGGACAAATTGTACTAAAAAGCAGACATTCCATTGTTTGCAGTGTCCAGTATCTCTGTATTGATGTGCCTCATATAAACTCCAGGTGTGGAGGTGTTTTCAGTCTTTCCTGCTGTGTCCAGGTTACATCGGGGTGGTGAACAGGAGTCAGAAGGACATCGACGGCAGGAAGGACATCAACGCTGCCATGGCAGCAGAGAGGAAGTTCTTCCTGTCGCACCCCGCCTACAGACACCTGGCCGACCGCATGGGCACTCCCTACCTGCAGAAGATCCTCAACCAGGTAAGAAACAGCATATTTACCGCAGCCCAGTACCGCAGTACCACCGGCAGGGTGGTCCCACTAACGCTGACCTTTAACCCCCGCAGCAACTGACCAACCACATCCGAGACACGCTGCCGGCTCTGAGGGCGAAGCTGCAGAGTCAGCTGCTGTCCATCGAGAAGGAGGTGGACGAGTACAAGAACTTCAGACCTGACGACCCGTCACGCAAGACCAAGGCTCTGCTGCAGTGAGTTTATACAGAACTACAGTCTATGAACTAAGATCATCAGTTTAATGTTATACAAGAATAAAGAAAACAGAAATAACCAGAGAAGAGAAGCTGGAACCAGAGAATTTAGACATTTTCTACTGAATAAAGGACTCAAATCCATTAATCAGTTATCAGAGTAGTTGCTGATTATTGTAATAGCAACTGATTAATCATCTCTCGTCAAATATGGCAAACTTAGACAAATAGAGACACAGATTCTCTGATTCCTGGTTCTTCTTCCTGCAGGATGGTGCAGACCTTCTCCGTGGACTTTGAGAAGTGCATTGAAGGTTCTGGAGACCAGATCGACACGGCCGAGCTGTCTGGAGGAGCCAGGATCAACCGCATCTTCCATGAACGCTTCCCCTTCGAGCTGGTGAAGGTGAGTTTATTCACCTCAGAATCCAACAAAACGCTTCATCGGATGTGGAAGAAGGGAGAGGAGGATCCTCCAGAGGATTCTGTACTAGAGTTAATGAGATATTAATGAAAGAAAACTATTAAAATGACAAAATAAACATCAATAGAGTTATTCAAGATGATCTAAATGAGAATATGTGAGAAGGTAAATAAGGAAAATGAAGAATTATTATTTATTATATAAATGCCATTATATAAATTATTATATAAGGAAAACCATGGTTTTACATGTGATTTCCCTACAGGAGAATCCTATATGCAGGAAGAGGTAACAAGGATGAACAGGTGTTTTTTAAATTGTTTTATTTAACCTTTATTCAACCAGGTAATAAACCCACTGAGATCAGGTTCAAGCAGCAGACGTCACTAAACCTGATAAAATAAACTACTATTAGATACATTCATTTAAATACCACAGTAAAACTAAAGTTAACAACTAACAACAAACCTCTTCAATACAAAAGCAGAATTCTGTTTTTTATCATAAAGAAAGACAAATGATTCTAGGAAATTAACAGAGCTTGATATGAGTTTAGTCTGAAAAGATTCAATAAATAATCAGAAATATAATAATAATAATAATAATAATAATAATAATAATAATAATAATAATAATAATAATAATAATAATCAGTGAAGGATTTAGACTTGTCATTAAAAGATTCAACATCTCTGCTAATGGCTAATAAATAATAGTGATGTACAGCATTTAGAGTGGAATATATTTACTTAAATAGAGTTAAAACATGTTTTATTATAATAATGTGTCCTTAAAGTGTCACATTCATAGGGAGGTAGAGAAGGAGGAAAAAAAACACAGGAACACGGACGAGAAACATGAAACCAGAGCTTAATTTATTAATTATTAATTAATTAATTAATTAATCTGATTGTTTTTCTCATTATTTTCTTTTATTTTTCTGATTCTCAAGGATGTAAATCAGCTGTTGGCTCTAATCTGCATATTTACTGATATATGTTCATTAATATGCATTGTCCTTGTTTTAAATGAATAAACTCAAACTCAGAGACTAATAATTACTGACGAAACACGTCCGACAACAGGAAGTAGAAGAGAAACTATTTCAAAATAAAAGAGGACAGATATAGAAACAGAAAGACAGAGATATTGTAGAGAGGAGAAGTCTTGTGTGTTTTTTGCTGGTGAATATTTTTATTTTCTCTCCTCATTCATGTCGTTTCCTGAGGAGCAGAAGAGGAGGCGAGGAGCAGCTCCTCCCTCAGGACTCTAATGTTCCTTGTTTCCTCTCCGTCTCGTTTTCTGTCAACTCGTCCTTTCCATCCTTCCATCCCTTCATCCTTCCATCCTTTCATCCTTCCATCCTTTCATCCCTCCATCCCTTCATCCCTCCATCCCTCCGTCCTCTCTCGTCCTCCCTTTGAGGATATAAATCTTTCAGTTTCCCACTCAGACGACAGATCAGGAGATTCACTCAGAACAGACGACCTGCAGGATGCATTAGGAGAAAATATCCATGTTACGTCTCTAGGGTTTAACCTGTTGTCCCTGACAACACAACAACACATACCTGCCTATGGTTCACTGTACGGTTGTGACATCACAGTTTCTGTGATTCAGTAATAATGTATAGTCAGGCTAGCTGTTTCCACCTGTTTCCAGTGTTTGTGCTCTCCTGCCTCAAACTAGTCCTTTAACTGTCTCATATTTCTAATTATAACTAGACAATTCCTGTGGAAATCGTGAGAGTTGGGTCTGGGCTCTGGGGTTATCGGGGGTTGGTGCATGGTAATCAATTGCACCGAAACGGTGACTTTAGATCCAAAGGTATTAAGGGAAACCCATGAGCCAATCAGCTTTGAGGAGGCGGGGCCACAATACTATGGAATCAGTTTGATTGGTCGTCAACATGATCTCCACCAAGTTACATGATTGTAGGAGGTTTAGATCCAAAGTTATTGATGAAAACCATTCAGCCAATCAGCTTTCAGCAGCTGGGCCGTTACCATGGTGATTAACTGCTCTGCTACATTTGAATACATGACTAACTGACTAAATCTGGGAAGGCAGAAAGGCTACCTGTGGTTGGAACACACACCGAACAAATGCTCATAATTCGAAAACCGTAAAAGATGGTGACAAAATGATCATATTTTCTGAGAGCAGCCCTTCCCCCGGTCGTACTGATATAATTTTTATTTCTGTAACTTGAAAAACGTGAGCACAGTAGCAGTTTTAAAAGTAGGACGATTTTGAAAATTGAGGATTTTCAAATTCAAATTTAACATTAGACTGAATGGGAGCAAAATAGGGACCAAGCTGCACTTGGAGGCTCGTAGCGAGAAAACCGTAGAACTCACAGCTTGGTTAGTGGTAATTTATCAATTGGGACGGTCGTGCCTACGTTTTGATATAAAAATTATTGATGTGCAGTGAGCGTAGCAGTTACTCCCGCAATTTATAAATGTATTTTTCAGAGCTATTTTCTCTCCCTCTACACTCTAACGATGACATCACCCACTCTAGCCTCCCGAGGGTCTCTCATCCGGAATGAATGGGGCCAAAATTCCGGATGAAAATGGCGACTACGTCGCCATAGTAACGGGAATCTCTGAGAAAAGTCATTCCACACCATTCCCGGCCGAGCCGGTCGATTTGATATAACTATTGTTGGGGTTTTCTCAAAACCCTAGGAGGAGAAGTGAGCCAAAGTTTTTACGGTAGAAGACATATAGCTAGCTTGGCCAGTCCAACTTCCCCAGAGAATAGAACAATGCACCACTGGAGTTGGACTGTACTACCAGACTAATTCATTATTCATTACTTTAAAATATGATTACTTTGCTTTCATCAATTTTAGTTCTGATTAGTTTTTAAAGTGCGTTTACATGTTTTAGTTTTTGAAAATGTTTAGTTTTAATTTAGTTTCTATTAGTTTTAACTGAGTTTAGTTTTATTAGTTTGGCTTTTGTTAGTTTTACTTTAGTTTTTAGTTCATTTATTTATTTTTTTGTTTACTTTTCATTTTTTTTTAGTTTTTGTTAGTTTAGTTTTTTTTGTTGTAATTTACCTTTGTTTTTATTAGTTTAGTCTTATTTTTATTAGTTTTATTTTAGTTTTCTTTAGTTTTAGTTTAGTTTTCATTAGTATAGTTTGTAATAGTTTTAGTTTATCTTACTTTATTTTATTTGTTTATTTGTATTTGTTTCATTTTAGTTTTCTTTAGTTTTAGTTTAGTTTTCATTGGTAGGCCCTACATATTTAATGTTTTATTTTTACTTAGTATTGCTTATTTTTATTTGTATTAGTTTTGTTTAGTTTTATTTAAAAATGTAATTAAATTTAAAGTTGTTGTTTTTTTAAGATTTTATTCATTAGATTTTTCCAACTTGGATCCAACATAGATCCTATATAAATATATTCAGCAAGGAAAAATAGATTTTAAAGAGAGATGTGGAGAGAAAGAGAAAAATAAAATAGAGAGAGGGAAAAGAGAAATATAAGCCTCTAGGGTTTTTTAGTTCAGTTTTTATTAGTTTTAGTTTATTTTTGTAAACACAGTATTTTGTTGTAAAACCTGATTCTTATTTTTGTTAAAACATGTTTTTAATCCTATTTTTCATCATTTCGTTTTGATAATAATATTGTTGTAGATATTAATATCCCTTTAAATAGATGTTGTCTATTTACTGACACCAACAACAACTTCTATGAAAACACAAATGTGTTTGAATCTAATACAGAAGGAGGAAAGTGGTTCGATATAAAATGTTATTTATTGATTTATTGATTGATCAGTTTGTGAATTCTTCCTGTTTTTCTGCAGATGGAGTTTGATGAGAAAGAACTTCGTAAAGAAATCAGCTACGCGATCAAGAACATCCACGGAATCAGGCACGTCTTAGCAGCACCTCCTCTTCACAGCACCTCCTCATAGCACCTCCTCATAGCACCATGTCCTCACACCACCTCCTCCTCACATCTCCTCTTTCACAGCACCTCCTCCCTCTCTCCTTCACCTCCTCCATCTCTACGCTACACTATTAAGAACATCCACAGAATCAGGCACATCCTCAGCACCTCCTCCTCCTCATAGCACCTCCTCCTCACACCACCTCCTCCTCACACCTCCTCCTCCTCATAGCACCTCCTCCTCACACCACCTCGTCTTCCTCATAGCACCTCCTCCTCACACCACCTCGTCTTCCTCATAGCACATCCTCCTCACACCACCTCCTCCTCCTCACACCACCTCCTCCTCCTCACACCTCCTCCTCCTCACACCACCTCCTCCTCAGACCTCCTCCTCCTCACACCACCTCCTCCTCACACCACCTCCTCCTCACACCTCCTCCTCCTCACACCTCCTCCTCCTCACACCACCTCCTCCTCACACCTCCTCCTCCTCACACCTCCTCCTCCTCACACCACCTCCTCCTCACACCACCTCCTCCTCACACCTCCTCCTTCTCTCACTTCCTCCTCCTCACACCACCTCCTCCTCACACCACCTCCTCCTCACACCTCCTCCTCCTCACAGCACCTCCTCACACCACGTCATCCTCACAGCACCTCCTTCTCCTTCACAGCACCTCCTCACAGCACCTCCTTCTCCTTCACAGCACCTTTTACAGCACCTCCTACTTTCCTTCTTCACCCCCTCCCTCTATCCTTCACCTCCTCCTCTCCTCCTCCTCTATATCTATTTCTCAGTCACTTCTACTGATCTGATGTAATAATCTCAGTCTGTTTAGTCTCAAATGTTTTGTTATATTCTGATTAAATATTATGTGAGGAGGTTATGGATCAGATAGAGATCAGATTTAATAGATAATCACAGCTGAGAGATCCTGATTCTACTGATTCTACTGATTCTACTGATTCTATTGATTCTATTGATTCTATTGATTCTACTGATTCTATTGATTCTATTGATTCTATTGATTCTACTGATTCTATTGATTCTACTGATTCTACTGATTCTACTGATTCTACTGATTCTATTGATTCTACTGATTCTACTGATTCTATTGATTCTACTGATTCTATTGATTCTACTGATTCTATTGATTCTATTGATTCTACTGATTCTACTGATTCTACTGATTCTACTGATTCTATTGATTCTACTGATTCTACTAACTTTCTCTTGTGTTGTTTTCACTGAGTCTGAAACATCTTGAAAACCTCTAAGTTTATATTTGGTGCCAGACCCTTCAGTCCTTCATAGAAATAAATGAACTATGTCCGTCCTCCTGTGGAATAACATCCAGTCTATACAAACTACTGCAGGACCTGTGTTAATACTGATATTTATCAGATTGTCTTCATTCCCTCCTTCCATGTTTGTGTCTGTTTGTTTGTTATTAGGTCAAAGTTCATAGCTGCAGGGTGTTTCTTTATAATTAACCTTCATCCCTCCTTCTTTCTTTCTCTCCTCATCATCCTCCTCTTTTATTTTTTATTTTTTTGGCTGGTTCTCTCTGACTGAGCAGAACTGGCCTCTTCACCCCGGACATGGCCTTTGAGACCATTGTGAAAAGGCAGATTGGGAAGATTAAAGAGCCTTGCACCAAATGTGTTGACATGGTCATTTCTGAGCTAGTCACTACGGTTAAGCAGTGTACCAAAAAGGTAAAAAGAATATTAAAAGCAAATGGCGGATATAGCAAGTTTCTCCTTTTTACCCTCCCCTGCTGTCGGCTCCTTTAGAGAGAAGAAGACGCTGAGTGATTCTCATCTATGGCTGCCAAAAAGACTCAAAACAAACTCGGATTCATGGTTTGACCCATTTAAGCCTATGAGTCTGTCATAGAAGACAAAAACCCCAGAAAGAACCCTTTACACGTATATACTTATTTAATCACTCAAATCTCTAGAAAAATCCTGCAAATAAGAATTTTGGGATAATTATTTTATTGTTTATGGGCGTATTTGTGCAAGCAGCAGCTATAATTGCTAGACATACGATCGTACTTTCAGATTCAGATTACAAATTGGAAAAAAAAGATAAATAACATGATTGTTAGTGATTTAACTGCATGAAAACTTTGAAAGAATCTGGGTTTAAATGGGTTAAAGTTCACAATAAGTGAATCTGGAGGTTATGTAACTAACTACCAGGATTATTTAGCTGGAATTCAGGATCTTTTTTTTTAGTCCTGAGACTGAAAACTCTAGTATTTTACTTAAATAACCCTTTGAAAAAGCAAAATCTTTGGACCTGCCTCCTAATTCCATACCACGTTATAACAGTCTGGACGAGATATTAACTGTCATAGTTATCGTCTAGTTTGCACATGATATGATGTTGCTTTTATATGATATTATCTAGTTTAATCAATAAATTGATTTGCATTTGCAAAATTTTCATTTAAGAAGATTCAACGATAGGATACAGAATTTTAAACATAATCTCATGTGCATAAGATTAAAAAATGAAGTCGTTTAAATTTATCTTTAGTAATTTATTCGTTTGATTTTCTTTTGCAGCCTCTACATTTCTTTTGTGCATAAAAAGTCAACAGTTTGCATTCAGACATCTGACTTTATACATCATTTATTTACTAGAATGCACACATTCAACAACACCTGCAGCAAATTACACGTGTATTCAGGGTGGAATTGGGACACAGCTGAAGTTTCACTTCATAAATATTTAGGGCGTAATCCTCCTCCAAAACCTGGAGTAAGATGCTCCTTCGACCTTCACTTGTGGACAAAGAATCGCTCTCGTTTGGAAAAATCCCATGTGAATCTCTCTGAGTACCTGGCAGCCATGTTGGATGACCTCGGCGTTCCCGGTGTGTGAGACGGCAGCCGTGCACCTGCAGCAGACGGCGGCCATGTTTGTTTGAACCGCGGCTCCATGGCCAAGACAAAGAGCAGTAGTCTTTATCCAAACTGATCCGCTGTGACCAAACAGTTTCAACAGCGGTTGGCCTGCAGCAACCTGGAGGCCTCAGGGATGATGAATGTTATGATGAGGAGGAGGTGGAGGAGGTGGAGCAGGAGGACGGGGATCGGGGGGGTCAGGGCGTCTTGACTGAACTCGTGCACAGCTGCCGTCTCTCCGTGCGTGGCTCTGAGTTTTTTGGCTGTGGGAGTTGTTCCTCCTTCCTCTTCATTGATAGAGACTCAGCTTGATGAGAACCCAAATGTCTCACTTGCATTTTCTCCCCCCCACACCTCTCCTTGTCTCTTTAAATATGTTGTTTCTTCTGATCCGTCCCTTTTCTCCTCTTGCTTTTACTTCCCCTCTTTTTTTTTTTTCCCCCTGCCTATCCCTACAGGACGGGGCTGTTCACCCCTGACCTGGCCTTTGAGGCTATAGTGAAAAAGCAGATCCAAAAGCTGAAGGAGCCCACACTGAAGTGTATAGATATGGTAGTGAGCGAACTCACCTTCACCATTCAGAAGTGTAGTCAAAAGGTAACAACGCCACAGAGGACTGAGACACTCTCATTAACGCCAGTAATCACACAGGTACAGGTACAGAGGTAGAGGTACAGATACAAGTACAGGTACAGAGGTACAGGCAGAGGTACAGATACAGGTACAGTTAGAGTTTCAGAGGTACAGGTACAGAGGTAGAGGTACAGGTACAGGTACAGTTAGAGTTTCAGAGGTACAGGTACAGAGGTAGAGGTACAGGTACAGGTACAGTTAGAGTTTCAGAGGTAGAGGTACAGATACAGGTACAGTTAGAGTTTCAGAGGTAGAGGTACAGGTACAGAGGTAGAGGTAGAGGTACAGAGGTAGAGTTACAGGTAGAGGTAGATGTAGAGTTACAGGTAGAGGTACAGGTAGATGTAGAGTTACAGGTAGAGGTACAGGTAGATGTAGAGTTACAGGTAGAGGTACAGGTAGAGTTACAGGTAGAGTTACAGATAGATGTATAGTTACAGGTAGAGTTACAGGTAGAGGTACAGGTAGAGTTACAGGTACAGTTACAGATAGATGTATAGTTACAGGTAGAGTTACAGGTAGAGGTACAGGTAGAGTTACAGGTACAGGTAGAGGTACAGGTACAGGTAGAGGTACAGGTAGATGTAGAGTTACAGGTAGAGGTACAGGTAGAGTTACAGGTAGAGTTACAGGTACAGGTAGAGTTACAGGTAGAGTTACAGATAGAGTTACAGGTAGAGGTACAGGTAGAGGTACAGATAGAGTTACAGGTAGAGGTACAGGTAGAGGTACAGGTAGAGTTACAGGTACAGGTATAGTTACAGGTAGAGTTACAGGTAGAGTTACAGATAGAGTTACAGGTAGAGGTACAGGTACAGGTAGAGGTACAGGTAGAGGTACAGGTAGACCGACAGCTGGACACTTGAACAATTTTCTGATGCAGTATTTGTACTATTAATCTACACAAAGTGTAATTAGCTCCACAATATAAACAAAGTACTTTTAGATGTATTTAGTGATTAAAACAAGTAGTATAATATACTATGATGATATAACAGAGTCCTTTTGATACTTCAAGTGCAGTTTTCTGATAATATTCCTGTACTTTTACTTAAATAACATTTCATTTCAGGACTTTACTATTTATTGAGTATTTATAGTTTTACTTCAGTAAAGAATTATGTTTTTCAATATATTAATTTATGTTAATTGGTTTAAATAAACTGACTAAAGCTGCAACTATTAGTTGATTATGTTATAAACCAAACTACTGATCGATTAATTGTTTCAATAATCAATAGATTAATCAACTATAATAATAGTGGTTAGTTGCAGCTCTGACTAACTGACTAGACCTGAAGCAATAAAATAAAGACTTTTTTATTGCAGAATCTTTCCTCAGACACGTCCAGCACACATCGGTCTATTCTAACTTAGTCAGGATTTGAGTTTTAATTCACTTTAATTCAACTTCATCGTTGTTTTCTGTTAATTATCAGCCTCATTCTGACAGTTTATTAAACTGTTGTGTCTCAAGATTGCATGTCAGATAACTTTATTTATATTTGACCTCATGACCTCGAAGAATCTTCCTAAAAGTCATATTTTTCTGTCTTTGTCAGTGTGGTTTAATCTAGTGGAGTGACTGATTGTTTCGCTCACTGACTAATTAACATTCTCTGAGCGTCTTTGTTTATTTCGACTGTTTTTTTAATCATTTCCGTCCTCCATCCTGTCGTCTTCTAACCACCTGAACCAGCAAAGCTATTTCTCCTTTGGATTTCTCCTCTCTGTCACACTTTGACTTCACACTCAGAGACTTTCTGTGTTTAAGGACATTTAATTTATAATATACAGTGATTGGGAAAATCCAGCAAGGGGTCAGTGTGCTGCCTCCTCCCTCCCTGCTGCTCTGCATCGCATGTGGATCTGAATGAGTGTTGCATGTTGTCATGTTGGATAAAACCTGCTGCTGCTGCTCAAAGTGTTTTGTTTCTGTCGATTTATCAAAGACACAGAACACTTCAGCAGATTTACAGGCTTCAAGTTGCAATGCATCTTTCTATATGATGAGAACAGATTTGGAGTTTATATATTCAGTTTATATTATTTATTATTTGTTATATTAGAGCTCATAATAAATTCACCAGAAAGACCTGACGACATATGAATATTTAAATGACCTCAGAATGTATTGTGTTTATATTAAATGTAGTTCCACATGAGTGGATTAAAGGTATTATTACAGTTATTAAAGGTACAGTATATTAATAATAATTAAAACATCCTGGACCATTTCATTTAAAGTACTAACACGACAATGTAAAAATTCTCCATTACAAGTAAAAGTCCTGCATAACAACTGAAGTATTATTAGCAGAATAGAATTAAAGTATTTGTTTATTAGATTATTAACACTGAAGCATCATCTTACTGTTCATATATATTATATTATATTCCATTTCTGACACATCAGTTCCACTAATTGCAGCTAAAACTCTGCAGCTTTAATGCTGGTGATCCCACAGTTTGTTCTTCATGGACGTTTGCTGCTTTGTAATTAGACCAAACTCAGGAAGCAGCAAATCAACTGAGGAACCCAAACAGAGGTCAATCAATATCCAGCGGCTCTGTCGCAGACAGACGGGAAACATGCATCGTAACTTGCAGGAAAACGTTTACTTTTCTGTGATTTGGGGTTTGATTTTTCTTCTTTTCCTCTCACGTCTCCAAATGTGTTTGTGTCATATTGGAGGCCCACCAATGTCTGCGTTCGTGGGTTTGCAATGAGCTCATGGAAAAAGACCCACAGTGTGCTGGGAAAGGGAAGATTTCCTGCCAGGAACATTGTTTATTCTGTGTTTGTGTGGCAATATCACAGACTTTGAGCTATCCCTCTGCATTTGTTCCATATTGGCAACCGATTGATATTGTGCACATAAAATCAACTCTTAAAGTCTGGGTGTGTGCAGAGACTAGAGCCGAGTCTGGGATAAAACGCCTCAACACGTCGTGTGTTTGATTGTGTTTCTGCATTTTGGTGAATAGTGTCTGTGTGTCTGTGGTTCAGTAAGAAGACTGATGTGGTGGTTTCCTGCAGCGTGCACGTGTGCCAAGGTTCTAATAGTTTTTTCTTATTAGTTTTTTATTTTTATTTCATTTGGACTTTACGTTTTTAATTTTAGTTTTAATTTAAAATGTGTTTGGAAGTTTTAGTGATTTTTTTATTTTTCAAATCAGCTCAGTTATAGTCTAGTTTTTAGTAATATGGGGTAAATAATATATTAAGGCTGCAGCTAACAACTATTTTAATAGTCACTTAATCTATTAATTACTGAAACGATTGATTAATAGTTTGGTTCATTAAATGGTTTAAATGTGGATCAGTGTTTCATCAAAGATGAAGATTCAACCTAAAATGTCTTTTTTTGTCCAAAGATCATCAGTTTATTATTATAGAGACTAAAGAAACCAGGAAATAATCAGAGAAGAGAAGCTGGAACCAGAGAATTTAGACATTTACTAATTAAAAATTGACTCAAACTGATGAACTAGATTAATGTTATAGTTGGTAACTAATCAATTAATCAACTAATCAACTAATCGTTGCAGCTCTACTGCAACAATAGAGCAATGGAGCTAAAAAATAAAATCTCGATTATACACATTTTATCTAAGAACACAATAAAAATATATAATAACTAAAAGTGGTTTATGTGGTTTGCTGTTTTAGTTTTTTATAAAGCCTTTTTTAAATTTCAGTTCAATGAAGATGCCTTTTTCTATTCTAGTTTAATTACATTGTTAGTTTCTTTTATTTTTTGTTAACGACAGCAACCTTGGAACATGTGTACGTGTGTGTGTGTGTGTGTGTGTGTCTGTTCATTTGCGACCTACCTACTGTATTCTGTGCTCACAGCTGGCTCAGTACCCCATGCTGAGGGAAGAGATGGAGAGGATCGTCACCCAGCACATCAGGGACAGAGAAAACCGCACTAAGGATCAGGTAAAACATCCGTTAATCTCAGTTTTCTCAGTGAAACGTTTCATTTCCCTGAACTCATCCCTCCCTCTCTCTGCTCAGGTGCTGCTGCTCATAGACATCGAGTTGTCCTACATGAACACCAACCATGAGGACTTCATTGGATTTGCCAAGTGAGTGTGTTTTTCATTCCTTTTCGTCTCCAGTTGTGAGCGTACACACACACACACACACACACACACACACACACACACACACACACGGTTGCTGCAGGGGTAAGTGCTCACAGATCCACCACGTCTTCCTGTGCTGTTTGACCCTCTCTCCTGATCTCACCATGCAGCGCTCAGCAGAGGATCAACCAGATGAACAAGAAGAAGGCAGCGGGCAATCAGGTGCTTTGACCACGAACACACACACACACACATACACACACACACACGTCCACCTTCCCTTGCCGTGGTTTTCGCGGTGCAGGAGTGTGTCGTTCTCTTTAAGCTGCTGCAGGGACACGATTCAAGGCTGGAGTCTGTTTTGTGTGTTGGCCAGAAACACAACATCTGAACTTCATACAGTCTTTCCCCAAGGCTCCATTCTGTTAGCACTCAGCTCTGGGATTTGCCCATGCTAAACGTAGTGCAGCTATTCAGTATCTGGTTACCCTGGGCAACAGTCCATATCCTACACACACACACACACACACACACACACACACACGTTACTGTACAACTCTAATGGACAACAGTTGTCCGATGGAGAACAAAGTCACGGTGAAGTTAATAGAAACGGGTCTGATGAGAAAAATGCTGAACAACAGCATTCATGAAATTAATAGGAAATAGAAAACAGTCACACATGCATCTGCAGAGGCTGCACAAGCCTTAAAAAGGGTTTAATAATAGAAAATACTTCAAATCTCCATCTGGATCTCAGACAGGGACATTATGGCTGACTGTGTGTTAGACTCAAGTCGGTTGATGAGAAAATAATGAAAATGGTGAAATATTTGGTACAAGAAGTCAGGAAATCAAGAAATTTGTACGACTTCGTTAACTCCAACATCTTTTTCTCAATCGGCCACGAAGGTTGTTTAAAAACAGGAAAGTTTCTGTTTTTTCCTTATTTTCCTTTGTTGAAGTACATCTGTCATTTCTTGTTCTTTTTGATTTTACATGTTTTGCTGCAGCATTTTAATAATTAGACACTAACAATACAACATTATTTCTGCAGCAGCTGATCTTAAATTCAGTTTAAAAATCTTAATAAATGTCACCATCACTATTATGAGTGGAGAGGAAATTACCTAATATAATAACATATATAATAACAACAACAATAATAATAATAAATAATAATAATAATAATCAGCATTTTCATGAACTAACAAAGTACTAACAGTTACAACTGTTCTTAGCATAGTGCACGGTTAGCATACTGCTAAACTAAGAACGATGGCTGCACAGCCATGAATCACCCGTTTCCATGGCAATTTTACCATAGCAACATATCAGTAACACACTAATGTTACATGTTTAGATATGACAGAGCAATTAAAGAATTAAAAATTAGATTAATTTTTAGCTTCTTTGGCCATCTTTTATAATGGTTTAGCTGAATTATTTTTGTTGTTACAGAAAACCAACAATTTCTGAAATGAGAGCTGTGATTGGCTAAGATCTTCCCGTGCTTTCTGAAATGAGAGCTGTGATTGGCTAAGATCTTCCCGTGCTTTCTGAAATGAGAGCTGTGATTGGCTAAGATCTTCCCGTGCTTTCTGAAATGAGAGCTATGATTGGCTAAGATCTTCCCGTAAACTGTGGTTGGCTGAGACCTTCATGGCCGGTCTGGTTTTCCCAGACGGCCAGTGTATTTTCATTATTTTAATGAAAATACACTGAAATGTTATTATGAATTTTTCGTGCAATTATATCAAAACAAACAAGTTGCCCACTACTAAATGATATATTATATTATACTGACTCTACTATAATACAAATAACCAGACTTATAATTACAGAAATGCTCTATTATGTATTAAGTATAATTATGTATTTACATAAAATTGACTGTATATTATTCTATGGACACAGTCACAATAGCATTTTGCTACAGACATTTACAGCACATACACATCTTTTCATGACATGCTTTTTTTCCTCCTAAAATCCTTTAGATTTTTTTTTTTTAGACCTTTCACACTTTTATTCTTTAATTGTATTTTTCTTGTTTTCTGGTGTTTTTTCCGCCTCTAGTTTCTTCTGATTTCTCTTTTTGCTGTGTCTCTTTTCTTTGTCCATTTCTCTTTTCCGTGGCTTTTCTGCTTCAGCAGGATGAGATCATGGTGAGTAGTGTGTGTGTGTGTGTGTGTGTGAGTGTGTGTGTGTGTGTGCGTGTGTGTGTGTGTGTGTGTGTGATTCTGCATGTCTGCAGGTAGGCTTTCATGCATATGTGCTGATGTTTCTCTGCACTGCATATGTCAGAATACATGTGTCTCTACATGTGTGAACTTGTAAGATGGTGTGTGTGTGTGTGTGTGTGTGTGTGTGTGTGTGTGTGTGTGTGTGTGTGTGTGTGTGTGTGTGTGTGTGTGTGCTGGTTACACTAGAACATGGATTCCTATGAACTGAGCTTCTTTCCATCAGTAGATGGGCAGGTGGCTGTGATGGAGGATGCTTGGCTGCTTCCCTCTCCTCTTTTTCAGCTGTGTTCTCCCTGCAGGCGCCGACACTCACACACACACTTTAATGTACAGGAAGCTCTAAAAACCACAGTGCTATACAGTCCAGTACAAGCTAGACAAACATAAAAGAGCTAAATCCAGCCAGTTACATCATGTTCCTGTGTTAATGTCTCTTTCTGCAGCTTTGACATGAGGCCGGTTTTGTTTTGAAATACAGAATCTGAAATATATAAAGAGAAACTCAGTCATGCATCAAATAGAAAGATAAAGACAGGAGGAGAGAGGAGACTTGAATTCACATCACTACACAAAGGTTTATTGATGTATTTGTCAGTGTGACACAACACAGATAATACACAAGCTATATTTATATTTGTTACCCAACCCCGGAAAATATTAATCATAATATAAATATTAATTAATTTAGACAAATGTTAGTTTTCATATATGTAATAAATGTATTAAATAGAAAAACAAAATAATAGTTGCAGATAAAATTATAATAATTAGGAGGAGTCCTGTCAAATAATACACATACATATAATGATATAACATAATAATATAACATAATAATAAATGATAGATTATTGATTAATGTTCAGTGTGAGATAATTATAGACTGTACATGGAAACAGGATCTAATAATGATGTGTTTTTACATTAATGGCTTAAAAATAAATAGATACCAATGTTAAATTTGCCAAAAAAGAACAGCACACTTTCTCAGGTAAGATGCAGTGATGGAGATCACATGTCAATTCTAATAATCTCAGTAACATCCCATAATAATCAGTAGTGATGTTAAACTGCAGCTTTTATTTCCCTCCTCCCTGTCATCCATAGCAGACATGATGACCTGCTCTGTGGCAGACATATGTCTCCCCTATTACCCGTCAGTTGTCATAACAACCACCCAGATTGAGGTCAAAGGTCGGGGGCACATTGTAAACAAAGCGCTGATCTTCACTTCCTGTTTATAGATGGATGTAGTCGACCCTTAAAGACCCCACAGCTTCTGTTCCCCTCAACTCCACACTGACCACAAACTACACCACCCTTCAAAATAAAGGTCAAACGTTTCCATGGAAACATTAGTTGTGGTTTAATTATTCTTTCACACAAGTCAACTGCAATTTAAATTCTTTATAAATGATTGTGAACACACAGGATGTATATGCTGCTTGATGGGTCAACTCAATATGACCTGAACCTGAAAAATATATGAAATATGTAAAAATGAAAAATGAATTTTGTTCAAATAAAAATAATGTTATTTTTCAAATATCTATATCAAAACGTTGAACCCCAATCAATGCAAACCAATACAATACAAGTAACATAGCCAAATTAAAACATCTTGTAAATGTAAAATAAATAATAGATTAGGAAGAAAAATATAGAATATGTGATAATAGATTTAATAAAAGATGAGCATAGTATGAATAGTTGAAATGTGAACACAGTAAAACTGTAAAATAAGGTGGAGTGAGATAAATCAACTTCAAATCTTAATAAATGCTAAATTATTAAAAACTCTTTTGACTGTAGAGAAAATTCTTTGGTTAAATTTAATTTCATAACTAAATGATGTAATGTTTCATGTTAAGTTTAGTTATTTTTTATATTTTGAGCACATACATTATTAAAGAGTCAGGCTCCTGCATTTCACTGCATGGTCTGATCAAACGTTGACTTGGGCCACTGGTGTTGACCCCTGACCCCTGACCCCCCCTCCCCCTCCCGCTCGCAGCAGCTATTATATCATCATGTTCCTGGCCTTTAATAAATGCCTGCGGTGGCGTGTAGTTTCATAACGTTCTCTCCACATTCTCATTCAGCCGGAGAGAGGAGTAGGCGATCGGTTCAAGGTAAATACCTGTGTGTGTGTGTGTGCGTGTGTGTGTGTGCGTGTGTGTGTGTGTGTGTGATAGTGGCCTGTAGCAGCAGATGGAGAGGATGGACGTGGATGTGTTTAGTCGTGTAGCCGAGCCTGTCGTCCTGCTGCTGTTTGTGACTCCACTAGAAACAGACATTTCCATGATTAAATGATTAAATGATTAAATGATTAAATGATTTACATGTTACTCCACACGTCTGAGGGAGGAAACATCACAACCAGTCCACTCTTCTGTTGCCTTATTTGACTTAAAGAGAAAGTGCTGCTGGAAAAATTAAAAGTAGCTCAGACTAAAGGAGGTTTTGGGTTGATTTGAATAAAAAATCTAAAAAAAAAAAGATGGAACTTCTTTCTTTCTTCTTTTTATCTTTTCTTCTCTATTTTTCTGTATAGTTTTTTTCTTTCCTGCTTCCTTCCTTCCTTGTCTTTACTTTTTTAATCTTATCTTCTTTCTTTACCTTTTTCTTATCTTAACCTCTTACTTTCTTACTTACCTACTACGTTCTTCCATTCTTTTTTATCTTTCTTTACTTCTATCTTATTTTCCCTTTTATCTTTCTTTTTCTTTCATTTTGGTGTCATCTATTATTTGTTTTACTTTCTAATAGAAGCTAGATCCTAGTTATTACTTCCAACAGTATGTACTTAAGTAAAAGTAATTGTTGATTATAAAAAAAAATGTACAAGTCAAAACGCTGCTCAGTGACAGAACGGAGAATAAATGTGTGTGTGTAATCTTGACTGACGTTATGTGTGTGTGTGTGTGTGTGTGTGTGGTTCCTCAGGTGATCAGGAAGGGCTGGTTGACCATCAACAACATCGGCATCATGAAGGGCGGAGCCAAGGAGTACTGGTTCGTCCTCACCGCCGAGTCCCTGTCCTGGTACAAGGACGACGAGGTGAGAGTCGAGTCGTGATACGTCTGACTCATCTGTCACAGAAACGCCAGCTGGCGACTCGGGTTTATTTATCTGTTTCTCCGTGTTGTCCAAGAAACATCGCGGCATCAAAGCCTGGAAACTGATGTGTCAGCACCACGAGAAACTTAAAAGACCCCGAGTTATAAACATTTTAGAAAGGGAAACGCAGACTCAACAGAATCAACTGCAACAAATCACATTTATATCGGTAAAAATGACGTCTTGTAAATATTTTTGCAGGATTATTGGGAAACATCATCGAGTCAGGACACAAAAACGAACAAAACCTCGTGATGAGAATCCGTTAAAGGTGGAGTGATTCAGCAGCGTCGAGATGAACAGACTGAAATGATTAATTAGTTCATAATTCAGTCAAATAATGAGTTTTTGTGTCTTTATTCGCTCAGATTGAGATGTTTTTATCTCCCTCTATGTTGCACCAACATGTTTCTACAGGAGCCCAGAAAGGACAAACGTCTCCTACATGTAGGATTCTCCCCTGGTTGCTATGTTCAGAGTCACCACTAGATGTCGCCAGAAACTACAAACTGTACCTTTAAACTGGATAATTCAGATTGAATAATGAAAAATAAATGAATCTCTGACCCTGAGACATGAATTGATCTGCAGCTGATGCTGTTATATTAACCTCAGAGGTCATGTAGGGACAAAGAAAAGTGATGAGATTTATTTTAAATTTAACTACATTTCTTATTTTAATCTTTTGATTTAATGATTATAGTTCAAATAGACAAATCTAATATTTTTTAAATTGTATTTTATTAATTATCTAACAATTCTTTTCATCTTTTGCATTTGTGATTCTTAATAAACAAATCAACACTGATTTAATAGGATTGATAATTAATCCTGCAGAATTTAACAAATATTAATATCAATAGTTTATTGTTGTGTAGTTTTGGCTTTTCTCAGAACTATATATTTGTTTATTTGACCTTTGTTTTTTAACCAGGAACAACAAACACATGCCTCACTATAAAGAGCTGCAGCATGTTGCAGCAAAGGGATTTTGCAATAATTGCTGCAACAACCAGTGATTTGCAGCAGTTAAATATGACATGGAGCTGCCAGCAGGCCCCGGTGGCCCGGTGGGTGTTGTGTAATCCTGTGATCGGCCTCAGACACCAGCGCCCGTATCTGCATCACCCAACAACTATGCACCTCGTTTTAACAGCAGCATTTTATCATATTTTCCTCCAAATTACAATACCAGGAGAATTATTTCGGTCGGATCGGCGTGTGTTTTATTCTCTTCGCCCAGATTCAGACTTTCTTTTCCACGTTCGGCTCCAGAAACTCGTTCCAGCTCATCCCGCTGGCAGGAAGACGTGTGGGTCAAGTTCAGCGGTCGTCCTCCACACGCCGAGAGGCTCTGACCCGCCGAGCTTTGTTACTGGGCTCACTGGTCACAGCGGTGTCCCATGATGCTTTGCAGAACTATTAGGAGCTAGCCACAGTCTCGCTGTCTCCAGGCCGTAGCCACAGCCGCTCTGCTCGCTGACATAAGGCTGTGTGTGTGTGTGTTTGTGTGTGTTTGTGTGTGTGTGTTTGCGTGTGTGTGTAACATTGAGACGGCCCTTTTCCAAAGAGTCAAGACCCCCCAGCATGTCAGACACCGAAGCTGGCACACACATGTGCATACCAGAGCCCCCTGCCCTGTTCCCAATTACACACATACACACACACATGCATGCATGCAACACACACACACACACATGCACACACACACACAAGCTGCTTCTAATAAACTTCATTTCAAAGAAGGGGTACAGAGCGTGAGGGGCTGGGTTAGAAGGAGGAGAGAGGAGAAGAAGGGAGGAGAGGAGGAGGGAGGAGTGTCTCTTGTTAGCTGGTTAGCAGCAGAAGTAACAAGGACCATGTGAAGTGAGAGAAAGTGGGGAGGGGGCTGAGAGGAGCGAGACAGGGAGGAGGAAAAAGAGGAGAAAGAGGAGAAAGGGCCTGTGTGGACATCTTGCTTTCATATCCTCACTTCCTCTCTCTTTCCTCGAAGGTTCACATCAGAGAAGAAATGCTTCTTCTCTCCGTCCATCAGTCTGTTCTTATTCTTTCCTTCACTGCGTTCTCCTCCTCCCCCTCCTCCTCCTCCTGCCGTCTTCTCCTGTATATTTATTTAGTTCGGAGCTGCAAGTGTGCAGTTAAAACCCAAAACCAACAGGCAGTGCTGTCGGTGTTAAAGCTCAGAGCAGAGGCTGCAGCACCGAGCACCATTTGTTTTTCTTTAAAAGAAAGAAAAAAAACTTTCCATAATGTTTTCTATCCAAGCTGAACATGTCTACACACACACACACATGCACACACACACACACACACACACACACACACACACACACACACACACACACACACACACACACACACACACACACACACACACACACACACACAGTACAGAGTGAGTTAGAATGCTCAGGAGATCTTACACTCACATGTGCACCTGGGTGGAGACTCGCCAACATACACACATTTGATGAAAGTCCATGTTTAGATTTTTTGGAAAATGCATCACTTCCTCCAGAGAAAAACCTGTTATTGTGCATATTTTTGTGCTGTTTCTTAAACAAACATGTTCATGTGTTTCTTTAACTCGCAAAAAACAGCGCAGAAGCGTTTTATTGGCTGCCTCTCGTCATGGGGAAAACCCTCGCCTCAGCCTGGCAACACACACACACACACGCACACAAACACACACACACACACACACACACACACACACACACACACACTCACACACACACCACCCCCAGACACTAATAATAAATGTTCAACCCAACTATTGGTGCCAGGATGTTTTGGTTAGTGTGTGTGTGTGTGTGTGTGTGTGTGTGTGCCTTAGAAACCTTCTGGTCTGTATTACCACAGGACATGCCAATTCTTTGAATGAGGCAGATCTGTAGCATGAAGGGAGGGAGATGTGAATGGAAGAAAAAATAGATGAAAATAGAATTTTTTATTATAATTTCATGATTCTCACATCAGATTTGTTAATTTATACATTTTCACTGCACACAGATCGATCCTTTGGTGGCTGCAATTCCTGTGGGTGCTTTGGACTCTTTATGTATGTGTGTGTGTGTGTGTGTGTGTGTGTGTGTGTGTGTGTGTGTGTGTGTGCACGTGTGTGTGCATGCGTGCCTGGGTTTCCCTGCTCCTGTTGTAAAGCTGCCAGAAAGCCAGACTCGCCTGGTGATCCCAGCTGTAAACATCCTGGGGGGAACCAGCAGACTGCTGCTTTCAACAAACTCACCAGAAACATGTCTGCTATAAGGTGTGTGTGTGTGTGTGTGTGTGTGTGTGTGTGTGTGTGTGTGTGTGTGTACGGCTGCATCTTCTACATAAAAAGCCTGTGCGTGGTGGCAGCGTCTAAATGGAAACAGGTTGGGTCAGTGTTTTTTTTTATTCCTGCAGACGACACCGTGTGAATGTTTCTGCCTCTGCTTGTCTTTTGTGTATGTGAGGAGGAGGAGAGGGGTCAGAACGCAGGTTTTTTCTTATCAAAGACATGCAGGCTGGAAGACAAACTGCAGCCCGGGGGGATGAAGGAGAAAACAGAAACGTGATGGAATCGAGGCAGGGGGTCCCGACTAAAACTTCACATGACGTCACCTACAAACACTAAAGCCACATTTTGATGCTTTTTTTATCACTGTACAAACACGTATGAAAACGGTGAATAGACAATGACAGAGTGGCTGTTTTTTCAACATTTTTACGGTGGCTTCGCTTCTCTGCACATTATGGTCATTTGAGGTAAAGCAGCCACAGTGGACGCAGTGAAGGCAGAGACTTAATTGCAGATTGTGGTGCAGGGAGCAGTGACGCTGGGGGTTTGCTGTGTCTCAGTTATCTTTTCTTTTTTTCCGCCGTGTGGTTGAACTTTTTTTGGGTTTTAGCTCTTTTCGGGCTGTGTAGAAGAATAAACATGTTGAGAATGCCGTGCGACCGTCAATGCCTTTTCATGAAGGCGTTTCTCTAGGTCAGTTATAAGATATTCAATTCAATTTCTGCATGAAAACGGTGCAAAGACTAAACCTTCTGGAACTGATACAGGCTAAAAATCAAATAGAAAATGTTGCAGAATTCATGTTAAAAAAAAGAAAATCCTGTTGCATTATTCTATGAAATGAAATGAAACACATTTTTTTTACTTTAGTAACAAACTCAATGTGTTTCTGGCTCATGCAAATCTAATGCATGATGGAGACTTTACGCTGAATCATCTGATGTTTAAAACTTTAACAAAGAAAGAAGAAACTCTAGACGTCTCTGTGTGTATGTTGCACAAGAAAAGAAAAATAGAGACAACATCAAATAGAGAATCTTTATTTAAACTGTTTTTCCAAACAATACAACCCGACAGCTTCCCCCTAACATGTACTTTTTTTTAGTAGACTTGTGTATCCGCCAGTCATAAATCCAGGGCCAGGCCTCTGCGGTGGAGCCTCTGGGTGCTTTATTTAGTCGGTGCCCGGCGGGTCCAGATGTTGGAGGGGTGGTGCTGCTGGGTGTTCCCACAGCCGGACGCTCGGAGCGGTCCCGTGCTTCCCCGGGCCAGCCTAACCAATGTGCAGACTACTGTACAACCACTACTTCCTGAACAGGTAGTCTGAACACTGGGCAGGCGGGCCGGGCTGGAGGAGGCCGTCAGGTGCCGACAGAGTCACAGAGAAGTTCACAGAGAAAACTCAGAGGCTGTGGCTCCTCGCGCTCCCACAAAATGCTGATCAGGCTGATCCAGCGGCTGGAGGAGAAGCAGCATGAGAGGGATGGGAGAGGGGGGCCGGCTGGGAGGAGGAGGAGGAGGAGGAGGAGGAGGAGGAGAGGTTAGACAGAGGTGATAGCCACTGATTGGCAGAATCTACGACGTTCCTGCTGTGAGATGCAGCAGCATTCCAGACACAACTCTGGAGAGGAAAAGAGGCTCTTCTGGCTGTTCCTCAGCTACACAAAGATATAAATGTGAAGTTAAACCTACATTTATTTAACACAGAAGAAAAAAAAACAGACCAAAACTTTCTAAGTAAAAAAAAAGCAACACACCCTGATATTTAGAGATTTAAACTCACAGAGATTTGACCTCCAGGCCAACAGCCAATAAACAAGTTTAAAAACAGCTGCCAGTAAAAGTTAGGAACCGCTGGAGTCTCAGCAACTTATCAGTGAATTCTTGTGGTCACGCTACGCCTCCACAACTCTGACCCAACTCTCTAAAACACCCGACGGAACGCCAATACCTGTCCTGTGATTGGACGATGCCATTTATCTTCGTCTCGACTGCTCCCTGACATTCCTTCTCCTTATTCTGTCTCCTGTCTTTGACTGGTCAGTTCACCTCCCTGTTGTCGCTTTCATCCGATGCTGCCACGCTGCCGCCGAGGCAGAGTCGGGGGTGACGGTTCATCAAAAAAGCAGCTGGGTATCCGGCGAGGTGGAGCGGCTGGAGGCTGGAGGCTCGACGTGGCACAGGACTGGCCACCTCGAGTTTCCCCTCCGAGAGACAGAAGGAGAAAAATGAAGGAGAGAGAGAGAGGAGATATGGAGAGGGAAGGAGGAGGAGCTCGCCTGCCCCCCATTTTTCCTTTCCTCTCTCCTTTCTTTTTCCTCCTCTCTCCCCTCCCTCTGTCTGGCTCCCTCCTCCTCCTCCTACACCTCCTCCTCCTCTCTTTCTTTCTCTCCTGCTTTTTGGGGAGAAAGTGGAAGGTCAAAGGTGAACAGGAAGTGAGACACATTCATTTGGCGTGTGCACTGTTAAAAGTTTGGGAAAGGGAGTGAAGGTTTGGCTGCTGAGAGAGGGAACTTTTTTTATTTTTTACTTTTCTGAGTGGAAGCGTATGTGGGCCGATGGGAGGACGAGGACGTCTGCGTTGGTTTCGCTGTGTTTTCTCCTCTTCAGGCCGGCGTCGCGTGTGCATCTCTGCAAATTCGAGTGAAACTGTGGTTCCTCCTGGACGTTTGAGTGATGGATGTGTAGGAGGAGCGGGGCTGGAGGAGAGCAGAGAGGCTCCATGGTCTTTGTAGCGAGGGGCAGGAATGTCGGCGTTTTCTTGGCAACGGGAGGAAGCCTTGTAATAACTCCAGATGTGCAGCCCTGTGGTCTCCATCTCTCTCTTGCTCCCTCTGTTTTTACTTCTAAAGCTGATTTCCTCTCCCTGTCCGACTCGAATAAAGAGCCCTTTATGCAGCTCTGCAGCAACACGCACACACACACACACACACACACACACACACACACACACACACACACACGGAGGGGGAGATTGTGTGTGTGTGTGTAGATGATAGATGAGGAGGAAAAGTCTGATTCACAGTTGCGACATAAGTAGTCAACAAGTAAAAGTTTGCCTCCTTCACCTTCCTCATTTTACACACACACACACACACACACACGCACACACACGCACACACACGCACACACACGCACACACACGCACACACACGCACACACACACACACACACACACACACACACACACACACACACACACACAGGTTTCATTCTTAGTGCTGGCAGACAGAAGTAATCAATGCTAATGTTTCCAGGTGTGTGTGTGTGTGTGTGTGTGTGTGTGTGTGTGTGTGTGTTTGTTTTAGCTACGGTTTCTGAGCTCCGACCTGAGCTCCAAATCAAAGCAGCAGGAATCCCGGGAGAGACGAGTCAGCAGTTGCTGCTGCAGAGAAAACCAGAGCGAAGGAGGAAAAAGTGCAGATGAAAGACGAGAAAAATGTGCGACACCCTACAGTAGAAAAATAAAATCAGGAGTCAGAGACGCAGAAGCTGCTGCTGGGAGATGGAGGTTGGAGGCAGTGATTTTAGTGTGTGTGTGTGTGTGTGTGTGTGTGTGTGTGTGTTTGGGGACTGTGGTCAAACCAGCATTGTTTCCACTGTTTGGATGACCAGGCAGGCAGCTTCCTTCTCAAAGTCTTAGTCAGTAATGAAATACTGAGCATAGTATGCACACACACACACACACACACACACACACACACACACACACACACACACACACACACACACACACACACACACACAGTGTGACCTGTGCTTCATGTTATTCTGTGTTCTGACGTCTCCTCTGGATGTAAATTTATCTTTGATCCCTGCATCATCACAAGCTGCTGCTTCATACGTCTCCTGGGTTTTATGTGAAGTTGTGATGTCATAACATGGCGTATTCATGGGTTTGAGAATGGTAAATCATCTGAATATATTTTTATTCTCTGCATCTCTACGAACAGGTCGGTTTGTGATATTAATATTAATGAGGCTCTCCTCTGATTGGCTGATTCTGTCAATCAGCTCATTGATTCTCTGATTGACAGAGAAAATCTGTAAAATCAGACAGATTTTACTGATTTTACTGCTAAAACCACAAATATATGTTCACAACTTCAAATAACACCAGGAAAAGTGAACCAATGCTTAATTTATTCTAATTCCCCCGTTTCCTCTGATGCAGAATTTCAAATGTACAACGTCTGTTTCCACCAAATTTATTAAGATTTTATTTTGAAATAACAAAGATGTTTTAGGGAAATTCTTTAAAAAAACCTTTAAGCTTTATTTAACCAGATTAGCTTGTTGAGATGTAGAAAGTGATTAGGCTAAGAGGCAGCAACAGTAAAATTTATAGTGGAGAACAAATAAAATAAATTAATAGATAAATAGAATAGTAGAGATAGTTTAAATGAGTAGCATCTGATTTAAGCAGCAGTTTGACAGCTACAGTCCTATTCTCTTGAGTTCTTTAGTTTTAACAATTTTAATAAAGCTATTAAAGGTCAGGTCTGACATTTTTAGGTATAAAAAAGCCTTTTTCCCAGTTCAGAAGCAGCAATAAGGAACATTCAGGGTAAAAAAGTCAGAGGCTGACGTCCAAGTTTCCTAACAAGGTGAAATCTGAGGTAGAACAGGACCACTCCAAGTAGAGTCTTATGAATAAATAACAAATATGAATATAAAAACTCAAGAAAAGTACAGATACTTCCAAAAACTACTTAATACAGAGAATGGACGTGGTAACGATGGGAGAAGTTGACTTTCAGGAGGAAACTGGATGGTCTGATGCTTATGAATAAATTACTGAGTCTCATTGTTAAAGCCAACAGCAGAAAAGAGGTTTGAGATTGTGAAACAGAGGAAATACACAGCGGTTTGTGGATATTTCAGAGTTTATCCTGCCTGACTGCTTAAATGAGGAATGTATGTTGTAAATGACCTGCTCCCTGCAGATCCACAGCAGAACGTCAATGAGACAATCACTGGAGAAACAGACCTATAGTGTGTGTGTGTGTGTGTGTGTGTGTGTGTGTGTGTGTGTAGGATTCAGTTTCAGAGTGGTGTTGTGAGTGGGCAGATATTCTGCTGATGTGAAGGAGGAGCGACACAAATATAAAGACCAGTGATCTTTAAAGAAGACGTGACATGAGTTTAAAGACGTTTTGATCCAGTGGTTGTTGACAGATGTGAACACACGGACACACAGATTCCTCCATTTATAGACACATGATGCTGCTACAGCGCCACCTATTGGCCAAACGCCACCAGAGTCATCACCATCACTCAGACGTCATATCCACACGTTCCAATAGCAGAGTTCAGGAGATATGACTTTATTTCATTATAGAAGCTCTGCCCACAGAATCAGCTGCAGCAAAACTATTTAAATATTAAAATCAAGAATAGTCACTTTTTCCATTTTGTTGGTGACGACTGCTTAAAACAGATTTGGACAAAATTAATGGAATAAATAGTCATTTATATGCTATTAATTATAATAGTATATATATATATATATATATATTTATATATATTAATCTGAAAGTTATGCTTCAAAAGTTACAGCTGAAACATACATATTTTTGTTATAGCGCCACCATCTGGTTAAATTGCACCAAAAACACCGAACCACAGATGGATGTTTGTGGAGATGTGAGACAGAGATTTCTGTCATTATTATAATTTAGATAAACACACGTGTGCTGCTTCCTCTATTTTATTCTCTATTGGATTAAACCGACTTTTCCATGATTTAAATGTTCAGGTTTTACAAGAATAAGTCAAATGTAAATCTGCAAAGTACAAAGAAGAAAAAACATCTTCTGCTTCCTTGCAACTGACCAAACATTGGCACAACCGTGTCATAAAAATTACTCAGAGCGCACACACCCTGTGAGTAACACAGTGTGTGTGTACACGTTCTGATTCACAAGTGCAAATTTACTCTGGCTGTTCATGTTACTGTACAGCCAGCAGAAGGAGAAGTTAATTTAGCTCTGGCAGTGTTTGGATCACGCAGAGCTGCTGATCGAGTGACTGTTGTGTTCCAGTAAAACAGGATGAGGTTTGGAATTAGACTAAGGTCACGACTTCATAGAGATCCAGCACGTCTAAATAAAGATTATTTTATTATGCAGACTGGAGATGTAACTCTGGAATTCCCTCCTTTTTGCTTCATGTCATTACAGTAATACCACAGAGAAATGTTCAGACTTTATATAGTGCCACATGTGGGACTTCAAAGCGTGTTTGGTTTACTTGTGCGGTGGTGGAACGTAAATAAGTACATTATCATGTACAGTACTAATTTTGAGGTACTTGTACTTAACTTGAGTATTTCCATGTGATGCTACTTTACTCTTCACAGCTTCATAGCTTTGAGATTAATAATTTATATGTGAAACACATGATCAGTTTACAGTTTGATGTGATTATCCAACAATATAAGTTGAATTTTGATATGAAATAAAGAAACTGTTTATATAAAGTTAAATAAGTGAACAAATTAAGACCAGAGATTTAAAAGCATTCAGAAGTAATTCGATTTTTCAGTCATGACACTCAGACACTAACACCAAAAACATGTTACAGCATAACGTGAGAGGATCCTCTTCATGGTCTAATTAAGATTCACACTGCTAATATAGTTACACATTTAAATATATTATGACCTGTGCAAGTTTATATTTTCCCCACAACAGAATTTCTCCCATTTCTCATGTTTTTTCTGTTCTGTTGGTTTCAGCTGTTATTTCTGGGGTTTTTCTGCCTCTTGTTTCTGTGATTGTCGGTGAACATTCATATGAGCGGAGTCACCAGACGTTTGGGGATTTCCACGTGTGTTTATGTGGTTAGTGAACCCCCTCCTGCTCCTTTTACACTCCGGTGGTCACCGGTGATTGATCACACGTCCCGCTCGGCCCTGAGGTTGTGACACTGACCTTCTGCAGGAGTGAACGCAGAGCAGCTCGTTAACCGCTCAGCAATTAGCTGCTGAACAGGAAGGTATCAGTGACCGCGTTCAGCATCAACGTGTCGCTGTCATGTGGCCACCACGTTTCCAGAAGGAGTTTATCTCTGTCGGCGCTCCTTCCCACAGGAAGAGCGGAGCAGGCCGTCATTTATTATAAGAGCAGAGAGACACTTGGAGGGAAAAAACGTGAGAAATCGTGTTTTTATCCGTGTGAAAGTGGACAGGTCAGGTCTGAGTTTCATTCCAGGAACATGTAGATGACAGCAGAGTGTTATCAGGAGCCTCTCTGGAGATATGTGAAGTTCTGGATGCTGCAGACGCTGGCTCGCTGCCAAGGTGATTTGTTATGGGCATTATTATTATTATTATTATTATTATTATTATTATTATTATTATTATTATTGCACAAGCCCGTAGCAGGATGAGTCATAAACAGCTGCGTTTCTTTACACATGGACTCAGAATAGCGATCGTAATTCTGCCTGTTAAAGTGTTTGCTGTTGGCTGATTTAAATGTTGACAACATGTGGCCTTACTTTGAATTAAAGTCAAATTAAGTTCCTTCAGATGTTGTCTCTGCTGTGTCTCACAGACATATTACTCACAGACCAAACAAGCTTTTTCAATGCATTACTTTTTTCTGGATAAAGTTAATTACATCCATTTTTTTAACTCTTCTAATTTGGCATCGATGCTGCAAAACAAGTTTTTCCTTGAATGCGAGTCTCATCCTTTTTACCTCGTTCAAAACTCACAAAAATTGATCTTTTTTTTCCTTTTGAAAAGACAGAACTCAATAGGACAGAGAAGAAGAATGGAGGGAAAGAGAAGCGGAGGGAGGTGAGGAGGAGGGTTGTGAAAATTGCCGTTGGCTGCCACCCAGGGCCCAGTCTTTGTGGTAATGAAGGGTTAGAGCAGCGTTATTGCTCCCAGATGCCGTGCGGCTTCTCCGCAGCCCTTTGATGCACGGCCCAAGTCACCAGGACTTTTTCTATCAGGCTCCCATCAACATACACACTGACACACACACACACATACACGCATACACAGGCATTCAGCTCTTAAAACAACATGGATGCCGTAAACGACTTATCTTTTGGGTTTAGCCCATCAAAAAACTCTGATTTGTTTCAGAGTGTTAATTGGACAGGGTTTGTGTAACGTATGATGTGTATGTGCGTGTCTTTGGTGTTACATCATACTGTAAGTGTGTGTGTGTGCGTGCGAGTGTGTGTGAGGCCGAATTTCGTCCACTTTTTTAAATCATGTTTGAGTCTCAGAGAGGTTTTTTGGATGCTGAGCCCAGCGGTGGAGTGGCTTCATGAATCCAGAAGTGAACTTCCTCTGGCTTTTCATAATGAGCCTGCTGCTATTACTCACTAACAAAACAAAACCATGGAAAGTACTTTACTCACACACAGCTCCAAACACCACAGGCTGCAGCACTGCTGCTGCACGGCCTGGGGCTGCTATGGCCTACATGCATGCGTACGTGCATGCGTGCATACGTGCATGCGTACGTGCGTGCGTATAGCATCACACGTGGTTCTGATCTAAAAGAAAATATTTGTTTTATTTTAATGCTGTTTTTTTAATATGGGTGGGTGTATATAAATGAGTGAAGAATAGTGTAAGTATTGTAATAGTAGTCATTTTATTAAATTTATCTGTATAATGCTTTAAAACAACAGAATAAAGTATATAAAAAACAGAAAAACAAGAAGATTGAGATAAGATAATAATAATAATCCTCCCAGGTTAAAGAGCTCAAAT
>CM060484.1:30782530-30810030 GCA_030544235.1 Lepturacanthus savala
AAAGTACAAATTAAAGAAAGATTTTAAAAATGAATCAAAAGTTATTTATCAAGACTTAATTTGTTCTTATTTCTCATCAATCATCTCAGACGCCTCTGATTCATGTTGTGACCTCATAAATTACTCAGACTAGCTCCGCCTCTTCATCCATGAACATTAAAACGCTGCTTTAACATTAACCGTTAAAAGGTTTTTAATCATCAGCTGAACAAATAAGATGATCATAAAACGTATATTTAGCTGGTAGTACGTCTATACTTCACCTGATGAATGCAGGACTTTGACTTGTAATGAAGTATTTTAATTTGAATTGTGTTTAATTGTATTTTTATTTAATTGTGTTCCATCCATAGGAATGTGTATAAGGACTACCGGCAGCTGGAGCTGGCCTGTGAGACTCAGGAAGACATTGATGCGTGGAAGGCCTCATTCCTGAGGGCCGGAGTTTACCCTGAACGCGTCACAGTAAGATGGTTTATATATTAGAAATGACACATGATGAACTTTACTTTGTCCAAGTCATATTAACATGAGTTAATTAACAAATCAGTTGTTGTCCATCACTTGTTGTTGTTGTTGTGATGTTTATTTCCATGTTGTCATGTCTCATATTTGTCTGTTTTCTGTCGTTGCTGTTTGACCTTGTAGGAGAAAGAAGGAAAGGTACGTTCTGTTGGTCTGAACCTTTTCATTTCATTAGTTACAATTAATCAACAATTCATATTTATGTGTTGATTAACTCTGATTATTATCATGTGATTTTAAACTGAACATCATCAGTTAGTAGTTAATCAGCAGGATGTCAGTTGTCTTTTGGAATAAAATAGGTGATATATATTAATTATAATAATATAAAATAGAAGTTAAATAAGGACTGTGTACTTGTTGCAAAGCAGCAGATTTTATTTGTATATTGTGAGTTTCTTTGCAGAAAAAAGTGCAAAAAGAATGAATTTGACTCCAGTTCTCATCTCTTCTGTCTGACCCTGGGTTTTATATCATATATATATTTTTTTATCTGTTCCCTCTGCAGAGTGAAGGCGGAGATGAAAACGGCTCTGACTTCATGCACAGCATGGACCCTCAGCTGGAGCGGCAGGTGGAGACCATCAGGAACCTGGTGGACTCCTACATGGCCATCGTCAACAAGACCGTCAGAGACCTGATGCCCAAATGCATCATGCACCTCATGATCAACAACGTGAGTCCTGGTCCTGCAGCTTCAGCCTTCAACAGACACACAAACACACCAGAAAACCAACAAAAACTAGAAGCTCTCACATTTAAAGATCCAGGAGCCAGGTTATATTAAAGTCAGAGTTAGTTAACCCTGAGATGAGGGAAACTCCTCTCTGTCTGGAACAGATAACTGTTCCAGACAGAGAGGGAACTGAAACTCTGACTCAGTCACCATGGTAACAGACTCACTCACCATGGTAACAGTCTCCGTGAACATCACCTGTTGCTGGCAGGTTTATCTTGTAGAAACCGTGAGTTTCTACCTGTCTCCTCCGTCATGAAGAAGCTCTTCAACCTGGATCGTCCATTAATACTCAATCTGATCCACATCTAAGCTCAAATTATTAGAAACACTTTGGAATATCTGTTCAAATGTTACCAACTGGTATATATATATATATATATATATATATATATATATATATATATATATATATATATATATATATATATATATATATATATATATATTCTGGAATATCCTCCTGGTAGATTTACAAACTATTGAATGAGGCACAAAACAAAACATCCAGAGTTTAAACATCTTTATAATAACCGACTGAACAAATGAACAAACAGGTGGAGACAGAGTCTGCTGCTAAATGTAATAGATTAAATTTATTGGTCATTTATTGACATTCATGCATGTTTTGGACACTTTGTACTATACACTTTGTGTATTGTGTGTGTGTGTGTGTGTGTCCAGACTAAGGACTTCATCAACGCTGAGCTGCTGGCTCAGCTGTACTCGTGTGCGGACCAGAACACTCTGATGGAGGAGTCTCAGGAACAGGCCCAGCACCGGGATGAGATGCTGAGGATGTACCACGCCCTGCGAGAGGCGCTCAGCATCATCGGTGACATCAGCACGTCCACCATCAGCACCGCCATGCCGCCGCCCGTAGATGACTCCTGGCTACAGGTGCAGCGCGGTGGCTCCGGGGGACGGTAAGAACCTCTTTATTCTGATTCTATTAGTTCATCCTGAGTCCTCACACAGTCCAAACAGGATCACTGTAGGAGGGAGGGTGTGTGTGTGTTACACATTGTATTACACATTATTATTCTTATTTATCATCATATTACATGTTATAGATTAGATATAGACAGATTATATTAGATTAGATTATAGAACTAAAAAACATCTCATAGTTTGCATGATGTTGGATTATTTTATTTTTTGCTTATTTCATTGGAGAACAATCCTTAAAATAGGGTTTAACATCTAAAAACCCTTCACCATCAACTCCATCTGTTCATTTATTTATATATTTAATATTATGGTGCAACAATACTAAAATAAAATAAAATAAAACATTATGACTGTATTTTCATCTCCTCCTGCTCCTGCTCCTCCTGCTCCTCCTGCTCCTCCCCTGCTCCTCCTCCAGGTCTCCGGCCACCAGTCCGACTCCGAACCGCCGGGCTCCTCCAGGACCTCCGGCCCGTCCCGGATCTCGTGGACCTCCTGCCGGCCCCCCTCCTGCAGGCGGACCCCCGGTCCCGTCCCGGCCCGGAGCATCTCCGGACCCGTACGGCGGGCCGCCGCCCACTGTCCCCTCCCGGCCCAACCGGGCCCCGCCCAGTGTCCCCAGGTGAGTCTACACACCTGAACCTGCATCAGTTTACACTCAGAGAGGAGGAGGTGACACTGGCTGCTCTGTGTTACTAAGGGGGATGTGAAGACTCCTGGAGGACAGGAAGCAGGTAAACCAGCCTCATAGAAGAAAGGTCAGAGGTCGGCAACCCAAGCAGCTTTCTAGCGCCCTATAGTGGCTCCTGGAGCTTTCTCTATGAAAATGTAAAATGATGGTGGATATGTTTAGTTTGAATCTTGTTTCTGTAGGAAACAAACAGTCTGAACATATTCCAATGCTGTAAAAATGTGTTTTGTTTTTATTAGTCTCAGCGCCGCGGTGCCAGGCAGGTGCTGCTGTAAACTAACATCTGGATGTGGAATAAGTCAGTAGAATGACCAGAAATCACCTGAAATACTAATTAAACTGGATTATTTTAGTTTTATATAGACTACTGACCTGTAAGTTAAAGTTAAAGCAGCAGATCTGGAGTTTAGTTTTTAGATTTATTTTTTTGGTCCAGTATGGCTTTAAACGTTTGATGTTGCCGACCCCTGATTTAGAATAATTAATTCTAGAAGTACGGAAGCCCTGATGCACCTATTCATTAATGACAATTATTGATTTACTTTTCTCATGATAACGAGTTAATTGATAAACTGCAATAAAGTGTCTTTTCAAAATAAAGCACCTTCATGTTTCAAATTAGTGAAACTTTCATTCTGTTTGTGGAAACACAATAAAGGGAGATTTTACAATAAAATCATTACATTAATACATAGCAGCAGACTTAAGGTGTAGACATTATTATATTTTTATTGTAAGTAGCACTGAGTCTAAATGTTTTTGCTTTTTTTTTACATATTTATATTTTATTTCATTTCCCCACAACCTGGAAAATAGTTGAGTTCATCATTAATGCAGTAAATGACCCAACACTGTTTCATCTGTGTAAAGTTAAAGTTTACTAGTTTTACCATGAACATGGAAGTGCTTTATTTTGAAAGGACATCAGACCATGTTTCCTGTGTAAAACGGCTTGGCTGCAGCTGATAAATTAACTCGTTATCACAAGAAAACAAGCGTGGGATCAGAATAATTAACCAGTGATAAGACAATGAAATAATAAAATAAACAGAGCTTCTGTACATTAGTCGTCTAGAATCTCTGAATAATCACTAGTAGTCATTAATAGTTACTAGTAGTCATTAATAGCTACTAGTAGTCATTAATAGTCAGTAGTAGTCATTAATAGTCAGTAGTATCCATTAATAGTCAGTAGTAGTCATTAATAGCTACTAGTAGTCATTAATAGTCACTAGTAGCCATTAATAGTCAGTAGTAGTCATTAATAGCTACTAGTAGTCATTAATAGTCAGTAGTAGTCATTAATAGTCAGTAGTAGTCATTAATAGTCACTAGTAGCCATTAATAGTCAGTAGTAGTCATTAATAGTCACTAGTAGCCATTAATAGTCAGTAGTAGTCATTAATAGTCACTAGTAGCCATTAATAGTCAGTAGTAGTCATTAATAGTCAGTAGTAGCCATTAATAGTCACTAGTAGCCATTAATAGTCAGTAGTAGTCATTAATAGTCAGTAGTAGTCATTAATAGTCAGTAGTAGTCATTAATAGCTACTAGTAGTCATTAATAGTCAGTAGTAGTCATTAATAGTCAGTAGTAGTCATTAATAGTCAGTAGTAGTCATTAATAGTCAGTAGTAGTCATTAATAGTCACTAGTAGCCATTAATAGTCAGTAGTAGTCATTAATAGTCACTAGTAGCCATTAATAGTCAGTAGTAGTCATTAATAGTCAGTAGTAGCCATTAATAGTCACTAGTAGCCATTAATAGTCAGTAGTAGCCATTAATAGTCAGTAGTAGTCATTAATAGTCAGTAGTAGCCATTAATAGTCACTAGTAGCCATTAATAGTCAGTAGTAGTCATTAATAGTCACTAGTAGTCATTAATAGTCAGTAGTAGTCATTAATAGCTACTAGTAGTCATTAATAGTCAGTAGTAGTCATTAATAGTCAGTAGTAGTCATTAATAGCTACTAGTAGTCATTAATAGTCAGTAGTAGTCATTAATAGCTAAAAGTAGTCATTAATAGCTACTAGTAGTCATTAATAGTCAGTAGTAGTCATTAATAGCTAAAAGTAGTCATTAATAGCTACTAGTAGTCATTAATAGTCAGTAGTAGTCATTAATAGTCAGTAGTATCCATTAATAGTCAGTAGTAGTCATTAATAGCTACTAGTAGTCATTAATAGTCACTAGTAGTCATTAATAGTCAGTAGTAGTCATTAATAGCTACTAGTAGTCATTAATAGTCAGTAGTAGTCATTAATAGTCACTAGTAGCCATTAATAGTCAGTAGTAGTCATTAATAGTCACTAGTAGCCATTAATAGTCAGTAGTAGTCATTAATAGTCAGTAGTAGCCATTAATAGTCACTAGTAGCCATTAATAGTCAGTAGTAGTCATTAATAGTCAGTAGTAGTCATTAATAGTCAGTAGTAGTCATTAATAGCTACTAGTAGTCATTAATAGTCAGTAGTAGTCATTAATAGTCAGTAGTAGTCATTAATAGTCAGTAGTAGTCATTAATAGCTACTAGTAGCCATTAATAGTCAGTAGTAGTCATTAATAGTCACTAGTAGCCATTAATAGTCAGTAGTAGTCATTAATAGTCAGTAGTAGCCATTAATAGTCAGTAGTAGTCATTAATAGTCACTAGTAGCCATTAATAGTCAGTAGTAGCCATTAATAGTCAATAGTAGCCATTAATAGTCAGTAGTAGTCATTAATAGTCAGTAGTAGTCATTAATAGTCAGTAGTAGTCATTAATAGCTACTAGTAGTCATTAATAGTCAGTAGTAGTCATTAATAGTCAGTAGTAGTCATTAATAGTCAGTAGTAGTCATTAATAGCTACTAGTAGTCATTAATAGTCAGTAGTAGTCATTAATAGTCACTAGTAGCCATTAATAGTCAGTAGTAGTCATTAATAGTCACTAGTAGCCATTAATAGTCAGTAGTAGTCATTAATAGTCAGTAGTAGCCATTAATAGTCAGTAGTAGTCATTAATAGTCACTAGTAGCCATTAATAGTCAGTAGTAGCCATTAATAGTCAATAGTAGCCATTAATAGTCAGTAGTAGCCATTAATAGTCAATAGTAGCCATTAATAGTCAGTAGTAGTCATTAATAGTCAGTAGTAGTCATTAATAGTCAGTAGTAGCCATTAATAGTCAATAGTAGCCATTAATAGTCAGTAGTAGTCATTAATAGTCAGTAGTAGTCATTAATAGTCAGTAGTAGCCATTAATAGTCAGTAGTAGTCATTAATAGTCAGTAGTAGCCATTAATAGTCAATAGTAGCCATTAATAGTCAGTAGTATCCATTAATAGTCAGTAGTAGTCATTAATAGTCAGTAGTAGTCATTAATAGTCAGTAGTAGCCATTAATAGTCAGTAGTAGCCATTAATAGTCAATAGTAGCCATTAATAGTCAGTAGTAGTCATTAATAGCTACTAGTAGTCATTAATAGTCAGTAGTAGTCATTAATAGTCACTAGTAGCCATTAATAGTCAGTAGTAGTCATTAATAGTCACTAGTAGCCATTAATAGTCAGTAGTAGTCATTAATAGTCAGTAGTAGCCATTAATAGTCAGTAGTAGTCATTAATAGTCAGTAGTAGCCATTAATAGTCAGTAGTAGCCATTAATAGTCAATAGTAGCCATTAATAGTCAGTAGTAGCCATTACTAGTCAGTAGTAGTCATTAATAGTCAGTAGTAGTCATTAATAGTCAGTAGTAGTCATTAATAGCTACTAGTAGTCATTAATAGTCAGTAGTAGTCATTAATAGTCAGTAGTAGTCATTAATAGTCAGTAGTAGTCATTAATAGCTACTAGTAGTCATTAATAGTCAGTAGTAGTCATTAATAGTCACTAGTAGCCATTAATAGTCAGTAGTAGTCATTAATAGTCACTAGTAGCCATTAATAGTCAGTAGTAGTCATTAATAGTCAGTAGTAGCCATTAATAGTCAGTAGTAGTCATTAATAGTCAGTAGTAGCCATTAATAGTCACTAGTAGCCATTAATAGTCAGTAGTAGCCATTAATAGTCAATAGTAGCCATTAATAGTCAGTAGTAGCCATTAATAGTCAATAGTAGCCATTAATAGTCAGTAGTAGTCATTAATAGTCAGTAGTAGTCATTAATAGTCAGTAGTAGCCATTAATAGTCAATAGTAGCCATTAATAGTCAGTAGTAGTCATTAATAGTCAGTAGTAGTCATTAATAGTCAGTAGTAGCCATTAATAGTCAGTAGTAGTCATTAATAGTCAGTAGTAGCCATTAATAGTCAATAGTAGCCATTAATAGTCAGTAGTATCCATTAATAGTCAGTAGTAGTCATTAATAGTCAGTAGTAGTCATTAATAGTCAGTAGTAGCCATTAATAGTCAGTAGTAGCCATTAATAGTCAATAGTAGCCATTAATAGTCAGTAGTAGCCATTAATAGTCAGTAGTAGCCATTAATAGTCAGTAGTATCCATTAATAGTCAATAGTAGTCATTAATAGTCAGTAGTAGTCATTAATAGTCAGTAGTAGTCATTAATAGTCAGTAGTAGTCATTAATAGTCAGTAGTAGCCATTAATAGTCAATAGTAGCCATTAATAGTCAATAGTAGTCATTAATAGTCAGTAGTAGTCATTAATAGTCAGTAGTATCCATTAATAGTCAGTAGTAGTCATTAATAGTCAGTAGTAGTCATTAATAGTCAGTAGTAGCCATTAATAGTCAGTAGTAGCCATTAATAGTCAGTGGGTAGATGTAATGGAGGATAATTATTGTCTTTATGTGGTTTAATTGAACAGTTTTCATGTAGATGTGTCTCCTTTAAACACTGTGGATCATCATCATCATCACCAACAACCAGCTCCCACTTCATGTTACATCCACTCACAACATGGAGGTTTTATAGAACTGGATACCAGACTGAAAAATGGCTGCCATTCATTTAAATGTTAGTTTCTGGCCTGGTTCATACGCTGTAAAACTTCCTGACTTCCTGGTTTATTTTTTTTTACAGCCCATAGAGACTGATCAGTAGATGAGAACGTTCACGTCCCAAAGAACTCACATTTGAGTCGTTTATTTCATGTTGTCGGTGTGTTACATGAACATGTTGATGTTGCTACTGAACAACAAGGATTCATTATTTAGAAAAGAAATCTTCCAGTGGCGGGTAGCTAGAGGGGAACAGGTTAATATTTAAAAACAGTTGGTTAAAAAGGCAAAAAATCTAAAAATCTGAATTTAAATTAAATCAAAAACAACAATAATGTCACAGTGCAGTGAAAAATAATGAATAAATGACATAATACTATTGATGTCTATGGAAAAAATGATTTTAGGGTCACATGAGATTTTATGCAGTACCACGACTGACCACTAGGAGGAAATCAGCTGTATCCAGGTTTTATTATAAATCCATATCCAGGTTTATAAAACATCTATGACACACACAATCACATCACCACAGCACTACCTCCACTGCTGCTGCTAACACTGCTGATGCTAACACTGCTAATGCTAACACTGCTGCTGCTTTAAATGAATCCCTGAGGTTTCCTGTGTTTGTCTCTGGACGTTCATCTGTCACATTTAAAGTCAATGACGTTCTACCATTGAATACGTTTGTATTGAAATGATGAATCTGAACTTTTAGCCTCTGAATTCATTCAATGTTCACAAATCATAAAAATTTAAAATGAAAATTCAAGTCGCTCAAACTCAGATTCAAAAACAGTGAGTTACAACCTTCAGTTTTTAATTAAACATGAGGATCCTCCTGCCTTTTCCTATTTATTTCACATTTAAATGACAAATATATTAAACAGTATGAATATAAGATTTAATTTAAATATTCATAAATAAAACAACATCTGTGATGCCTTCAGATACTGAGGATAAATCTCAAATTACTGATTTTACTGAACTGAAAAATGTAATTGAAATTGTTCGTAGGTATAAATTATATATAGAGTTCTGGTCTGAATTGTAGTAACTTGGAAAAACTGTTTTATCTTGAATTTGTGAACATTAAAAAATAAAAGTTAAAGTGAGTGATCTGAGAGCAGCAGACAGATTTATTCCATGGATGTAAACCTTCATCCCTCTGTCACATTAATGATCCTCTACACAATCACTGTCACTGACCAGCAGGTCTGGTGAATAAATGTTTGAAGTTAACAGAGACACGCTGGTCACGTTGTCTTTGTACGACTTCGTTAACTCCAACATCTTTTTCTCAATCGGCCACGAAGGTTGTTTAAAAACAGGAAAGTTTCTGTTTTTTCCTTATTTTCCTTTGTTGAAGTACATCTGTCATTACTTTCTGCTACTTTCTATTCTTTAATATTTAGCATAGCAACACTAAACCATAGATTCCAATCTTTGAAACATCCATGAAATAAATCAATAGTTAATAGTGGTTATCAGCATATTCTGGTATGAGTCTCTAGATATCTGTGATGATTTTAATGTTTAATAATTAGACGCTAACAACAATACAACATTATTTCTGCAGCAGCTGATTTTAAATTCTGGTTAAAAATCTGTGTAAATTGTCACCATCACTATTATGAGTGGAGAGGTAATTATCTAATATAATAACATATAGAATAATAATAATACATAGATACATATATATGATCTTTATAATTGGTCCTTTGAGTGAAACCAGAACACTGATGTGACCCGGGAACTAACTGAGTTTAACTCCTCTGGTCTAAAGGCTTTAATTTAAATATCAGAGAATATTGATGGTGTGTTGTTGTTGTTGTGTTTTAACAAACATCACCTCCACTATGATGTTTACCTTAAAGTCATGATGTCATCAACATCACAGATCAGCTGATCCAGGAGCAGTTTTCTATTTTCTGGTTGAATATGTTCATTAATATGTTAATTAAAGATTCACATCACACACTGTAGTTTAGATAAAGATCATTAGATATTGTTTGTTTGTGACATGTTGCTGTGATTATAAATCCTCACGTCTTCTATTCACTGTAGGATCTGGATTTACTATTAAAACACTCACATAAATACTCACTTATAATATAGATTTACTCTGAAATCATTCCAAACGTCTTCTATGGATTCTGATTGATTGTTAACGAGCTGCAGACGCTGATAATTAGCTTCACATGGACTTGACTTGTCAGATTCTTCTGTTCCTCTTTATTTCAGGTTAAATAAGTGACATCTACGTTTAATTGTTAGTTATCAGGTTATATGTTAACTCTCCTGCTGCTGCTGCTGCTGTTTAGACTGATTCTGAGTGTTGGAGAAATCTGTTGTTTAGAATCCTTCTCTTTTCTCAGCTTCAGATCCTGAAGCTTCATATGATTATTGATATAAAGTCTATAATCTATATAATAACCAGTGTAACTGCATGTTTCTACACACACACACTAACATACGTGACGTTACATTAAAATGTGAACTGATTTCTCTGTGATGTCACAACTTCAGGTTCCCTCCATGTGTTTTCTCCTGATATAAGTGTGTGTGTGTGTGTTTCTGTGCATGAATTAACACCATGAGACCCTGAGATAAGAACCTGTGAGTGTGACCTTTGACCTCCGTAGAATCTAATCCAGCTGTTTGCCTCCTCTTTCTGTGTGTGTGTGTGTTTGGCAGCCGGAGACCTCCTCCTTCTCCAACCCACTAGACCTCCTCCTCCTCCTCCTCCTCCTCCTCCTCCTCCTCCTCCTCCTCTGGATGTGAGGTCATGGACAACAGCGCCACCTTCCTGTCGTCTCTGCTGCAGCGACCAGAGCTGCTGCTCCTCCTGCTCCTCCTGCTCCTCCTGCTCCTCCTGCTCCTCCTGGTCTCTTTTACAACAAGCGTCTCCTCCTCCTGCTCCTCCTCCTCCCCCCCACACACACTCTGTTTCACACAGAGCTGCAGAATACTTGAAACACACCTGCATGCCTGACACACGACACACTGCACCTCACCACCTGAATAAACCACGTAAACACACACACACACACACACACACACACACACACACACACACACACACACACACACACACACACACACACACACACACACACCTGCTGGTTCCTGCTGTCGACCCTAAAGGGGAAATGTTTAGATTTCGCATGACACTTTGCCTGATTATTCCATGAGTCTATAATATTCAGCATCAATAACAGGTCGACGGCAGCTACTGAATCTGTTTATTAACATTTACACAGAACCAATCAGGTCGGATCATGTACAGTAACTTGTATTTGGTGGAATAATGATGTGGAGAATTATCTGGAGTTTGACTAATGTGAAATAAACAAAATAATCTGTCAATGAAATCAGATAATTTGAGATAATTCTACTCATTATTGGATTATTTGAACCAAAAACAAGATTTGAACCTGATAAGATTTCAGTTTTTACATATTCTTTGTTTTTTCTTTTGTCTCTGGTTTGAAAACAGGATGTTTCCACAGAATTTTATTATTATTATTATTATTATTATTATTGTTATTCCTTCAGCTCCCACAACGTTCTAATGATTTTGTTCAAATTAACTTTCCCAAACCTTCTAATAGTCACATGAATTCATGTTTTTTGCCTCATGTTCTAATGTTGCTTTAACTGTGCTTTAACCTTTATTAAATGTGCAAATGTTTTGTTGAATGTAAAATTCCCAGGAAACGTTTCAGTAACTTTATCACAACGTTCTTGAACCGTTTCAACAGTAAAAATATTCAATAAACGTTCCCAGAACCCAAAACAAATGTTCTAAAACACTTTGGGAACTACGTTTTCCATCTGAGGTGAAATAATGTTGAGATTAATAAATTAAGACCTAAAAACCAGTTCAGTTATTTAGATGAACAGCGACTTGTTAACGAACTTGTTAATTAACATTAAATCTAACAAACAGAATAAACTGGTAAATGTTCCTTTACTGGAGCTGCTGCTGCATCTCTGACATGCAGATATTGATCAGTGATCACACATTTAATCAATCAATCCACACAGGTTTAACTCAGAAGTTGTGGGTTGTACTTTATTTTTCATTAATCACAGTTTTCTGAGCTGTAGATTAATAGAATTATGATTCTAATTATTTCTGGAGTTTCCTTCACTTCTTTCTTTCTGCAGTAAAACAGATTATCTGAGAGATTTTCACATTTGTTCATGTTAAGTTTGAATCATTCACTGATTTAATCTATAATCTCTGCTGTCTGTGCTTCCACAGAAACTATGCAACAACAAATCATTTCCCAATTCATTCATTTTTTTATTATTCCTCAGTTGTAAAACTGTGTAATAGATTTTAAACATGAAGGGAAAATCCTTGTTATTCAGAGGGAATCAGGTCCCTGATGGGAGAAGTTTGTTTCATCAACATTTGTGACCCTGACAGGAAAACTCACACCATTTATCTGATAATCTGCTGCTTCTCATGTGTTTTCTCCTCTTTTCTTTTCGTTTCTTCTTCTCTCAGTGGTCACGGCGGTGAGTGACACCATGAAAACAGCCTCAGTCTCTATGCATAAACCCTCCCGCTGCAGTCTGAGTCCAATCCTCCTCCCGTCCACGTGTTTGAGTTTTAATCCACGTCTGTTCCTCAACTGATGTCATGAAACCTGAAAACACGTCAGACCCTCTGAGCGTCGTTAGTCCTGCAAAGCAAACACACCGAGCATATTCTACTTCTTATTAAACAGTAGTTGATATGGACATATCTTATTGTGTTATTCTGTATATGTGTGGTGCATCTTATACTTCCACTGTGTAGAGGACTTAGTCTGCAATGTCTGACATTTCTGAATATTTAAATTATTATGAGTAAATGTGTATAAGGGAGTCATATTTTAAAAAATGTACAAAAAGGATGCGTTGCAGCGCGGTGGATGCAGCAGGCGTTTGGTTCTTTTTGTTTTTCTGACGTGAGGATGAAGGAACTCCTGCCTGGACCTGGAGGTCAGATCCAGCTGCAGGACTGATGTGATTCACCATTAAAACACTGCAGCAGAATCTAAGTGGCTTCCTCTTTGTCTTCTTTGCCTCTTTAATACATTCTACATACAACACATATACAAATAAGACAAATATTTGTTTTCTGAAAGTGAACATTTAACAAAGAAAGGATTTAATAGAATATCAATTTACATGCAAAATGTAAAAAAAGCACTTGTATTGAAGGTTAACGTACCATCACATGGAAAAGTACTTCAAGTATTTAATGACTTTAGTTTGTCTTCTCTTCCTATTTAAGGTTTAAAGTTTGTTTTTTGTGGTTAGATCAAGAAAACAATGCATACAACACACAACAACTAATAAGAGTATTTCTTGTTTTCTGAAAGTGAACATTTATAAAGAAGAGACAGTTTAATAGAAAGAGATTTGCAGGCAAAATATTAAATGAATTTTGTACTAAAGGATAAAGTACTATCACATGGAAATACTAAAGTAAAAGTACTTAAAGTACTTGTATTTGTATTAAATTACTTCTATTCTTATTTAAGGTGGTAAAGCTGTTTTTTTTGCATTTAGGCAAATAAAACAAAAAATGGAATCAGAAAATATCAGATAAATTAAAAATTGTGAATTAAAAACAATTTATATATATATAAATTGTATAAAATAGTTTTTAATGATTTTCACAATATTCATTTCATGTAAAATCCTAAAGTAATTAAATCTGTTAAAATAAATAAATGTAGTTCTGTATAAAGTAACACACTAACAATAAATTCAGGATATTGTGAGACTCAGTGGATTTCATACATTTGTGGGGTAATAAATACTAAATAAATATTAAATTAATGAAAATTGTGTTTCCTCTCATTCATTATTGGGAATTTCTAAGGGAAATTTTACTTATTTCATTAAAATGCTGACCAATTGCTACCAAAAAACATTAAAAACTAATATATTACACGACTCAGTAAATACACAATATATAGAATAATAAACTATATTAAAATATAAGATATAATTTTCAAGTAACTAAAGCTGCAGGTAAATGTAGTGAAGTATAAAGTTACTTCACAAGGAAATTCTTCAAATAATGAACTCAAGTAAAAGTACCTCAAGTACTTGAAGTAAATGTACTTCCATCACTGGAAGAAATAATGAATGTGAGGATTTGTCTGCATTTTAAGTCTCAGAATAACAAAGGAACAGCGACAGGATGTGTTTAACTTGCTCAATCAGTTTTATTCAGGAGAAGGGGAGAAAATATTACTTGAGAAAAACAAAATAATAATAATCAGAAAGCTCCTGTCAGAAGCAGCGAACAAATCAGTCTCTGAATGATCCTTCATTCCCTCCACCACTCACTTCTACATGACATTAAACTGATTAGTTACTAACTTAATCCAAATAAATAGAATATTTTCTTTTAGTCAATCTTTGTATTAAATCACAGCCACAGTCAGTAACGCTCAGACTCGACTAGCAGAGCAGCTCCATCCCCACCCAGCAGCAGAATGAATATACAATATGTTACACAGATACAGTATGTACACCTCCACCTCTCTACAGCACACACACACACATGCTGCTGCTCACTGGCTTCAACCACCACATACCTATTATACAACAGTGAATTAGAAAGTGTGGGAAATCCTTTAATAATCACATTGTTATTTTACAAGCCCCCAAATAACACTACAAGGGTTTCTGACTAGAATATCCACCTCTCAGTGAGACCGCTCCCATAGACGAGGACAAATAATAAAAAAAGGAGAAAGATTTGTGGCATGTTTCAAAGAAACAAAAAATAATGACAGAACATTTAAAATGGAGCGAATTCATTCACAAACATTTCTGCCAAAGTGCTGCAGCCTCCACCTTAAAAACAGCCGTTCTCTGCCTGTTCTTTATTCTGTCTTGCTGCTTTAAGCCATAAATATCAGGTGTATAATTCAATAATTTAACACACACACGTCCTCCAGCTCAAAATAAACATAACGGACATGAGCTCAGAAACATCTGAGGCTAAAATATCTCCAAAAGTAGCTCGTGGGATTTTTATTTTTATTTTGATGATTTGTAGTGACGCCTCATGTTGTTGCATATTCAAAATCATGGAGAGACGGTTATAAAACAGACATTTGGTGTGAAAATGGACAAACGGAGCTCCTGGTTATTGGATAAAGAAGGAAAGAGCTCGAACATCAACCTTCAATCGACATTTGTGAACTTGAGCATCTCTCTTCAAATCTGTTAAAGCTGGAACGTGTGAGGCCTTCACTTAGAAAAGGAAGTGGAATTAAATCTGTCACAAGACTTTAAATTTAAAATCTGTTCAGTTTCTATCAAGAACTGATCTGAATTTGTTCTCTGTCTGAATCTTTAGTCTCTGAATTCACTTTTAGTTTTTAATCATTTTCAAATTCAGGATAAACAATTCAAATATACATTTAAGTTGCTGATTAAGTCGAATTCAGATCCTAAAACTGCAGCTAAACATCCTGGAAATCCTTTTGGGGTCTAAATTTCATCCAGAACAACATGAATATATATTATGAACATTAAAAAATAAAAGTGAAAACAAGTTAAATTCAGATTGATAATTAATTTCAATAAAACACATTCAGTGGTTTTACATTTATAATTCTGGTGTCAGATTTATTTCCATGTTGTTTTTATTTTTTAATGTCCAGACGCTGCTCGTCAGCACAAGAACTTTTTTTTCTTTTTTTTTTTCTTTTAAATTAAAGAGAGATGTCATTTTCTCAAATTCTGATTGGTCCCATGGAATCACATGACTTCTAGAACTGAGCGGCCTCATTCATTACACTTTTTTCTCATATTTACACAGCTCCAAGTGCAACACACACACACACACACACACACACACACACACACACACACACACACACACACACACACACACACACACACACACACACACACACACACACACACACACACACACACACACACACACACACACACACACACACACACACACACACACACACACACACACCTTCACTTTAATCCATTTGCTTCTAACTGGATCCTCAGCTTCAGCAGCTTCATTGGATCCTTTTTTCTCTGAAGAAGCTCGAGTTTTTTCAGCAGAAAAGTGTCTGAGCTGAACGAGGAGTTTTTACAGTTTAGTGCAATCATACTTATAGAATCTGATAAACTCTACAAAACGTACAACAGATGAAGCCTCACACACATCCACACACACACAGTCCAGTTGTAAAGGACGTGCAGTAAATCATCTTTGATATGTAGAGCTGCAGGTAACAGGAATCACTTGTTAATAGTGTCCATTCATTTAGAACCTTAAAGACCCCATGGAACCTAAAGCCACAGCTCAGGTGTTTTTAGGGACATTAAATATCAGATAAAGATCTTCACACTGTCTCTAACTTCTTAAAGTCACTGCACTTTAATATCCAGCCAACTGCAAAGAGAAATCAGGAAAACCTGCAGAAACAGTCATGCAGCAAAACACCCGGATCTCTTTAAAAGAAACATTCATCTTATTTTGAAAGGGGATGCCGACTACACTGCAAAACAATGAATTTTCCAAAAACAGGATTAAATTTATCAAAATCAGGACAAAAAAAAAATAATTATCTGTCAAAGTAATTTTAAGATAATTCCGCTCAATATCGGACTGATTATTTTCACTTTTTTCCATTTTCTTTGCAGTGTGTTTGTTTTCTCCATGGGGTCTTTAAAAACCATCTGTGCCGTCTATAAATCACAAATCACCTGTTCACTTCACATATTTGGAATACACACACACACAGGGGACTGGTTTTCAGTGTTGAGAGAAAAAAGACAAAGAGCGATGAGGTTTAGGAACAGAAAGCATCTGCTTCACCTGATCCTGATCCTGCAAACCAGACACTCCCAGACCTTTAAAACACAACAGCAGCTGCAGCTAAAACAGCTTTTCTGTGCAGCAGGCACCAACATCTCCATCCCATAATATCCACTAGGATGTTATCACCATCTACAAGATCTGCAACTTAAGTCATTGAGGTGTTTGATTTAAATCGATATTCACCTTTAGTGTCAGTCTGATGATAAATGTGAATGTGTGTCACCTCTGATGTGCAGTAAATTCATTTCTATCTGAAATCAACGTCCGTCTCTGACCTTCGTTTCCTCTTCACTTGAACCTTCTTCCTCCTTCATCACCATCATCAACTCCATCACTCCTGATGCTCTCGTTTGGCATGTGGACAGTGAATGGTGTAGAACTAAAGATTTGCACTAAATTAAAGTTGCACATGAACCGGCTGCTGATTTTCAGACAGCTGTGACTTCTGTACGAGCCAGAGGACAGAAAATAATATATAGAATATATAGAATATATCACCCAGCCCCTTTATTGCACTTATGTGTGAGAGAGGGATTAAAAACGGTGGAAATATAATCTGATTGTGTTTAGGAACACTGATTATCTCCTCTCTGGGAAGAGCATCAAAGACAAAAAATAACATGGAAATAACAAAAGGAACTTTTCTTTTTTAACCATGCACACGTTAGAACAACGGGAGGAAACGTCCTGTTTCTGGGACCAGGTGTGTAAAGGGTCAAAATGTTGAGTTTGTAAATCTGATTCATTACAACACGTGGTGTAAACTGTTTCCTTCTCCCCAAACTTCAAGACATGTCCAACATCTCTCACACACACACACTAACACACACACACTCTCTCACACACACATTCACTACCCCCTCAGACCACCAGGATCTTGACTTCATCCTGCTCGTCTGGGCGGTAGAAGAAGGGGATGCAGGGGTTCTCTCCCAGGAAGGGCGGCGAGCGCAGCGCCCCCTGTGGGTTCTGGATCTCCTGCAGCAGCTGCATGATCTGCTGGGCTGTGCCGTCCTCTGGGGGTTTGGACTCGCTCAGACCGGACCCGGCCGACAGGGTCTGGGACGAAGGGGGTTCAGGACCTGTGGTGGGTTCAGAGAGAGGGATCACCTCCATGGCTTCTGGAGAAAAGAGAGGAGGAAGAAGAGGAAGATGAGGGATATTATTCAAATAAAATGACTCAGAGAATGAAAAGAGGAAGTACTTTTATCTTTTTTGTCAATTTGTCAAAATTGACAATATTAATTACATATAATTACATATATACCATCTAATGTGCTAAATAATAATGATCTAAAAGTACAATGATAAATTATATATAATACCATATAATGTACTATATAATAATAATAATAACTATAATATTTATGGGCAGATTTACGTGTGTAAAGCTGGACGTGAGGAGTGACATTCAAAGTGATATGTGAGACCCTATTGGTCAGTTTGGATGATTGACAGCTCTATGGAACCATCAAAGCCAATAGAATCCAGTCATGTGGTCTAATTTTACATATTATGTATCAGCGACGTCACACTCTGTAAATAATCTGGTCTATAACTTTATAAAGTGTGGATTGTAAAAAAAACAGCAAAGCTAAGATAAAATTTATAGTTGTATCAGTAAAAAGAAAAGTGTTTTTTGAGTGTTCATCTTACAGAGACTAGCTTGGTACCTGTGTAGATCAGAGTGATGCCCTGTTTGCTGCTGGAGAATAGAGTGTTGGAAAAATATCACAAAAATGCAGAGAGTGATTTATGTTTTCGCTATGTGCTCATATTATTGCTTGGGGTTTGAAATGTTAATCTTAGTTAGTCTAATAATATATACTTGTAGCTGAGTTTCTTGTTGACATATTGGTGTGTTACATGTACATATTGGTGCTTGACAGTCGTAGGATTAATTATTTATAAGAGAAATCCCCGTTGGTGGGGACCTAGGGGGGAACAGGTTAAATCAGCTTTACATAGAGAATGTGCTGATAGACGTTAATTAGCTGAGATGAGCTCCATCCTCTGGACACGTGTGACCTACCTGCTCCACAGACGGCGTCCAGCTGTGTGTGTGTGTGTGTGTGATGCTCAGCGTGGACGTGGTCCTCGCCCACAGGAAGCAGGTCAGGGTTCACGGATCCAGACACGGCACCGGTGTAACGGCTGTACCAGTCGTTCCTCTCTGACACCAACCGCATCACCAGGTCCTGCAGCTCAGCCAGCTTAGCCTGACGAGGACAGGACACACAACAAGAGGCCGTTCATCTATTGATTAGGATTAAATCATTCATTGATTATTTAGTGATTCGTTGATTACTGACTACTTTTATAAATAGGTCGCGATTTAATTCTTATTTATTTATTCATGTCTATTTATTAGAAAAAAGTATATAGCATGTTCTTATCGTGCTTTTTATTTTGGATCTATGAATGTATTTATACACTGATTTAACATCATTTTGTTCTGTTTTAACCATGTCTGACTGAAATCCTTCACTGATTTAGAAAGATGTATTACAGCTACAACTATTCTGATAGTTGATTCATTTATTGAATGTTGAAATGATTAATCTACGAGTAGTTTGGTTCATTAAATGGTGTAAATGTGGATCAGTGTTTCATCAAAGATGAAGATTCAAACTAAAATGTCTTTTTTTGTCCACAACAAAGATCATCAGTTTATTATTATAGAGACTAAAGAAACAGGAAATAATCAGAGAAGAGAAGCTGGAACCAGAGAATTTAGACATTTTCTTCTTAAAAATGACTCAATTCCATTATTTGAATATGTAGATAGTGATTAATGTAATAGTCTAATGTAACTAACTGTCTACAGGACACTGAAGCTGGAGCTTCTATTGAACGTGAGAATTGTTAAATCGTTCTATCATGTGAGGATAGAATGTTTATCCTCTGGTTACTGTTGAATCAGAGTTTGTGTTGAGCACCTTCATCTCCTCCTTGTCCTGAGCCAACATGCTGATGTACTGCTCCTTCTCCTGGTGTTTCTGCTTCATGATGGCACGCTGACTCTGGTACAGAGCAATGTACTCGCCTGGAAACACACACACACACATATAGTTCTTCAGTCTCTCTGACTATATTATTATTAATAATAATAATATACATTAGAAGAGTCAAACTCAGTTTAGTTAATGTGCCACATTTATCCCAATCTGATCTCAAGTGACTTGTAAAAATCATGTATAAATAACTCCTACACATTTCTCCTCCTTGGTCTGTAAGTATTTACACTTTTAATTAACCTTCACTTTATAAAACAGGAGAGACATAATTAAATAGTGTAATTTCAACAATATGATGCCTCAGTTATTCTATATTCAGTCTACTGCTGTATTTCAATTCTAAACATTTACTTACTGATCCATATTCAGTATTTCCAGCAGCAGGTGAAGTTATCTCATGTTTTACAACCATTTACTAATTTAAACTGTAAATATTTTATCTCTTCAGCCCTGATAGATTCTCACTGACTTCACATTTCTGTTAAAAAACAGGAACTGGAGTATTTTATAGTCTCACTATTTACAGTCTTCCAATGAACTGGACCCTTTAAATCAGTTGTTACAGTGTATGAAACCCATGACAAAATGTCATTGTGTTACTTATGGATGGACTTATAATTACAATAAATTGTTCCTGTTTTTCTGGGGACCCCTGGACCTCACTATGAGAACCATTGCTTTAGCGGTCCCGCTGTGGCCCCCGGGCCTCCTGTTTGACCCCCCTGATGTAGAGCAGTGAGACAGAGCAGCACCTATGGTGTCGGTCTCTCCTGACAGCTGGATGCAGCGGTGCTCCAGCTCCTCCACCCGCTCCTTCAGGTCCACCTTCTCCTGCATGAGGGAGGTGAATCGCTGCTGCAGCTTCTCCATGGCAACCTGCAGCGCCTGGTGGACCTCCACAGGGACGCCTCCTTCTGAAACAGCAGGAGGTGCAGACAGGAGCTTTTTATTTATTTTATTTATTTGACAGGGACAATACAATCAGAGACAGTTACATGAATGCAGCTGATGTGATGCATATAGAGTTTACAGCTAGGTGATAATTCTCTACTACTGAGTGGCTCGCTGCTATATAATTTATACACTTGAATCATAATTTAAGAAAACAAAGATCACTAAAGCTTTGAAAGCTTAGTGAATTCTATTATTAAGGATGTGGCAGTGGTTTCAGTTTCTGCTCGTCACCTGGCTGATCGTGGCTGTGGTCACAGTGACTGTGGTGGTCGTGGTCGTGGTCCAGGTCCAGGTCCTGGTCCTGGTCGTGGTGGTGCTGATGGCTGTGACTGTGCTGTTGGTGCTGGAGGCTGAGGGCCACGGCGGCCTGGTGGCGGGCGGCCATGTGCAGCCGCTGCTCCTCCTGCAGCAGCCTCCTGGCCTCATCCCGCTCCTCCTCCAACTGACTCAGAGCTCCACGGATAAACTCCTCCTGGAGGAGGAGCAGGAGGAGGTGAAGGGGGCAAATCAGAGGAAAATATGCACCATCTCAGATTCTGTAAACTCATCTCATTTAACAATGAACAGTTACTCCAAGATGGCGAAGTTACCAGATGGTTTTGTGATTGTTGAAATAAAAAATATTAGATTTTGTGGCAGCTTTTCTCAAAGATTGTGATGCAATTTGCAGGATTTAATATGATGTTTTTTCTAAGGTTAAAGTGCAGAAACATCTGAAGAATCTACTACTGAATGAAGATTTCTAGTAATTTACACAATTTGCACATCATTAAAATGCAAATTCCTATGTCAGAGTCAAACAGACACAACAGCTGCTGCTGATTCTGATATATTAAAATACTTGTTTTTAATCAATAATTACAGAATATATAGAACATTAACAATGGCTGATGATAACTTGAATATTTTAAGGACTTTTGAATAATGGAATCTAATAGAACAGGATGAACTGATCGACTGTCACATTATAATGAATTCACTCTGTAGTACATGGACTGTACCTCATTAATAACAACTTCAAACCTGTGGAATAAAAGGAAAATAAAGACATTTATTCATGTACACTTTTTCTCACCATGTCTTTCTGACTCTCAAAGTCCTCTGGGATAACGATGGAGGACGACTTGTTGGGACTTTCCTGCAGAGACTGACTCTCCACTCCATCTCCTGGAAACAAAATGAGGACTTTAATTTAACAACAAACACGTTTTGAGTGGCTCAGCTATAGAATAATCAAATACTTCAAATACTACTTCAGTAAAAGCAGAAATACTGTCGTCAAATAAATACTCAACATATAAAAGTTCTGAATTGAAAAAGATACTTCAGTAAAAGTAGAGAAGCTTTATCAGTAAAATGTACTTAAAGTATTAAAAGTAAAAGTACTCATTACACAGTCTGTGATATTGTTATAGAATATTATTCTACTTGTTTTAAATCACTAAAGACAGAATATATAGAATATTGAAGTATATTAATTTAATGTAAAATATTATAATGTTAAAGTAACTAAAGGTTCAAATAAATGTAAAGTAGCATCACATAAATAGTAGTACAGCACCAAGGTTATTATCATTAACAAAAACTAGGATTGAAAAAACATTTCATTAACTGAACTAAAAATAAAAACATGGCTTTAAAAGAAATAATAGCTAACTGAAACATAAAAAATAAACTACAACTAAATCAAATACAGAGAAAATGTTCTTAGTCTTGTTTTTCTACAGATTAATTTATTTATTCTGAATATATGTGTCGATCAAAAGTAAAAGTAAAGTAAAAGTACTCATTCTATTGTACCACTTTAAAAAACAAATCACTAAATACAGAATATATAGAATATCAAAGTGAATTAATTTAATGTAAATTATTATAATCTAGATCTTAAAAGGAACTAAAGCTTACACACACACTTTACATTTGTTATCTATTTTTTTTTATTTGTACTGATGGTGTACCTACTTTATTTAGTTATTTACTGTAATTGAGAATGTAGGTCCCTTTAGACTGTGGTGCAGTGAAAGATAAAGTAGCATCACATGGAAATACTCCAGTACAAGTAGCAGAAAACTGTATTTCAGTCCAGTAAATGTCCTGAGTGGCTTTCTACCACTGGGCAGAATAAGCAGGAGAAAAGCTGCAGTACCTGCTGCTGCCTGTAGGTGGCAGCACTGAGCAGAAACCGCCCCACTATTAGATTATTATGTCAGGTGCTTCAGTCAATGACACAGTGTCCTTGTTTACAGTTTTACAGGTCAACCTCTCATCTCTTTTAAAGGAAACGATGCTGCTGAAGCCTGAGACTGGAAATTATCTTCATGACGGTGTCAGTGGATTTTAAAAGGATAAATAGCAGCTTCTATGAGGTCAGTAAACGCAGCAGGAGACATTACCTTGGTCTCTGAGCGGCGTGGCCAGAGCTGAGCTGCTGAGCAGCTCCTTCACGTCAGCCTTCAGCTGCTCGTTGTCTCGGACCAGCTGCTCCAGATGATCCTGCAGAGGGAGACGAGTCACATCAGGACACGAGAAAGGACAGAGACACTGCAGTCCACTAAAATAACACAAGATGTGTTTTTTTGATCCTGAATACACACCTGTGCCTGTTTGAGCTGGCTGTGGCTGATCTCCAGCTGCACGCGGCTCTGGCTCTCATCGTGCTGCAGCCGGTCCATGATCTGACTCTGCTGCAGGAACTGATGGTGCAGCTGCTCCCTCTCTGCAGCCAGAGCCTGGTACCCAGCACAGTACTGCTGCAGGTGGGCCGCGATCTGGTCCCGCTGCTCCACCAGACCCTGGGTCTCTGCTCCCTTCAGCTGCAGCTGCAGGCAACCAGCAAACAGGGCAATTCAACACACACACACACACACACATATATATATATATATGTGTACAAACAACATTTATACAACAGTGAAGATGTACACATGTATTATCTGCAGCTTTAGTGTGGTTATTATGATTTAATTTTTCTTTTTTGTTTATTCTTAAACAAGATTTGTTGATTTGTTCACATGTCAAAGCTACTTTTTGTAGTTCATTCATTGTTATTGTGTTAATAAATAAAAGAAATTTAATTATGTTTTGCTTAGACGAAAAAAAGAAAAACATTGAGGTTTAAATTAAAAATTATATATAAGCCTGAAAAAAATCTAGACTTTATTGTTTAGCTCTACTGCAAGAAGACAATGAACGACTTAAACAGTAGAGCTGCAATGATTAGTTGATTAATTGATTAGTTACCAACTATAACATTAATCTGGTTCATCAGTTTGAGTCATTTTTAATTAGTAAATGTGTAAATTCTCTGGTTCCAGCTTCTCTTCTCTGATTATTTCCTGGTTTCTTTAGTCTCTATAATAATAAACTGATGATCTTTGGGTTGTGGACAAAAAAAGACATTTTAGGTTGAATCTTCAGCTTTGATGAAACACTGATCCACATTTAATGAACCAAATTTAATTAACCGAAGGAATAATTATAAGAATAATTATTAGTTGCAGCCATATATATTAGTTATAGTGTGATAGAATGATATCAGCCTGGTGTTATTTATGTAAATATACTATATGATGTTGTTTATTCCTTCAGAAATAAATAAAGTAACAGGCCTCAGTCCTAATTTGTCTTTAACATAAAATCGTGAATCCAACACCTTGTTCCCTCATTATCAGACGTCTACCTGCTCCTTGACGTCGTGCAGAGACTCCTGCAGTTCTCCCATCCGTCGAGCCAGCTCCTTCTTCACATGCTGCTCTGACTGGATGGCTGTGGTCAGCTCCATGTTCTCATTAGTCTGAATGGAAAAGGACCAGGAGGTTAGTTTAGATGCAGCAGCATCACAGGTCAAACTCTACATGACTCCACTCCAGGTATGTCCAGAGGAGTCAGAGTTCTAAGCCTCTTCATTCCTGAACCATATTACTAGGACATGTTCAATTAACTCATCAATATGATAATGAAGCTGCTTTGATGTGAAAAACATGTTTTATGATCATTTTAAATCACAACTGATGTTTTTGGTTATTGATTCTATTTCTCATTGATCAATAATCAATAAACAGACACTTGACTGAAGCAGATTTGTTCACTAACATGTTAAGATGTTAAAAACTAGAGAAAATATCCCTTTAAGATCCATTTAGAACAGATAAAAATGAGATTAATTAGTGATTATTGATCATCTATAACTGATATTATACATTAATAGTGATTATTGATAATCTATAACTGATATTATACATTAATAGTGATTATTGATAGTCTATAACTGATATTATACATTAATAGTGATTATTGATAGTCTATAACTGATATTATACATTAATAGTGATTATTGATAGTCTATAACTGATATTATACATTAATAGTGATTATTGATAGTCTATAACTGATATTATACATTAATAGTGATTATTGATAGTCTATAACTGATATTATACATTAATAGTGATTATTGATGGTCTATATCATGTCATGTGGTGTAACCATAAAAACTTGGTATCAGATAGTTTAACTCTCTTAAAAATGCTTTAAAAACTTAAAAACACATGTTATCAACTAGTTCTACATTCTAGGTGACATTTCATGTCAAAAAAAGTAGAAATAGAATATCAAATCAAACCTACATGAACACAAACCATATGTTTTGAGACCTAAAACTGTATTTTAAAACGTTTTCGACTTTCTCATCTTGCTAAACGTTATTAGTCCCTTACCCACCTTCTTTTTTACGCCTTTTTATATTTTTTATAGTGGAGAGAGACAGGAAGCAGCCAGAGGACGACCTGCTGCCTTCCTGGCCTTAAACTAAACACTGCTCCATCACTGAATAAAAGCCAGATGAGCAGCAGCAGTTTGCTCCTCACCAGCTTGACGAAGCCGTTCTGCAGCTCGGCCAGCTGGTCCTTCAGGGTCCGGTTCTGGGTGAGGGCCCGGCTGATGGTGGCCTTGTCCGACTGGACGTCCTCCAGCATGCGGCGGCGGTCCTCCTCCTCCTGGGCCTGGCTCTCCACCCGCTGCTCCAGCTCCCCCAGACGAGCCTCCTGCTCCGCACACAGCCGGCTCAGCTGCTGGTTGTCCCTCAGCTGCAGGAGGCATCACACAGGGGAGTCAGCTGGAGTCTCTCTGTGCTCCTCTGTGGTTGCTGAGCTACTTACCTGAGCCTGGTACTGAGCGATGACGGCCTCTTTCTCCTGCTGCAGCGTGGTCACAGCCTCCTGCAGAGCCAGCTCGCTGTCTGACGGCCCAGAGGACTGAGGCTCTGCAGGACTCTGAGCCTCCTGCTGCTGGGACAACAGCGCTGGAACAGGAGGAGAAACAGGACGTGAGTTACCACGTTTGACCACCTGCACGTGTTTAGTTGTTATTTAGCCTTCATTTAAATCCCATTAGAGGTTGGAGAGCTGTTTATCTGGCAGCAAAATTACATTCATTACAACAGAAATCAACATTAAATTATCATGCATATATACAGACTACTGTTATAAATAAGTCCTGATTTAATCATTAACTTATTTATTCATGTCTACACACATAGAAGCCCAAAATGTAAAATGAAAATAAAATAAAAGTATGTAGGATGTTCTTATATTTCTTATTGGAAGTTTGGATCTAACAACTATTCTGATTAATCTATTGATTTTTGAAATGATTAATCAATTAGTTCTTTGGTTTATTAAATGGTGGATCAGTGTTTCCAAAGCTGACGATTCAACCTAAAATGTATTTTTTTAAAAGAATAAAGAAACCAGAACGTTGCTGATTGTGTTAAAAGTTCTTCGTCTCATCCCCAGAGTCGCGGTACCTGCAGCCTGTTGCAGTTCTGTGATGTTGGCCTCCAGTTCCTGGACTCGGTTGATATTTCTGTCTCTTTCCTCAGCAACCAGAGACACCTACAGACATGAGTCAGTTAGTCAACTGATCCCCAAACAGAAATAAGAAGAACAATCAGAGGTATAGTGACCTGGGTGAGCAGCTGCTCTGTTTTATCCTTCCAGACCCGCCCCTCCTCCTGGATCTGCTCAGCGTAACAGTCTCTCTCTGTCTTCAGCTGAGAGATCGACTCCATCAGCTGAAAAACACACAAGAAGGAAGAGGAGAGTTAATACGGCAGCTAAAGCTGCTAAAATACACTGATCATTTAGTTATAGTCGCTTACATGAACTTTAAATTTAGCTGAAGTCATAATTTTCTCAGAGTTTCACCTTAATAATACAATCATATTTCCACACAGCGTTATTTTAATGTTGTCTTACATGTAAATGATCACTGCTAAAAACAAGCCTTTCTGTAGATAAAAGATTATCAGGCAGGACTTTAGAAAATATAGAAGCAACTAACCACTATTCTATTATTATTTTTATTATTATTATTATTGAATTAGTTTGGTTCATTAAATGGTTTAAATGTGGATCAGTGTCTCATCAAAGCTGAAGATTCAACCTAAAATGTCTTTTTTGTCCAAAGATCATCAGTTTATTATTATAGAGACTAAAGAAACCAGGAAATAATCAGAGAAGAGAAGCTGGAACCAGAGAATTTAGACGTTTTCTACTTAAAAATGACTCAAATCGATTATCAATCAATTTTCAAAACAGTTGGTGTGGTGATTAATGTAATATATGTAATAGTTGGCAACTAATCAACTAATTATTGCAGCTCTATTAAACATAAATCAAAACCACAAAAATATCATATCAAACTAACACTGATCCAACTCAAAACTCTTTAAATAAAAATCCACTACAGTAAAAATAAAATAATAATAAAATGAGTGTAAGAGAAGCTGATTGGACAGAGACCTGGTGGCTG
>CM060484.1:30812530-30925030 GCA_030544235.1 Lepturacanthus savala
CACACACACACACACACACACACACACACACACACACACACACACACACACACACACACACACACACACACACACACACACACACACACACACACTAACAGTAAGTAAGTGGTCCTCCAGGTGTGTGAGGCGTCTCTAATGATGAAGCCCTGACCTGTTTTCTGCCGTGCAGCATGCTGTGTGTACTGTAGTGCTGTTTGTAGCTCAGATTTCTCTGACACCAGGATCCCGATGGTCTGGATGTGAACCTTGAGAAAGAGAAATTAGTCATTTAACCATAAACTAAACTGATTCTTTACTGAACATTTACACTGAAAATAAAAATAAATGTGTTCTCCTCCTGGTTTGTGGTGATTCTACCTGGAGTTGCTCCCTCATGGCTCCTTGCTCTTTTGAAAACTTCTGTTCAAATTCTTTTCGCTCCTGAAGAAAATAAAGCACAAAGTTCACGACTGATCAGAAAAGAAAGATACGACAGACAGGAACAGACAGAGAGAAGAAAACAGCCTTTTACCTTCTGTAGTTGATCTGTGAGATCCTGAGTTTGCTGCGTCTGTTGGAACAAACACAAAAAGGTCAACGATTCTTTCATCGTCCCTTCAGTGTTAAATTATTGTGTTTAGGGCTGGGCCATATGGACAAATTAAAATATTACCATTTTATAGGAGTTAGCTATTGGTGCTTTCACTAAATAATCACATATTCATAGAGGAAAACACAAGTAAAAGAACAGCAGGACCAGTATTTAAGTTCAGGAAATTAGGTCATTTTAGTGTAATGCTCCTTTAAAACCCAGAAAACACATGCCAAATCACCTTATTATAATATACATGAATATAATACTATTATAAAGCCCAGCCCTAATTCTACCTGATAAAACATGCTGGACAGAGACAAGAAGTGAAATAATGAACCTGTTTAACTGTGTTCTGTTCATCTTTATAATGAGATTTGAGTTAATTGTGGAACAGTTTCATCTACTGTCAGGTTATGATGTGTTTATGTTTTGCAGAAATGCCTTTTAGTCGACTTAAGTGAAAGATGAATTAATAAAAAGATGGAAAACATGCGTGTTTTGTTGAGGATGACATGCAGGATGCAGACAGTCCATGCTGATGAGAGCAGAGCTGGGCCAACATTAACTCTAATCTGCATAGTGAGGATTTAAACCCTGATTTCTTTTTCTCTAAATAAATAAATTGATTTATTAAACCAGTTCAAGAATAAATTATTTAAAAAAATCATAGCATTACTTGGATCATTATTATGTAAAGAGCCTTTTTTTAAATAATAAAAGATTGTCATTTTTTATTGTTTATAGATGTATATTTTGTTTCTAAATGTACTGATCATTATTTCAATTACAACACATTATAACTGATTACAACTGTTATACACAGAGTATAATTGTTTTTAATTGTAAATACAGCAAAAACAGTCAATGAAGTAAATAAATAATGTATCTGTGATTTTGTGGTTCAGCCATTTCACAAACGGTAGGAAAATGAAAAAATGATCGCCCAGCGCTACTAGAGAGGGGAAACTCTACACACACACACACACGCACGCACGCACGCACGCACGCACGCACGCACGCACGCACGCATAAAATCACACACACGTGCATTCACATCCACTCACACAGCTTCTTACCAGCTGGTCTAGCTTGGTATTGAGCTGAGAGTTTGTTACGTTGCTGGACTCCAGGGAAGCAGCCAGCTCCTGGTTCCGACTCTATCACGTGCAAACATGCATCCGGGAGGAGGAGGAGGAGGAATGGTAGGAGGAGGAACAGCGGGAGGAGGAGGAGGAACAGCGGGAGGAGGAGAAGAAGGAGGAAGAGGAGGAACAGGAGGAGGAATGGTAGGAGGAGGAGGAGAAACAGCGGGAGGAGGAGGAACAGCGGGAGGAGGAGAAGGAGGAGCAGTAGGAGGAGGAGGAACGGTAGAAATAGGAGGAATGGTAGGAGGAGGAACAGCGGGAGGAGGAGAAGAAGGAGGAAGAGGAGGAACAGGAGGAGGAGGAGGAATGGTAGGAGGAGGAGAAACAGCGGGAGGAGGAGGAACAGCGGGAGGAGGAGAAGGAGGAGGAAGAGGAGGAACAGCAGCAGGAGGAAGAGGAACAGGGAGGAGGAGGAGGAATGGTAGGAGGAGGAGGAGGAGAAACAGCGGGAGGAGGAGGAACAGGAGGAGGAGGTATAAAGTGTTGTAAAACAAACAAAGAAGAGGTGGGAGCAGGAGGAGATAAATCAAAAGTGAATTATTAACATGGAGGCAAACAACATCTTCACTGATCATGGTTCAATAGTGAAATGGAAAACATGATGATTGATAAAATGATTGATGAGCAGGTTGAAACCTGATTTTCAGGAATAGGATTTCTCTGTTATAAAGGATGAGGCTCATTTACAAACTGACATTTTTATTTCTGATAATTTCTCTACTTTTAAAGCATCTATTCATTTAAAAACTATATCCACAATCCATCAAACCAGTCGGAAATCTAATGCTGTTATACATTTCAACACAATCTTGACACTTTACAACGAATGAGGATGTGTTTTAAAATGATCACCTTCATATCACATAAAATGTTAAAGGTTAATACTCACTTGGGGAGTAAATGTGGTTAATTAAATTACACAGATGAAAAGGTCACAGTGGGTTTAATGTAGATTAGGAAACATGAGTCGGATTCAGACAGAACATTATGTGACTCATAATAAATAATGAATAAGTTAAACTGCATGTGTCAGTGTTCTGTGATAAAATGAAGAAGTCGTGTTGATTCTGTGAATCCACAGCAGAGACAAACATGATTGACTGTATGAAACAGTTACAGCATCATAATAAAACCATTAACATGTAGAGTGAGTCAGAGAAAACCTATTTATTATGGTGTCTAGATATGAAACAGAAAATGCTCTGACTCATTAAAGCTTGAATTTCCTGCAGGAAACAATCCAACATGACCTCCAGCAGTAAAACAGCATCAATGACCTGAAACTGGGAGTTTCTAGGTTCTTTTTTAATAAAAAAAGCATATATATATATATATATATATATATATATATATATATATATATATATATATATATATATATATATATATATATATATATATATATATATATATATATATATATATATATATATATATATATATATATATATATATATATATATATATATATATATATATATATAATGAAATGGGAAATCTTATGTTACTATCAGTTTGTGTTATTTTATTATGTTTTCTATTTTTGAGATGAATAATAATAAAATCAAATCAAATCACTCAAACTAATTTTATCTGTTTACCTGGAACTACTTGGGGTCTGACTAATACCTGGAAAAAACTTTAAAACACACCTATATTGATAAGGATATTACTGAATCTTTCCAGCTGTCTGTGTGTGTGTGTGTTGAACTTTGACCTAAAATTCCAGTTGAATCAATATTAAATGTATGTGTTCTTACCTCCAGCTCCCCCTCACTGACTGAAGTTGCACTGTCCCCATTCACATAAGCAGTGGATGACTGAAATGACATCACAAACACGTGTTACTGCTTCCAACACAGAAAAGGAGCTGGGAGCTAAATATAAACACAGAGACAGTGAAGTTTACTGGAAATGGTTCAGAGGCAATTTGTTTAGTGAACAGCTTCATTTTCATCAAACTGTGGGTCAACAGCATCTAAACTTATTTCCTTTAGAGTTTATATTCACTCATGAGCTGATGTCAGATCAGTGAGTTACAGATCTTCACTCTGAAGTCTAGTTTCTGCTTCTGTAGCTACGTCCTAGTCTGACTTCACCTCCAATAAATCCTGACTACACATGAACCTCCAGGGCTGTGATTGGTCAGTTCAGCTCCTCCAGGGCTGTGATTGGTCAGTTCAGCTCCTCCAGGGCTGTGATTGGTCAGTTCAGTCATGGTGGTCTACAGTCTCCTCCACTAACGTCTTCTCTGTCGCTTCCACTTCAACATTTGTAATAAAATCATTTTCTCTTTGATATCAATGAGCTACAAACACACATCCTGGTTGAATGAAGGAGGATTAGGACCAGGAAAAAAAGTCTGGTTCATTCAGTCCAGAATATGTTATTTAGCTGTTTTTCCCTGTTTTTTCTGTTTTGTGCTGGACTTTCTTTAGTTTTTTACCTGGTGAACGGTTGCTACTGTGAAGAGGAAGCATTGATTCATCAGACCAACACGTTCCCTCTACACAGAACTAAGAATGAACAAGATGCTGTAGCTACGTAGCAGAAGAATAAACCAGACTTTAGAATAAACTAGACTTTAGAAGAATAAACCAGACTTTAGAAGAATAAACTAGACTTTAGGAGAATAAACCAGACTTTAGAAGAATAAACTAGACTTTAGGAGAATAAACCAGACTTTAGAAGAATAAACTAGACTTTAGGAGAATAAACTAGACTTTAGAAGAATAAACTAGACTTTAGAAGAATAAACTAGACTTTAGAAGAATAAACCAGACTTTAGAAGAATAAACTAGACTTTAGAAGAATAAACTAGACTTTGGAGGAATAAACTAGACTTTAGGAGAATAAACTAGACTTTAGAAGAATAAACTAGACTTTAGGAGAATAAACTAGACTTTAGGAGAATAAACCAGACTTTAGAAGAGTAAACTAGACTTTAGTAGAATAAACTAGACTTTAGAAGAATAAACTAGACTTTAGAAGAATAAACTAGACTTTAGAAGAATAAACTAGACTTTAGAAGAATAAATTAGACTTTAGAAGAATAAACTAGACTTTAGAAGAATAAACTAGACTTTAGAAGAATAAACTAGACTTTAGAAGAATAAATTAGACTTTAGAAGAATAAACTAGACTTTAGAAGAATAAACCAGACTTTAGAAGAACAAACTCGACTTTAGGAGAAGAAACTAGACTTTAGAAGAAGAAACTAGTCTTTAGGAGAATAAACCAGACTTTAGAAGAACAAACTCGACTTTAGCTGCATCAATAAATTAAACGGTGCATATAGAGCTGGTTTTGCTGCAGCAGTGAGTCGTCTCTAAGCTTCAAGGCCAACTGGCGGATCTGAAAACACGTCCAGTGCATTCCTGCTGAGAATAGACTTGATGGCCTGGCTGACCGTCTCATCACAGGCTGGAGGCTGTGGTTAAAACGCTGAACACCTTATGACAAAGAAAGTGTGTTAGAGAGCGTCTGATCTGGGTGAGATGGTGGTACCTCAGACACCAGGCCGTTCAGCTGCTGGGAGAGCTGCCGTAGAGACTCTGTGGAGGACAGGGGTCTGCCACAACACACAACCAGTGTTAATATTAGCAGCAATAGCAGTTTTACTATTACACCTGGCCTGTAAACAGACAGACAGCACTGGTATACATGGTTTATGTGGTGAGACTGTGAGTATTACTGCACTCACCGATTCTCCTCTGTTAAACTCTCATCTCCGTTGGTATCAGGGTAATCCTGAAAAAAATAAAGAGAAGAGAAGGAGACAGTAAGAGACAGAAATAGAAAATGAAGACAGTAACACACTAGATTTATTTGAGAATCAGAAAAATTTATTAGAATGTTCTTAATAATTAGAAAAAGTATAAGATCATTAAGATTTAAAAAAAAGATTCAAGAATTAGAAAAGAATTATAAAAAATACAAAATCTGAAGGATAAAATATCAGAGGATTATTGTCTTTGCTATGACAACGTGACATAAAGACTAAATAACCTGTCATCAATAAAACAGACCTGACTGTCACACTTTAAACAGCTAGTGAGTTTATGACATCAAAATAAAAATCACAAGCTTCAAAATGATTAAAACTGTGAAGCTGGTGTCAACATGAACCATAGAAGCAGTTTAATGTCAGATATAAGCTTTCTGTAGTGAGAAGATGAGTAAATACCTAGCATTAAATAGTAGCATTAGCATGTTTTATTGAATCCTGTTGTCCAGATAAGGAGGAAAGAGAAGAGGATTGGATTCTTGGTTTGTTTTTTTTCTTTTTTCTTTTTCTTCAAAATAAAAATGAATGAACCAAAGATCAGATTTCTTTATTGTATTTCTATAATAAAGCTAATAGATTGTGTAAGTTAAAGTTAAAGCAGCAGATCTGGTCCAGCAGAGTAGTCACGTGGTGTCATTCTCACCATTTAAACATTTAATCATCAATGTTCATTATGTATTTGTAGCCTGCTGAGTTATTATAGATAATAGACACTGACAGCCTGGGCTGCTGCATATCACGATTAGAGAAGGACTTTGTTTTGTTTTTGGTTTGCCGACCCCTGGTCTGTACATATATATACACACATATATAAATACAGAAACTATGCTAATGATGCTCACCATGCTATCTATGACTTTCTACAGTTTGCTGACCCTGATGAGTTTGTGACATGAAACATTACCCACAAGGACTCAATCACCTATTTTTTTTAGAAGGTTTACCCATGTTTAATAATGCGTGCTATAAGGTGATTAGACTCATTAGCTGCTGGGTTTGATGCTCAGAGACGGAACTTTTATAGGCAGAGCAGGAAACAGATGCAGCAACACACCTGCAGGTCAGTGCTGTTAGTAGCATTAGAGCTAGCAGGGTTAGACACAGGTGAGCCGCGGCCAGGCTCCGCCTCCACGTCCTCAGGTAGCTGGGGGACCGAAGACCCCATGAACTTCATGTCAGCAAAGCTCTGAATACACACACACACCAAAGAGACACACACACACACCAAAGACACACACACACACACACACACACCAAAGAGAGACACACACACAGGTTTAATGCTGAGATAAGAGCCGTTATGATGAAAAAGCAGCAGCAGCGACCACAGTGATGTTTCAACTTCCTGATTCCTGCAGTGAGTCTGTTTAACATCTACATGAATGTGAGATAAACTACACACAACAGAATGAGAAACATGGAGATGTATCTGTTAAACAGCTTTAATACAAACTCTGCAACTAGTGGTGACAGCTTCAGTCTACAATGAAGAACTGAATCACTCTAATAATAACTAATAACCTCCTCTGCTTATTGACTTATCAGCTTAGATTATTGTCCACTTCTATTACATTTGACACTCTTCTTTTTCCCTTATTATACTGAATTAACTTGACTACATCATTGTCTATATATATATACATACATACATACATACAAGTAATAATTTGTAATAAGCCTTTTATAACCATATGCAAATAATGCATGATAAATAAAAAATAATAATACACAAAGAACAACAATATAAAAGTAGCAGTGAGAACAGAGCTGAAGAAGTAAATGGACCAGATGCAACTAGAGCTGCAACAATTAGTCGATGAATCAATTAGTTTCCAACTATTCCATTAATCACCAGAAGAATCATGAAAAATGTGTAAATTCTCTGGTTCCAGCTTCTCTTCTCTGATTATTTCCTGGTTTCTTTAGTCTCTATAATAATAAACTGATGATCTTTGGGTTGTGGACAAAAAGAGACATTTTAGGTTGAATCTTCAGCTTCAACCATTTAATGATGATAACATCTTACGAACCAAACAATTAATGGATTGTTTCATAAATTAATGGACTAACACATTTGTCATTAGTTGCAGCTCTAGTTTGATGCCGGTGCAGATTTCAGTCATGATGCCACTAACACTGGTAAAACGCTGCTTTCTCTAGACATGGATTTAAAAAGAATGTAAGAATTAATTCAAATGTGTCTCATGCTTTTAGTTGGTGAGAGAAAGAATAAGGTGTTGTTGATGTCGGAGAAGAAGAAGGAAGTGAGAGTAAAATATCAAATACTGCAGCTCTGCACAGCCGCAGGCCCAACACACAACTAAAAAATGTAAGAAACGCAGGCAGGGCAGAGACAAAGGAAGAAAAGACAGAGACAGACAGAAGCTCACCTGGCTGCTGCCATTTGGAGGAAGGAGAACTCCATTGCTTTGACTAAGAGCTTTCAGAATACTGTCAAACTACAGGGAAGAAGAATGAAGATGGAGTGGGAGAAGAGGAGTGAATGGAGGAGAGAACATTTCAGAGATATAAGACACAGAAACAAGCAGAGAAGCTGCTGCTGCAGGAACCTGAGCAGGAAAAGGTCTACAAATGAGGAGGGTGTGTGTGTGTGTGTGTGTGTGTGTGTGTGTGTGTGTGTGTGTGTGTGTGTGTGTGTGTGTGTGTGTGTGTGAGAAGGAGGAGAAACTGAAGCTGGACGATTGGTAAACATCAGCATGGGAAAAAATGTCTCGTTCAAACACTAACCAACACGTTTCCTCTCACTTCTTCTTTATCAGTCATCTCTTTACTCACATTAACATGAAACTAAGACGACATCATCTCCTTTAAACTCTAAAACTGGAAACTAAAACTATTTAGAGGTAAATCTGGTAAAAACAGAAGTTCAGAGTCTGTCCAGTCTCAGAACAAACAGCCTGAATTCCAACCAGGCTTAAAAACTAGTGACTGACACGGCCTGTGGAAAACTGACCTGCTGTGTATGTGTGTGTGTGTGTGTGTGTGTGTGTGTGTGTGTGTGTGTCACATGATTAACTGTGTGTCTTCACTCATTTTCTTAATTTGCTTCAACAACCCTCTGACAGAAGGAGAAGCTGTTCACATGTGGACGTAGAGGAGCAGTCACACGTGTGACTCTGTTATTGGATCAAAGTTTTTCTGTCACACTCCACCTCTACCTAAAATATATATTTTATTATTTTATTTAACCTTTATTTAACCAGGTGATAAACCCATTGAGATCAGCAACTCTTTTCCCAGGGTGACCTGGTCGATAAAATAAACTACTACATTCATTTAAATACCAAATTAAAACTAAAGTGCAGCAGAAACACTTTGATGGTAAAGTGTAATATATGATTAACATTTAAAACATAAATGTGGTAGTAATAAAAATAGGATATTAAAATGCAAGGGTGCAGTTATTTACAATAAAAAATGTAAAAATATATGTAATATATATTAACTGAAACATAAAATAGCATTAAACATAGGAAAAGCAGGATAAATAAACTCCATTCATCCACAGGAGAGTTATATAATATCCATCAAGAATATATAATATCCACTATAATATCCACAGCAATGAATTATACTCAAAGGTAAATGCTAAATCAGCTTTATATGACGTTAAAAGCTAATACAAGGACATAAACAGCAGTAGATTTGCTGTGTTTCCATCACATTAACTCGTTTCTGTCCAGTGATATTTTGTCTTATAGACACATGTTGATATATTCTCTATCATCACAGTAGCTGTTGTTACAGCTGACAGGAACGGGTGCTGGATATTCTTAGCACGTTAGATTGAATAACTTTTGCTGCTGCATTCCAGGCTGACCTCTGTCACCACCAGGGTCAAAGATATCAGCGTCTCCATTCCTCTCTGCATCTCTATCTCTGTCCTACATCCCTCTCCTGGATGAATAATATTCCACCCTGTCGCCACGCCAACAGATAAACTGTAAAACATCTGCATCATATCACAACTACTGAAATAATTTGTGATAAACGGACAAATGTTCCACAACAAGTAATTTGACTTTGTGCATGTCCCACATTCACTATGAGAACATTATTTAATAGGTGTAGCAGGCTGTGGTGATATCTACACAACATATACACAACAAATACATGTTAGGAGGTCGATAGTAAGACGTGATGCTACAACTCGTGCGCTACAACGTATTATTATTCTATATGTTATTATATTAGATAATTAGCTCTCCACTCATAATAGTGATGGTGACAATTTACACAGATTTTTAACCAGAATTTAAAATCAGCTGCTGCAGAAATAATGTTGTATTGTTGTTAGCGTCTAATTATTAAACATTAAAATCATCACAGATATCTAGAGACTCATACCAGAATATGCTGATAACCACTATTAACTATTGATTTATTTCATGGATGTTTCAAAGATTGGAATCTATGGTTTAGTGTTGCTATGCTAAATATTAAAGAATAGAAAGTAGCAGAAAGTAATGACAGATGTACTTCAACAAAGGAAAAGAAGGAAAAACAGAAACTTTCCTGTTTTTAAACAACCTTCGTGGCCGATTGAGAAAAAGATGTTGGAGTTAACGAAGTCGTACAAAGACAACATGACCAGCGTGTCTCTGTTAACTTCAAACATTTATTCACTGTAAATAAATCACACCAGTCTGTGAAGCTCTGGAGGGGCCACAGGAAATGAGGTGGAGACCAGATCTGGGCCCCGGGCCTCGGGTTGGACACCTATGATATAGGTTTAAGTACCCAGACATAAAAAGGACTCAGAATCCTTCCAGAATAACAGCCGTTAAATCCACATGAAGCGACTTACATTCATGACTGGAGAGTTTCTGTCTGTTGTGGTTGCATCGTGCTGACTTCCCTTCACCTTCCTCTTCTTCTTGGCTCCTGCTCCTCCACCTCCTCCATTAGCCTTCTCTCCTCCTCCAGGAGCAGGGGAGCTCTTCTGCTGAAACTCCTTCAGCTGAGAGAAGGAAAACAAGTGGACATAAGCGTGAGGCAGCAGGTAAACACCCGATACCTTCAGAGATAACTCCCCACTTCCTTGTTGAAAACAAATATTTTTGTTCTTACGTGCAGAGCTTTTTATCCATCTAGATCTTGTTGGTATGAGTCACTGAGTTTCTGCCATAAAGACGTCTGCATTCTCTTTAACCCGTTTAACCCTAAGAGCTGCTAAGTCTATGACTGTCATGCCATGTTTTATATTTATTATAACCCATTTAAGCCCAAATTTTTTTCCAAAGATTTCATGCACATAATTATATCAGTTAAGTCACTAACAATCATATTATGTATCATTCAGCCTTGAATGATTAAATAGATATATACATGTCAGGGTTAAAGGTCATAATAATATAAATAAAATGACTGTTTCTGGGAGGGTTTTTCTTCTCCATGTTCTCAGGAGGAAATTGATGACGTCATGTGACAGGAAGTAGTTGGAAACTTAAATTATTTGCTTAAAAACTTTTGTCGAAGTTGTCTACTACCATGTCATTAAAAAAATCTGTATGAGTAATATTTAGATTTTTTATTTTAAGTATAAAATAACAGTCATAGACTTAAAGGCTCATAGGCTTTGATGGGTTAATACTATGGAACCGGAGGCAAAAAATGCATTTGAAAAACTCGACTAACATCCAGAAAACATGACCCAGTTCTGTATTTGTTCAGCAGATTAACGCTTCCTTCTGCATACTGAGTAGTTTCATGGATGACGTTTGGTCAAAATAAGATTTTCTATGTTGCTCCCAAAAAGGTGTATGGATTATCTTGATTAAACGGGTCATTATTTATATACAAAAGATGTTGCTGTTGAGATTTTCAAATGGATGTTTTGGTCATTTGCAGAGGGACATCTTTATTTTTGTTGACATCTCTAAAACTCTGCAGCTCGCACCAATACGATGCAGATGGTGATTAACTCTACAGGAAAAAGAAAAATGTGATTTTTTGGATTTTGGGGGTTAACTATCCCTTTATCCCCTTATGACTTACGACTCCTTGCAGATGTACCAGCAGGCCTCCAGATGTGTTAGCCTTTAAACAACTAGACTCAAACCCCCGGGGCGGTTTGACAGCTGTCATGGGGGACACAACTACAAGCTTTTATAAATATAAATATAAATAGTTCGTTTAAAACGCAGGAGACGTGTCAGCTGTTATCACTACGACCCGTAAACACAAGACTGGAGGACAGAAACAAATGCTGACGAGTCATTTCCTGAAGCTACATTTCACAGCTGATAGGCCATCATCTAACTAGCTTAAACACAGCTAACTAGCAGCTAGCGGCTAACAGCTAACACACAGCAGGGGAGAGGTGTCAGCTGTCAAAACACTGCCCGTCATCCTATCAGTAAACTATGCTACACACACCACCTCTGTCTGTTTTAAACTAATTTTTACTGATCCACCATGCAGATAAGATACCAAAAATCTGTGTTTCATCCTTTAATCACAGCTAGCTGCCCATTAGCCATCTGCTATCTTTGCTAAAAATCACATTTAAGGTGTTACCAAGAAACCATGCGACAAACACAGGAAGTAGAGCTCGCCTGCCTTCTCTAAGCAACCTGTGATGCTATGCAAGAACTACACATTTTAAACACAAGCCGGGAAAGTTAGAGATATCAGCTGAGGCCTAGCAGCCGCCGCGGTGTTTCCTGCGCAGTGAGGCCGCAGGAGGAGTAGCGGAGGTCGGCCGACGTGTTAATGACAACACCCCTCCTCTAAATTAATGTTTAAAACAACAACGAGCGGTTCAAACTGAACCAGCGCGTCCAAATGATATTTTTACTCGCGTTAGTTGTTAAATTTATAAAATATTTACCTTCTTCTTGGCCGCAGCGAGTTTGATTTGCCTGCTCTGGTCGGCCATGCTGCTGCTGCTGCTCTGGTCAGCGAACACGTCATCAGCTGACGGCTCGGCGTCTGCCGCCAGGGGGCGCTCCTGCTGCTGCTGTAAATACACCCGGTGACCAACAGGGGGCGCTGCTGTTAATACACCCGGTGACCAACAGGGGGCGCTGCTGTTAATACACCCACTGACCAGCAGAGGGCGCTGCTGCTACTGTTACACAATTAAACCATGGATTATAAAACCTGGATAGGGTACCGCCGATTTCTCCCCAGTGGCCACACGTGGTACTGCAAGAAAAAATCCATATCCCAAAAATCATTTTTACCATAGACTGCAAGAGTAAAATAGAAGCTGACTCCAGGACACCCGCTATAACCATGGACTTTTTATCCATCAAAAACCTTTCTAACGGCCAGAAAAGCTCTGGAAAAATCTCTATTCCCAGCGTGATGTCACAGCTCGGGAGCGAGGATGGGTTTTTTATTTATTTATTTTTTTATTTACTTATTTTTCTTCGAAAGATTTTTATGTGGTCAGCATGTGAATTAAACGAGTCAAATGTGAGTTTTGTTTCCACATTGTCATCGCCCCGGGGCATGATGGGAGGGGACTCTACTGAAAGGGGCAATAAACCCGGAAGTCAGGAGCGCCCCCTGCTGTTTAGCCGTGAGCGCTGCTGCTGATACGCCGCTGACCAGCAGGGGGCGCTGATGAAAGGAGATTTTAATTTTAAAATAGTTTTAGATTTTTAATGTATTTTACTTAATCCATTTAAACCCAGATTGTTTTTTCAAAGATTCTATGCATATGATTATATCAGTAGAGTCATTAAGAATAATTATTTATCTATTTTTTTCCATGTTTCTGACTTTTCTTTACAGAGATAATATTTTAATGGCTGTTATAGTTGCTGTGTGCATAAATGTGCCTGTAAACAAAAAAATATGTATCCTGTGTATAAAATTCTTTTTTGGGGGATTATTCTAGAGACTTGAATGATTAAATATATATTCATGTAAGAATATCATAATTATCTCAATAAAATGAGGAGTTTTTTTCTTCTCCATGTCATATGACAGTAAGCACTTGTGAATTTAAACTTCAGATGCATAAATAAACTAAATGAAATGAACTCAACTGAGCTGGGACGTTTCTGTGTCCTAAGACATGCTGAGGTAGATTAGAGACTCTAAATCACCTGTAGGTGGGGGTGTCACTTTATTTTGCACTGACTGGCTCCAGCAGATCCCTGTGACCATAGTGAAGAATAAATGGGTATAGAAAATGAAATAAAATCAAATAAAAGAGCTTGAGGTATGGGAGTTGAGTTAAATTATATTCTTTACACAGTCTTCTTGTTTTGCTGTCTTTAGAGTTTGGTTTTTTAAAGATCTTAAATTAGATGAAAAAGTGATTTAAATACAATAATGTTTGGATGCAGGTATGGAAATTTGGTACAAAGAATATTAAACTAAGCAAATTAATATAATGTTGGTAATATACTATATGATATATATTTTTAGATTTTCTTTCCATCATGTTGGATTTTAAGTTTACAAAAGGATCAATTTTGTTGTTTATGAAATGATTTAATTCAATCCATAATAATGAGGAATACGCGGGTATAGAAAATGACTGACTGACGTAGGTTACCATTACATGTCATCAGGAGTCAACCCTGGGATAATACAGCATTTACCCAGGAGCAGACAACAATGATATACATATAATCAAATATAGCACAGTGGCAGTTTCCATCAGTTACTATAGTAAATTAATACAGGTAGAAGTAAAATAAACACAAACCTGCTGCTTTAGGAATTTTCTAAAAATAAAAGTTGGTGTTGCTCTGTTATAGATGACAAGTATTTCTATATTTGATTTGGGATGTTATTTTATTTATTTTATTCCTTCCCATCTTAAAGGGGTTGGATTTCCTAATTTCTTGCTCTATATTTTCTTTTAACATGTTTTAATGTTTATTTTACAGCTATTACTTTATGCACTTTGAGCTGCATTTCCTGAATTCGTCTTCTCCTTATTATCATTAATATCATTATTGTTGTTAAAAGGGTATGTTCTATTCATAATCTAATCGTGTTATGATCTAAATCAAGTCAGAATATAGGAAACAACTGCATTAAATGATCCTTGATATTAAATATGAAAAACAACCCTGTTTGTCTTGGAATAAAGTGAATTAACTCAACTCATTAGTATTTTTCCACTGTTTTTCTTGTTTTTTGTCTGATGTCTGGGTTTATGCATATTACTGTATTTATATTCAGATGCAGCTACAACTGAAGAGAACTGTGTTTGTTGAAAATACACAGAATACATAATTTATTCTCTCCTGATTATATTATTTGCACATTATTATCTTAAGTATCCCATTTGCAGTCTGGTTTAAAAGGGGTTGTATAAACTGAAGCTTTGGCAACCAGTTACCTAACCTTGACCTATTTAGACTTTTAAGATAAGGGACTGTACAATCCTCTAAACCACATGCTATGATTTCTCTCATACTATATAAGATAATTCATAACATGTGTGTTTGTTTGATGTGTTCATGTTGATGCTGTGACCTGTGTGGCCTCCAGTATCCAAAATAATCACCTGTGATCAAATTGTAAGGTTCCATCTCCACATGGATGTCTTAAACCATAATTAGAGAGTTTGTAATGACTGATGAAACATCCAGACAATCTAATTCACCTGATGCAATGAGCTGTCAATATTTACATGCTTATGACACACACTAGTACATTTTGTACATTTCTTACTCATTGTGTGACTCGTTGTGTATTTATGATAGCAACACACCATCTACACAGGTAGTCACACACTGTAAAACAGCAGCGACATGAACATATGTGTCTCTGTAATTCATGTGGGGCCATTATAATCAATAAAATAAAGGAATTTCAAATGTATGAAAAGTGTAAATGCAGCTTCCCGTCCACTAGACTGGCGGGTCATTACACCAACAGTGTTCATGAACGCGTCTGACAGGCAGCCAATCAGCGGCCGCGCAGTAGGCAAGAGCGGTGACGTCACATGAACCCGATGTGTGCAAATCAGCGGCGGCCAGCGTGCCGGCAGCGACCAATCAGCGCGTTCCAACGAGCAGCCGCTCAGCCAATCGCGTGCCTCCACGATGAGACAGAAGTGACGGCTTATATATGGAGAGAGCGTAGTTCATTCAACATCAGTTCACAGAAGAGGAGAACACAGAAGACACGTAGGCCGTTAATTAACCGAGAAAACTGCCAGGAAGGTATGTATGAACATTAACGTGACTGCTGTATATCCGGAGCATTAGCTAATGTATCTATTTCAACGCTAAATTTAAGAAGCTAAGCTAATGAGTGAATAATGATGCGATTATATATATATTTTTTATCTAAAGTTTAACCAACTACAGCTGTTTTTAGGTAGCATTATAACATTAGTTGCAATATATATAATTATAAAAAGAAAAACGTATTCCTTATAGGAAGGTGTTTCCCTTAACTTAATTTATTGGTTAGTGCTTCCTGCCTCATGAGGCTCGACAGGCGAAATGACTTATAGGATCCTAGTGTTTCCCTGTTTCTTTCTAAATATACTAATCATAAAATGAATGGGTTTATTTTATAGTCATAGTAGTTTTCCGTCCCAATGGCGTTTTTATTTTCTTAAATATGCCGGATTTTACACTAAAATGGTAATTTTACCTCGCTGCATCAGTCTCTCAAAAAAGTGTAATACCGCGTTTGACCTGAACTACAGTGAACGGGAGGTGGGGGCGCTATAGAGCAGGAATTACACATAGAAGCCGGTTTTAGAGACATGAGGCGACAGGAAATGACAGCAAGCGTGGAGGTTTTTTTTTTTTTTTTGGAATTTTCGAATTGCCAGCAATCACAATAATATAATAGTAGTAGTAATATATTACTAACGGGAAACACGGGTTGCCACACTCAAATATAAACTGAGCAGTAAATATACACATCTTTTTATTGTCAGTTAAATATTAATCTAATGTAGGGTTTCTTTTCAAAGGTATTGAAGGAGGGGTTAGCTTTTAATACCTTGCATTTCTGGATCTAAAACCTATTACAGCAATATGATGAGGTTGCACAGAAAAAAATCCTCTTAGAAAGTTGGTTAAACTAAAAATTACATCACAGCACAAACGTGTCATGAATAAAAAAAAAAAAAAATGACAGATGCTTTTCCATGGATTTCTATTACATCAATATCCTTATTGAATTTTACCAAAAATGTTGACCGGGTAACAGTGAATTATCGTAGTAAATCTCTAACTTTGTGAACACAACATGTCCTCAACATTTATTCCAGGGTACATCAAGTAGCTCCTGACATAGACTCAAGGCCATTTTTTTTTTTTTTATTCCCACAGGTTTTTTTTTTTTCTGTACATCTGAGTGGAAAAACAACAAAAGATGAAGCTGTTGTGGGTTGTGATGCTTGTGGCCGGCACCGTGTTTGCCGAGGAGGACGATAAGAGGGAGAACGTGGGGACTGTGGTTGGAATCGACCTGGGAACCACCTACTCCTGGTAAGAAACAATTATGGGACTTAAATAATGGAAAAACACTTAAAAATAAAAGAATACTCACGAGGATCATTTAATTTTGTTTCCTGCAGTGTTGGTGTGTTCAAGAACGGCCGTGTGGAGATCATCGCCAACGACCAGGGTAACCGCATCACTCCATCGTATGTGGCCTTCACCAGCGAGGGTGAGCGTCTAATTGGTGATGCCGCCAAGAATCAGCTGACCTCTAACCCTGAGAACACCGTCTTTGATGCCAAGAGGCTGATTGGCCGAACCTGGAGCGACCACACTGTGCAGCAGGACATCAAGTACCTGCCCTTCAAGGTGAGTTTCTGCTTTACACACGTTTAAGGTGTTTTTCTAAGCTCTAAATGTCTGTAGTTGGGGTTTGTGAGACACACTCTACATGATATTTATGCATGTTCCTCTTCAGGTTGCTGAGAAGAAGAGCAAGCCTCATATCCAGGTGGACATTGGTGGTGGTGAGATGAAGACCTTTGCTCCTGAGGAAATCTCTGCCATGGTGCTGACTAAGATGAAGGAGACCGCTGAAGCTTACCTGGGCAAGAAGGTACAAAAAGCACCAGAGCATATACATATAGAATGATATACCACTGGAAAACAATGGAAAACTAAGTATGACTCTCTCTTTAGGTCACTCATGCTGTGGTCACTGTCCCTGCCTACTTCAACGATGCCCAGCGTCAGGCCACTAAAGATGCTGGAACCATCGCTGGTCTGAACGTCATGAGAATCATCAATGAGCCGTAAGTGTCCAAAGAAAATAATCTGAAGTCAATTGAAATGGTTGTGAAAGTGTTTTCTTGCTGCCATCTAGCATGTTTCTTATAACAAACTATTTGTTTAGAACGGCTGCTGCCATCGCTTACGGCCTGGACAAGAGGGACGGAGAGAAGAACATCCTGGTGTTTGATCTGGGCGGCGGCACCTTTGACGTCTCCATCCTGACCATCGACAACGGTGTGTTCGAGGTGGTGGCCACCAACGGAGACACTCACCTGGGAGGAGAAGACTTTGACCAGCGCGTCATGGAGCACTTCATCAAGCTGTACAAGAAGAAGACCGGCAAGGATGTGCGCAAAGACAACCGCGCTGTGCAGAAGCTGCGACGTGAGGTGGAGAAGGCAAAGAGGGCGCTGTCCGCCCAGCACCAGGCCCGCATCGAGATCGAGTCCTTCTTCGAAGGAGAGGACTTCTCTGAGACTCTGACCCGTGCCAAGTTTGAAGAGCTCAACATGGTAAGTTCTCCAACATTATTATTGCATAAACAAAACCTGCTTTTATGGAAGATGCACCATTTGACAAGCTTTTTATTTTATCCAGGACCTGTTCCGATCCACCATGAAGCCCGTACAGAAAGTGCTGGAAGATGCTGACCTGAAGAAGTCTGACATCGATGAGATTGTCCTGGTTGGAGGTTCCACCCGTATCCCCAAAATCCAGCAGCTGGTGAAGGAGTTCTTCAACGGCAAAGAGCCGTCCAGAGGCATCAACCCCGACGAGGCCGTGGCTTACGGAGCAGCCGTGCAGGCTGGAGTTCTGTCTGGAGAAGAGGACACCGGTGAGTCCTCGTCCTGACGCTGGAGAACCTGATCAGCTACAGGTTTTATCCTGTTTACTGAGTGTGTTTTCCTCTGCTGCAGGTGATGTGGTTCTCCTGGATGTTTGCCCTCTGACCCTTGGTATTGAGACCGTTGGAGGAGTGATGACCAAGCTGATCCCCAGGAACACCGTGGTGCCCACCAAGAAATCCCAGATCTTCTCTACAGCTTCTGATAACCAGCCCACTGTCACCATTAAGGTCTATGAAGGTAAGAGCCTGGATCTACTGTGGAAACTCGGAAAAACATTTTATCTTTTTAAGACACAAGCTAAATATGTTCCTCTCTCTAGGTGAGCGTCCTCTGACTAAAGACAACCACCTGCTGGGTACCTTCGACCTGACCGGCATCCCGCCCGCCCCCCGTGGCGTCCCACAGATCGAGGTCACCTTCGAGATCGACGTCAACGGCATCCTGCGTGTCACCGCCGAGGACAAAGGCACCGGCAACAAGAACAAGATCACCATCACCAACGACCAGAACCGGCTCACGCCCGAGGACATTGAGCGCATGGTGAATGATGCCGAGCGCTTTGCTGATGAGGACAAGAAGCTGAAGGAGAGGATCGACGCCCGCAACGAGCTGGAGAGCTACGCCTACTCCCTGAAGAACCAGATCGGAGACAAGGAGAAGCTCGGCGGAAAGCTGTCGGACGAGGACAAGGAGACCATCGAGAAGGCCGTGGAGGAGAAGATCGAGTGGATGGAGTCGCACCAGGAGGCCGAGCTGGAGGACTTCCAGGCTAAGAAGAAGGAGCTGGAGGAGGTGGTTCAGCCCATCATCAGCAAGCTGTACGGCAGCGCCGGGGCACCTCCACCTGAGGGTGGTGAGGGCGAACAGGAAGACAAGGACGAGTTGTAGGCAGGTTCAGTAAACTCTGGTCACCCCTTACCTCTCTGATGGTGGCACCAAGATGTACATATTGGACTGATGGGACTCAAATAGTGAGAGGAAAGGCTGGGAAGGGGTGGCGACAACAAGCGACCATGCTGAATCTTCTGAAAGACTGAAACAAGTTTCGGTGTGTGAGAGGTGTTCTCTTCGCTGAAAGGTGGAGATATTCGTCAGCCCGGATTCGAGGCTTGCTGCTGTTCTCAGGCAGTCCTGTTGTTGGGGAACCTGTAGTGGGAGGGACTTAGTTTGGGGGGGAGGGAGTCTGTGGGTCCATTTGAAGTCTGTGATGAATGTGCTCATTATGTTCACAGGCAACGTCAAAGTTATTTATTGAATCTGGTCATTGTACTTCTGGAAAGACATTAAAAAATGTTTGATACAAAATATTACCTGTTGTCTCTGGTCGTATTAATGAATGTTTTTATTAACACTCCATCCAGAATGTGAACTAAGTCTACTTTTCAGTGTCTATGAAAGCAGTGGAAGGTAATGAAGAGGTACTTCCATTTAATGCTACTTATTGTTTCACTACATACTCTATATATTTACCCCTTTAGAAAAAACATTCCTTCCAAACTTGTGTAAAAAGGTAGAATAAAATATCATGGAGCTGCACTTCAGGCTCCACATTGATCGGGAAATAAAATGCCTACATGTAGTGAATTTACAATATAAAGAAGTACATTTGACACCTCAAATACTAGTGTTTTTAGAATTCTGAATTTTCCCAACCCTCTGACATGAAGGAATCTTCCTGGTCTTTATTTTAATTATCACCTTGTGCAGAGCTTAATATTCAGGTGTGTTGCAGTAGAGGAGCTTCCTGCTCTAAACCAATAAATCAGCCACATTAGTACAAATGTTTTATTAGACTTTCAACATAACCCTGAGGCCCATTAAGTCAGCACAGTAACAATGCAGTCATTGTGGATGACGTCCTGCGTGTCCATCCCTCCAAACACAAAAGCCAGATTTACTGTCTCTGAGGCTGAGGAGCTTTTGTTTTTCTCTTCTTCACCAACTTTCCACGGCAGTAAACACATGGAGTGATCGAGGCGGTTTGGTGGTAAATCTCCTTCAAACTTCACTAGGATCCATCTACTTTTATCTGCAAAAAAAGATGAGAGATGTCATGGCTCAGCTCTGGTTAATACTAGATTCTTACACAATGTCACTTTGTTGGTGTGAGGAATCCATTTCTGTAGTATAATAAAGTATGTTTTCCATTCCAAGGACAAATGTCTTTTGTCTTCAGCAATAAGAGCCATAACTCTAGAATTATGTCACATAGAAAGATGATCTAAGGCTCCAGGTCCTATAATTCAACCCCCAGGAATTAATTTGATCAGTTTATTGGACGTCTCACTGTCACTCAGGTCAAAAATCCAATATGGTGAGAAAATAACCGTAACTCAGGAACTTAACCGCACATAAAGATGATCTTTGGCTTGACTCCATGAATAAATAATTCATCATCAAGAAGCCTTCCTGGTCAATAAATAACAGAAGGCATCATGTAATTCATATTTATTTTGAATGCATATTAGAGTTTCTGTGTGCTAAAGTCAAAATCATTTTGAATTCGCTCATTCATGCTTTGATTTGTTGAACAAAACGCAAACAGCTTCATTTATACACAGCTGAATATAAGAACACATTTCTTATTTAGAAGGGCAGCATACCAGTGTTGAATCTGTACATTAAGTTACTGGCTCCCTCCGCTGTCATCCCTCCAAACACGTAGATGTTCTTGTCCAGCACCACAGCGGAGTGGGCTGCGACTCCTGGTGGGACGTCACCTTTGACCTTCACCTTCTCCCACTTCATGCTCCCTTAGACACACAGTAGTGATGATATTAATGATGCTATAATAATCCCCAGGACAACTGGGAAATATCTGAACTGTTACTGGTTTTCAAGAGAGTTCAGACTCACCTGTATGAAGACAGAACATGTCGTTGTGGAATCTGTCTCCTGCCATTCCTCCGTGAATAAAGATCCTGGAACCCACTGCTACGATGACATGTCCGTGTCTGACCGGTGGAGGTCTGCCTTGTGTTTCTGGCTGAGACCAGGTGGACGACACTGGAATATGACCATTTAATCATCAAACCACTCACATAAATTGACCTTTTCACAGCAGATATTTAGACTTAGCCTAGTGAAGGGAAGAGCTTGTGTCATTCTTCCTGAAGTGGAGTGATTTGAAAGATTTCGAAGCTTTTCATTGGCTCTTGGTCTTTCAGTGTGTGTCATTGGCTCCTGGTGTTTCAATGCACTCTGAGCCAATGGCTGCTGGACAGGTTTGACAGATTATATTTCTCAATAAAAACCTGTGAAGGCAATTAACTTGTCTGCTTCTGTGAATAATCATTCAACATCAACCATATAAGTCCCCAAATTACAACCAGTATCTTTAGTTTTTGTTTCTGAATTCACCATGATCAATTGAAGTAGGACAGATCTAATCCTGTTAGGGACTTTTAGTCCAGTTTTTAAATTAAGCTCAAAGCTTTAAATAAACCTTTAACCCTTAAAATAATTAGCATTAATTCAGTATGTTAATCTAGGATGTGTTTTAGACTATGGGGGAGAGCATCTGCGTATTTCATTGTAATAATGATATAATCATTGTTTGGTATGAATGAATGAATGATGAATGAACTCCCATTGCTGTTATGGGATAGTTCCAGGGCTTTAGTCTTTAGTTCTTTAGAAGCTGCTGTGGCTTCCGTTTCCACCAGATGTCAGTCTAGGAAAACCTCAGGAAAACCACTACTTAGCAGGAAAAGCACAGGTGTAACTAATATAATGTTTTATTTAAGTGCCCCAGTAATAGAAATTACCAAAGTGAATGCTGCTTCAGTCAGTTAAGATCATTGATACACCTGTGCTTGTAATCACAATTACAGATTGGTTTACAATACACACGCACACTAGCGCGCACGCACGCACGCACACACACACACACTTAATTAGACTTCTGTTCAGACTGAAAATAACAAGCACCTCCTGTTAAATTAGATGAGGTCATCAAACCCCATGTAACTAATAGAAATGGTAAAAGTTGGACTGAACAGGTGCAACAAAAGTAAGAGGTGAGTCCAGGTATAAATCAACCAGAGTCTAAGAGGATTCATCTGGCAGGATAAATAGTCAAATAGTTAAAGAGTCTTTAACTGTCACTAAACATTTCTATGTCCTTGTTGTTTCTTATTCTGTTTTTCTGCTTGTTAAATATGCACATTGGGTTTGTGACACAACCACCTGAAGCATAAAGTTGTGGGACAAAGTGGTATTAAAGGGAATTCCTATGATCAGTGACAGGTTAATTGAACACAGACCTGTATCAAAGACATGTATAGATTGGTCTGAGGTGGGTGCAGCTCCAGCTTCTCCTCCAGAGTAGACGTACAGTTTATCCCCTACGCAGGCTGAGTTGGTGTGATATGTCCTGGGACTGGGAGGTTCCCCCTTTACTGGGACGTTCTTCCAGTGGGAGCCGCTGTCTGGACACACAATGGATCCTCGTCAGTTAACAAGAACAACAGATTCACAGCAGATTTCACAGTGTAATGCTACTATAGAAGCAGTGTATCATTGACCTGTTAGCTGGATATTCTGGATACAGTTTCTATTTCCAGTTTGCTGTGCTCCTCCAAACACCCACAAGCTCTGTGGACATGCGGCTGGAACAAAGCTGCAGTGTTCGTACCGAGCCTCCAAACCCTCCCACTCTGGGATGTCCCACTCATACTGATCTAGAAAGGAGTACAGGTGTATTAAAGTAAATCAAAAATTATTTAGAATTGCAATAAGGCCTAATGCAATTTTAAAATCAGAGAAGGCACAGTAAAAGTTACAGGTGAAATGTGTGTTAAATACCATTTTAAATTAAATATTGTCCTGTTTACACAACTAAACAACAAAAACTACACAATTAAAAAAAACATCCCAGCAAAAATCACAACATAATCTTTTTATTCATTTTTAAGTGAATGTAAAATGATGATGTAAAAATCATTCCTTCCAAAACCACAACTCAAAACCCAATTAGTTTTTTTCTATTTAATATCTAACTTATATCTATTATACTTGTATTATAATCTTTATATATTTATATAATTCATAATAATGTATATCATAATGAACACAGAATAGATAACCATGTGTCATTTATTTCTATTTTTTCTAATAATTCCATGTGTAATTATTTACTCACCTACCTCAGACCATGTGACCTTTACAATAAACATGGAGTAATAACAAGGTGTGTATAAGCTTTTATTTTTATTATCTATTTATTTATTTTTTCTGTTGTTATTTAGGGTGTTTTGTGTGTGTGTGTGTGTGTGTGTGTGTGTGTGTGTGTGTGTGTGTCTATAGTTTTATAACAATCTGGATGTGACGTGCTGGAACCTTCCAAAGGGTCAATAAAGTTGTATCTAATCAAATCAATTTTTTTCAAAATCATTCAAGCCTAATAAGTAAAAATTGATTAATGTATTTTACCAAAGTAGTACTGTAACAAATGGCACAGTACACGGTTATTGGTGCTTTTTTGTTCAAAATATTTTATGGTAAGAATGAAATTTAGTAATTGTAAAAAACAAAATCACACAAGATCTATATTATTGATTTCTTCTCCTAGTATTCCTCTACTAAAACAGTTATGCAGTAGTCATAACATTGGTGTTGGTATCTTTTACCTAGATTTATGACATGAGAATGTGAGAAACTTCCACTGGGATTCGCTCCCCCGACAATCAGAATTCTTCCTTTTCCTCCATCTGTGGTTGGGGTGAAGGTGCAGGTGTGGCCCACGCTGACACCTGGAGCACTTCCCCCAGGTATCAAAGAATACCTGTTTTAGGAGGAGGCAACATAAAAGGTAAGGTTCTTATTGTTAACATCACAGGTACATTTTTTAATCTTAGTAAACTTACCATACTCCTTCTTTAGGTTTGTCTAGAGGTTCAAGTACAGGGAGAAACTCCATGGCTGTCAAAGAAACACGAACAAAGCTGATGTCAGTGGTGGGGTTAAGAGGCAGATTGTAGAACACAATCTGCCTCATTGAGTTCTACAATGAGGCAGATTTATAAATGCATTATATATTTTTTTTATATATATTTTTTAACAACTCTGCTGCATTCTGTCAGTTGACTGTTCCATTTATTAAATAATCCTAGTATTTAGGATTATTTTAAATGGTCCAGTCAACAGACTACAGATTCTCCACAGACATAGCCAGGGACATATTTAACTAGAATACAGTAGAGTTTGATGTGTGAATGATTAGATTCTGTGAAATATTTGCTTTAGTCATGGACAAAGTGTGTTAGAGACATTCATCACTTTACTGTCTAGTTGGTGTTATTCCTGTGTTTCTGGGGGACACATTTGACTATTATATATATTGACTATTATACTAGATTATATATAGTCGACTATTATAAATAACCTACTATACTACTGAACACCTGCCCATCCAAAGGTCTCTGCACAGCCCTGAACATAATACATTATAATAAACTATAATACTACACTGTGGAATAAACAGAGGGAAATACACGTTTACTCTACGAACGTTTAGCCTCTGAATTAAACCTTTATTATATATATATATATATATATATATATATATATATATATATATATATATATATATATATATATATATATATATATATATATATATATATATATATATAGAGAGAGAGAGAGAGAGAGAGAGAGAGAGAGAGAGAGAGAGAGAGAGAGAGAGCGTGCGTAACTTGGAGAATCTCGAAGCACTTACGTAAACTTTAGCTTAGCTTCAGTAGAAGCAACCCAAATATTGTCTTTACATATTTGTGCTGTTAAGTTAAAACGCTGGTAAAACATTATCTGTGGAATATAACGTTACTCTTAACTAATCACGTTAAGAGTTAACGTAACGTTACGTGGCGCTTTGAGCTAATATTAGCCTAACTGATATTAGCACGTGCACCTTCTTCCTCACTAACCTGTGGTTCCGGGTAGAGAGACGAGTGGGTCATTCACATCAAGTCGGAATTGTTGAACATTGATAGTTTATCTTAATCTAACAATTAACTACAATTACTATGGTTAAACGAAACTGCAATAAATTAGCCTCGCTTCACAACATAGTTAACATAGTAGTGTTACGCTTACGTAAACAATGTACGTAAATTGTTACGTTGGAAAGCGCCATGCGTCGTTACCATGGATGCGCAGTTCAGTTATTCGTCTAACCGTCACTGTAGAAACCATGGATGTATAATGTAATTGGATACCAGACTGAAAAATGGCCGCCATTCATTTCAATGGAAGTTTCACAACTTTCATAGCCGAAAAAGTTCCTGACTTCCGGGTTGATTTCCGCATTGTGCGGCCCAAGGAGACTGCGCAGTAGAGTCTCCTCCCATGATGCTCTGGGGCCTCCCATCATGCACCGGGTCGATGAGAACGCGTAAATTGCGAACAAAACTCACTTTTAAATAAAGTCGGGGGAGTCCTCTCCCCCGAGCTGTGACGTCACGCTGGGAATAGAGACTTTTCCAGAGTTAGAAAGTTAGGGTACACTCTGATGCTCTCATGCTACTACTGGACTTTTACAAAGCGTTTGATTCCATTGAACATCAATTTATATTTCAATCTCTCAAATTATTTGGATTTGGTCAACCCTACATTAATATAATCAATACACTTTATACTGACATAAATAGTTCAGTAATAGTTAACCAAAACACTACCCAAATATTTAATGTTGAGTGTGGAATAAGGCAAGGGTGTCCTCTTTCTCCTTTTTTGTTTCTATTAGTGACAGAACTTCTTGCTTTGAGTATGATTAATGACCCTGAATTAAAAGGCCTATCCATTTTCAATAGGGAAATTAAATTATCACAGCTGGCAGATGACACTATTTTATTTTTACAAGATAAAAATCAACTCCCTCATGCACTTTCTCTTGTAAAGCAATTCTCTAATGCATGAGGCCTCAAACTGAATCTATCAAAATGTGAAATATTACCCCTACATGATTGCAATGATACCATAATAAATAATATCCCAGTTAAACAAACAGTCAAATATTTAGGAATACAAATAACTAAAGATGTCAAAAATAGAGAGGAACTAAACTTTGCAGGAAAACTAATAAAAACCAAAAACATATTTAATTCATGGTTACAACGAGACTTAGGTATTTATGGAAGAATTTAACTTTCTAAAGCTGATGGTCTATCCCACTTTGTTTATCCCTCTCTTTCTCTTTCTCTAAAAGATAAAACAATAAAGCAGATCCACAAAACATTTATGGACTTCTATGGAAAAATAAACCTCACAAGTTAAAAAAAGAGGTGCTGACTGATTGTAAAGCAAAAGGAGGTCTTGATCTTTTAGACTTCTCCAAAACAATCCACTCCTTTAGAATTGGTTGGATCTGAAGGTGCCTTCTACAACCCAACTCTCTGTGGTTTTTTATCCCTCATCACATATTCAATAAATTAGGTGGTCTTTCCTTTATTCTTACATGCAACTTTGTCCCATCTAAACTACCTGTTCAACTTTCTAATTTTCATAGACAGTGCCTACTTGCCTGGAAGATGTGCTTTGTTCACAACTTCTCTCCCCATAAAACCATTATTTGGAACAATTCAGACATTACTGTAAGAAACAAATCTTTATTTTTTTCTCAATGGTTTGAACATGGCATTTGTAATGTCAATTCTTTCTTTGATAACTCTGGCACTCTGTTAACATATGAGCAATTTTTAGCACGACACTTATTCCCTATACCTTATCGTCAATTTAATACTGTAATTAAAGCAATTCCTCAGGGATTGATTTTTCTTATGAAAAGTCACTTGTCATATAATTTACCTAGCAACAATCCTTCTCCTTCTTCAGAAATTGTACTAAATGGCATTAATGTACTTGATCAAAATGTGACAATAAACATGTACGTCAATCTATTCAACAGAAATACAGAATAACTCCTAGAGGGGAATTCTTTTGGAATTCTTTAGTTCCAGATATTAACTGGAAAAAAGCTTGGTTGCTGCCAAACAAATATTGTATCACTAATAAAGTAAAAGAAGCCCATTTTAAGATTCTTCATAAGATTTACCCTACAAATACTAATATTTCCAAGTATATTGACATAAGCTTGAATTGCTCCTTTTGTGATAAAGAAGACGAAACACTTGTACATTTATTTTTTGATTGTAATATGGTTAAGCAGTTCCTATCAGACCTTAGCCTTTATCTCTTTGCACAACAAGACCATTATGTCTTTAATCTTAAATATATCATCTTTTATTATGAAAACTCTACAAACTCTTCACTAGAACATTTAGTTAATTTTTATATTTTGCAAGCAAAGTTTTTCATTCACAAACAGAAATGACAGAAAAGTCAGCCTCTCTTTGGTATCTTTATTTTAGAAATATCCTCTCTTCTCAAATCTCTTAAGTTTGTACATAATAAAAAACACAAGTCTTCTAAATGTTCTTTAACATATATTCCTCTTGTTTGTCTTTTTTTAATGTATGCGTTTTATTTCATTTATTTACTTTTTTAAATTATTATTTTCTTCAACTTGAAGTAATATACCTGAAATGTACATATATTCCTTCCTCTCATGTGTCAATGTAATGATGTTTGTTTTACTGCAATAAAAAAAAAGAGTTAGAAAGTTAGAAAGTTTTTTAAAATATGGAATACAAAGGTCAGTAATTAACAGGGTTATAGCTGGGGGGGGGGGGGGGGGTGTCCTGGAGACGGTTTCTTCTCCTTTACTATTGACCTCTATGGGAAACATTTGTTTGGGTCGCATGCTAATGTCAATTCTACGCAGAGTTAGCGAAGCAAATAAACCTCATGTTGGTTCCATTTGACCTAATAACTTTTATCTGCTCCTTCAAGTTAAAAGGAACATGACAGCAGGTAAAACACATCTTTGGGATTCACAGGTTTAACTGAGGGGGAGCTTGTCTCCCCTTTCTGGCAGGAAAAGGTCATTACACAAAAACCTAAGATGCTCATTTATAATACTAATTAATGTTTAACATTTATAAAATAACATTTAAACAACAGTTAGAATGTTACACTATTAGTTTGTGGAGTGAAGTTTGAATGGACATACTCAAGTAAAAGTACTTCAAAAGTGTACTAAGTACAGTACTAGAATAAATGTATAAATGTTCTCATTGCTGTATCAAAACAACAGCATTTACATTACATTTCACTGTGAGTACACTGATATTACATGTGACGAATGGAGATTGATTGATTTCTTGATCGATTGATTGATTGAAAGCCCAAATGATCAATGAAATAGAATTTTCTTGCAGTAATCTTTCTTCGTTGTTCATACTGGTCATTCAGCTGAAGCTCTCATCATAATGTCTTTAAAAGTTTATCTGAAGCCGACCAAATCCAGAATCAAATCAAATCCAGAAAATATCATTCAGTCTTACAGTCTTTTAATTCTAAACTCACTCTTTTTGCAAAATTCATGATTTCTATAGATTTTAAATACAAATCACACTTGCATTTCACAAAATCCCCACTAGGTTGTGCTATTGTCTTTTTTATTCAAACCTCAAATAATGTACATTTGTCTTTTTTGTGGGAGTTTGTAACATGAACCTGTGTATTTCTCCAGGCGTTCCCTGCTGTACATTTATTGAAATTTGAGCAGAAAATCCTGAAAAAAGGTAATTCATAATGAGTTGATATGAGGTGAGCCAACACACTATATGTAGTTAGGTCAATGATCAATGTTTGATGGTTTTCAATGGGGAGTAAAAGTCATAAGAAGTGATATTTCAGCAGATATTCAGATATATAGAGCCACAATCAGTGTCATGCATTCAATTTATGAACAGGAAAGAATATAGCTTTATATTATTATAGTTTATTATATTACATTATAATCACTAAATAAATGTGAGGGCATTTTAATGTTTTATTTTTTCAACGTGGAGCCATTTTTATAAAGTTAGTAGATATTAGCATTTGGTACCTTTTACACAAGCATTAGTTTACAAGATAATGAATATTAAATATATCAATTGAATGTAATATATTTAAATCTACATCTTTAAAGTAACTAAAGCTGTCAGATAAACCTAGAGGAGTGGAAGTATAGAAACAATATATTTTATTTTATTGAGCCGTCAACAAACTTCCAGCCATTTCTCAGCCTCATTGAAGTAATATGTCATTCTGAACCGCTTCACTTTGTCTTATCTGCCTGTAATTTAACCGTGGTTTCTATTTTTAAACGTTCTATAATCGAGCTGTTGTTCTGAGTCTCTGAGCTTCATGTCAGGATCTTGTTTTATTGTCACTAATTGTGTATTTCATAGACGCAGAAAACCTATGACTCACTTAATTCCCCCTTCTCTGCAGTGATTGAATTCACCTCCAGTCAAAACTGCACAGTCACCCAATCTTCTAGTGTAAATTGGAAATTCATCTGTTGGAAGAACATGCCGCTCTCTTTCCCACTTATCTCCTCCATCTTAATTACTGTAAGTATTCCTCGCTCCACCTTCCTCCTCCAGCTGCACCTGACGTTGCTCCTTCTTCTCACTCCTCTTCTCTATATACTATTTATAATGTGTTATATGTGTCAGTCATTAACAAACTACTGGTCACCAAGGGGTTAAATCTCTACTCTCATTATAGCTGTTTACACTATATCAGCATGGTGGGCTACATGCAGTAAAAGGTATGTGAATACACTTTACTTTGGATAAATATTTATTATAACAGAAATTACTAATAAAATATTTGAAAATATAACAATTGATTTGCTACAAAAATAGACCTTTTACAGAGAATTGTGGAGAAAAAGAGGAAGATTTTTTTGTTTTGTTTTGTATTTGAAAAATAAAATCAAAACATGGAGAATAAAGATTTCAAGATTAAAGTGGATCTTTAGAGATTAAATCAAACATTGGTGCATATCTACAAAATGTGTAGATGAAGTGGTGAAATTGTTCTTTACCACTGAAGACTCAGGCTTTTCAGTTTTCTTTTTATAAATCAGCTTATAGGAGGGAGAGTCGCTGCAACATTACACACGACACATGACAGGAGTTGACCATATTCTCTGAATTATTTTATTATGGGATTTCAAAATAAAAGAATCTTCCTAAACCTCCACCATAGCTTTTTCACAGCAGCCATATCGACATGAAACAGTAGGTAAACACAGCTGGAACCAATGATACTAATGGATTAATGTGCCAACAGCAGCACCATGACTCAGTTTGACCTGAATAGAACCTAATTAGTATCATTGGTAACACCTGTGTTTACCCCATTAGTTCATGTCAATAAAAAGTCCATTCAGACAATAACTGTGAGTATTTCTGTGTCTCTGTGCAGGACATGGACCAGTGGAAGTCCTGTCCGGTCCCCTAACACACACCAGACCGCAGCTCTCTACGTATCTGCTCAGTTTCCCCTCCAGGGAACCAGGGAGTTTCAGAGAACTCCTTTGTTTTCCCTTCTGTGGAACTGATAAGGACCAAATGAATCAGGGGCTTTTTTTTGTGCGGAGGGACAGAATGAGAGGAAAAAGGAAAACGATTATGACTTTTCAGAGTCCAAAGGAAGGGACAAGAGGCCGGAGAAGGAGATAACTGGAAATATAAAAATACTTTCTCTGATTGCATGGGTCTACTTGTTGGTGGTGGCCGTTATGCTAATTAGGATTAGCAAAATGTTGGTACAGTTTTCATTTAGCAAGTTCATCTGTGGGTTACTGGTTCACTGCCAGCGGGCAAGATGTCCAACTAATGTGCTGCAGCTCTCTGTTTTGTCACATTTCACCCCGAGGTGTGTTCAATCAGGCTGTAAAATAATCTGGATTAAAGCCACACACCCACAGCACAGTCTCATCATCCTGGTCTACAGTAAAACACACTGTTCATTAAGGATGGGGATTAATAGGACACTTTGTGTCTCTCCATTGAGAAGGCTGTAGATTTAAAATATGCTATTAAAACGGTAAAGAGCAAAATATAATAATAATATAATGAAACAACACCACAATCTTGGATAAAATAAATCAATGAAATGAATAGGATCCCCTCAGTAATTCAAATAATGAGCATCAATACATTTAGAAACATAAAACTTAACATCTCAAACAAAAGCCCAGTCACTCATGCTGAATTGTGGAACTAAAAAGAATCTTTCAGTGATTATTTTTTCGTTCCATTGACCAAAATAATGGTGATGTTTTTTTGTCTGTTTATTTGTCAAATGGCTGCAGATCACGTGGCAGCTGTAACCAGCAGCATGTTAATATCTGGGCTTTTCTGTTGGTGTTAAACCTGCCGTCTCTTAGAAAATGAGTTAATGAGTAGCAGATAAACTACACGTGGAGCTGAAGCACCAGCACTTTGACCTTTGGTGACATAACTGACCCGTTTGTAAGACATTTTTTACACTTTTCTATTTTAACTTTTAAATTAGATCCTTGATTCTCAATTTAATCCAGAGAAGTTAAACTCAGTTAGTTCCCGGGTCACATCAGTGTTCTGGTTTCACTCAAAGGACCAATTATAAAGATCATATATATGTATCTATGTATTATTATTATTCTATATGTTATTATATTAGATAATTACCTCTCCACTCATAATAGTGATGGTGACAATTTACACAGATTTTTAACCAGAATTTAAAATCAGCTGCTGCAGAAATAATGTTGTATTGTTGTTAGTGTCTAATTATTAAACATTAAAATCATCACAGATATCTAGAGACTCATACCAGAATATGCTGATAACCACTATTAACTATTGATTTATTTCATGGATGTTTCAAAGATTGGAATCTATGGTTTAGTGTTGCTATGCTAAATATTAAAGAATAGAAAGTAGCAGAAGATTCCAGCTTCTCTAATTTCATTATTTTCCGTTTATTTTATTTTATTTTTTTTTTACTTTTTGCTTTAAAATTTCATCTAATTATAATTAGTTATAAAGCATCAGTGCTAATTTTAGTGTTTTTTTTCCTGTTTTGTGTTTTATTTCACCAATAATAGAGCAGCAATGATTAGTCAATTAATCAATTAGTTGCCAACGATCACATTAATCACCAACTATTGTGATAAGTGATTCATGGATTTGATCCAGTTCATCTTCTCTGATTATTGTGATATTATTGTGATTATCCTGGTTTCTACAAGCATCATAAATCACTACTATCATGTATAAGTCGTCAACTCTTAATCTCTTCAACAAAGACCTTTATTTCCACATATTCTCCTCTTGTAGCTTCCTGCCTGTTTAAAATGTAAAAGAGTCATTACTGTTACAGGAAGTGATGTTTCACGTCTGTGGTCACCAACTGCTTTTACATTTGTGGGATTATTACAATAACAGCTGCACATTTGTGTTTGTACGTTGGTGTTTTTGTTGTAGGACCAAAGCTCAGAGGAACAATACAGAATCTGTCAGTGAAATAAATCCATATAAAATAGTCTTTCTTTAATGTCTCCACACTCATTTATGTTCATTTGTGTTATGGAGACAGTTTGAATTACTTTTTCTCCTTTAAAGTTCAGCTCAGACATAATTTACACAATATTTATTGCACTTATCATGACATCTTCACATTTACAGGCAGGAAAACACAAACACTGGGATGTGTTTGGTTGAACTAGAGCTGCAACGATTAATCAATTCATTTACAACTATCACATTAATCAACTATTTTGATAATTGATTTGAGTCATTTTTAAGTAGAAAACGTCTAAATTCTCTGGTTCCAGCTTCTCTTCTCTGATTATTTCCTGGTTTCTTTAGTCTCTATAATAATAAACTGATGATCTTTGGACAAAAAAAGACATTTTAGGTTGAATCTTTGATGAAACACATTCACAACATTTTATGCTAATTTAGTAATTGCTATAATAATTGATAGATTAATGAATAGTGGTTAGTTGCAGCTCATCATCTCATCTTCTATACCTGCTTATTCCTCATTAGGGTCACATGGTCTGCTGGAGCCAATCCCAGCGCGTTACAGTGAGAAGCAGGGATACACCCCAGATGGTCGCCAGCCAATCGTGGGGCACACACACCATTCACTCACACACTCACACCTACGGTGATTTAGAGTCTCCAATTAACCTCAGCATGTTTTTGGACTGTGGGAGGAAGCTGGAGAACCTGGTGAAAACCCACGCAGACACAGAGAGAACATGCAAACTCCACACAGAAAGGTCCCAGACCCAGGACCAAGGAGGTCTTGAACCTGTGACCTTCTTGCTGTGAGGTAACAGAACTAACCCCTGCACCACCGTGTTGCCCTGATATATAAAATCCTGCCTGATCATCCTTTATTTACAGAAAGTCTTGTTTTTAGCAGTGATCATTTTGTCAATGAAAATCCTGACTCTTAAGTTAATTCTCTGAATAAATTGTAAATAAAACAAAACAAAGCCAAAAGACTAAAATGTGACTTTAACTATATATTATTTACATGTAAGACACCATTAAAATAACGCTGTGAGGAAACATGATTGTATTATACATTATGGTTGTGGACTGTGTTGGTCCACTGATCCACATTTAATACCATTAATGAACCAAACAACTAATCAATGAATCAATAGGTTGATTCATTAATTGATTCAGGAATCAATAGCTAAATCGATTAACAGAATTGTCCTTGCAGCCCTAATGCACACACACACACACACACACACACACACACACACACACATTCTTGTATTTGTTGCCTTCTTGAGACCATCCAATTAATGCCTACCTTACCAGGACCGCCCTTTCTAGACCTGATAGGAACAAAAGAAAGACATCCCTGAACTTGGAAAAAAATCTATTTTAATATTACCACCTCAGATTTAAGATACACACACAAAAAAAAAAAAAAGTTATTTACCAGATTTTTTACTGTACTTCTTAGGCCCGCCTCAACTTTTTTTTTTTCCCTAAAGTAACCCCGCTGCATTGGCTTTAATGAGTCAGTGAAGTACACAGAGTAAATGTTAAATATCCTGGATGTGTCAATACTCTGATACAACTCAAAACAGCTTATTTGTTGCAAAGCAACAAGTACTAACTACTAATTATAAATGATTATGATTCATACCATCCTTATGATGAGCTGTTCTGTCTTGACAGAACAACAAACTGTTTAAAGTAAAACATGTGAAATATGTTTTGTCAGACAGCATACAGCATGGTATGAAGTGCTCCCTCTCTCACTCCAGCTCAACCTGCACACACCTCTCCCAGCAGCTCATCACCTTCTCCAGCATACCCATCCCTGCTTGACTCCCCTTCATCATCAGATCATTGTCTCAGAGACTGTTCATAGGCCACTTAAAATTTCATTTTTGAAAATGTTTTGTGTGTTTTATACTTGTGTCCTGGGAATCTTTCCAACCTGCCTGCTGTCCCTGCACCTTCCTCCATCCAGCTATACTCAGCCACCATCTCCTCACCACTTCACCTCCATTCTCTGGTAGCCTGCAATAAATCCCATAATTTAATCTCACCTCTGTGCCCTGTATTTATGTCCATATAAAATCAACACAATGTTTAATGAAGATGAAGATTTAGACAATAATTATACATGTTGAGCTTGTGCTATAGACTACAGCTGTTACATTTCAAACAACTGCGTGTGTAAGTGAGAGCAAATACCACAGTCAACTAAAGACTTAATGAAATCAAGGATACTTCTGCCAGAACATTAGCATTTAATGTTGCTTATTTAAAACAATTCTTGTGGGGAAAAAGCTCCAACACAATCCCATTGTACAAAAACTTCAAATTAAATGTACTATTTGTACAAACAAAATCGTTGTATTTGTGTAACACAGCTTTTTTTTACCTGAATTCCACAAAAAGTGGTAAAAGTGCATTTTAAGAGCAAAACATACAAATATTCATAAAATGGCTTGAAATCTTTCAAAATAAGTAATTTTTCAAAAATCTTTCAAAAATAAAAGCAGCATTTGCAAAAAAAACCCCTCACTATTCAAAGGGTTGAACAGGTGACTTCATAAAGACTGTCATAGCCAGGACAGTACCTTCTCAGACACAATACATATACATGTATTGTGTACATACAATACACAAACATATCAAAGGTGCACTGCAGTAGAAAAGAACCAGGAAGTTGTTGCATTGTATTGCATTGAATTAGAAGTGAAAGGCCTGTTAACTTTTAACCTTTAAGGCCCTTTAAAACATCCTTTAATCAAATCATGTAACAATGATCAAAACTAGTTTTTCCAACAGATGAACAGTTTCAGCCTCACTATGTGTACAGCTAACATACAGTAGATACAGTAGATATATCCGATGTGACTAACGTGTTCCTATGGAAACAGAAGGCCTGCTGTCATGGTGTGGAAGGTGTAGGCCTACCTTTGTAAACATAGACCATGTCTACAGCTTCTGATCTGAAACAATTCTGTTGTAAACATAGAACTTCACCCCTCCCCAGTCCCTGTGAGCGAGGGCTTCAGGTGAAGCAGCGATGCACCTCTCACAGTCTTCTTTTCCAGGGGTCTTGCCAATACGAATGAAAGCCATCAGAGTCTTTTCAACTGCTTTCACCTCCTCTGTTGACCACTTCTGTTTTTCCTTTTTAGCACCTTGGAAAAGAGATTGTAAAGAACATTATTACACAGGAAATTTAATATATGCTGAAATCTGTCACATGAACAGGAGAGGGGAAGCCAGTCTGACACAGGTATATGTGCTTGTTGTGTACAGTCCAGGTCTAAAGTTTAAACACACCTTCTCATCAATGTGTTTTCTTTATTTTCATGATTATTTCCATTGTAGATTCTCACTGAAGGCATCAAAACTATGAATGAACACATGTTTATGGTGTTATGTAACAAAAAAAGGTGAAATAACTGAAAACATGTTTATATTCTAACTTCTTCTAAATATCCAGCCTTTGATCTGATTGATAAAGCAAGAAATTCCATTAATTAACCCTGATAAGACACAACTATGAAGTGAAAACCGGTAAAAATGAATCATCACCAGGTGATGACCTGAAATGGTTTTCATTTCATGTTTTCAGTTATTCCACCTTTTTTTGTTAAGTACATAACACCATAAACATGTGTTCTGAGTTTTACATAAATACATAACGATGCCACATTTTTACCTCCCAAACTTCGCTTCTGTCGAAGCTGCTGTAGAGTCACAGGTTCCTCTCCTGGAAAACATTCACAGGAAACAAAATTATATTTCTGGCAGGACCAGCCTACTGCCACAGATTCTGCAGAATTCTTCACAACACACATAAAACAGCAGTAACTAGTAATATAAATACTACATTCAGACAACTGGACAACACTACTTCAATCAGTTCTTAGTTCAGTCAACTCTAGTTTGTTAATTCTGAGTTCTCACATAAATATCCCTCAGTGCTGGAATATAGATTTTGTCCTATAAAAACAATCTAGAGGATTTTTTTTTATTTTACACCGCCTGTGAAGCAAAGATATTGTGATAAATATCTTACATACACAGAAGAGACTGAAAAGACTAGCTATCTGGTATGAAAAGGGTTAATCAGACTTTGATTTCTCTCTTACTTAGTGTATAGAAACTGCTGCTGACATAAATGTACATCATGGTGGAAAAGAAAGAGCCATGTGTCACACTTACCTCCTGAGCTTTGCTCTTCTATAGGCTGCTGCTGGTGTTGAGTCACTGAAGTTCCTCCTAGAAAACATTCATAGAAAATCAACTCAAACAGGACAAGAATGAGCCTCTACATGTTGGGTAATGTGTACAAATGTCCAGAGTTACTGTGTATAGATGCTCTGACCAAACACAGCTACAAGAATAATTTAACATACATGTGAAAATAGGACACAGGACAACAACACATTCTTACCTCCTGAGCCTCGCTTCTGTCCAAGGTGCCGCTTTGAAGTGCTTTTCTTAGGTCGTGTCACAGGTTCCTCTCCTGGAAAACATTCACAGGAAACAAACTTGTGTTTGTGGCATGACTAGCCATCTATACAGTCTGACTGTATCCAGAACTACTGCATATAGCATTATAATATAAATATAATGTAATATGTTAGCATTAATACAAAAATGGGTAATGTTATTATGATCTAGCACACCAGTCAGAAGCATAGACATACCTGCTGGAGCAGCTGGATGATCTTCATATTCAGATGACTCCTCTGAACTTTCTTCTATCATTTCAGATTGGTCTGCATGATGGTAAATAAGGACAAATTGAATCAAATTAAAATTATGGGCATTAAAATTATACATGTGCACAGTCAACATTGCCCTTATAAGTAATATCTTACCATTGGGGCCGATTGAGATCTGGTCAAGACCTTTCCCTTTGAATTCTGCTAGTCTGCCCTGTTCACAGGCCATCAGTATCTTACTAATCTTTGCCAACTGCAAAGTTCCTTCAGGGAGGCGGTAGAACTTCCTGTGTACCCTTATGTCGTGTCCCAGGAAGTCTGCCAAAAGATCTTGTTCGGTGTCATTTAGATTGAGTACTCTTGACAAAGTGGCTATTTGTTTTCTTAGTTTTGTCGATGACAGAGCTTCAGGTTTTTCGGCCCCACAGTTTTTAGCCAACTCACGGATGCAGTCAGACCCCCTAAGCCTTGTTTCGAAGCCTGGTCTTGCAAATAAGTAGATGTTCTCACCTACTCCACATGAGCTTCTCTCTTCCACAAGTAGCTCCAGAGATTGCACCATTGCTGGAGTAAGGATGATAGGCACCTTCCTGCCATGCTTCCCTCGAATTTCCACACGTTCAAAATGCTGGCAGAGCTTTTTCTCCAATGCCGTCAGTGCTTCACCAATGTCTTCATTAAGTGGGGAGTTGTCCCTGGTGATAAATGCTGCTAAACGCATCTTAGAAACCTCACCTTCTCGCCTCCGGTTGAAAAGAATTATCTGTGCCAATATGACTTTGGCAAGATTGCTCCAATTCTTTGAGTTTTTCTCATCCATCAACTGCCTGTAATATTGGTTATGCTGGTCAGTCATGTACATGTGCATTTTTTTTACATCCTCTGCTAATGGAATGAGCTTGGGTTTGTTCCATTTTTTCTCCTCAAGTGTACGATATGCAGCAGAAGAGATCATCTCATTCCACATGAGGCTGTACATGCGTCTAAACTCTTGGACAACCTGCTTCTTTTTATTATTCTGGGATGAAAGAGCTTCAGCCTCCATGATGTCTGCAACTCTCTGGATGCTTTGCCCTAGCTTTGTGGCGAGGGTGGGTTTCTCAAACTTGTTAGTCTTTTCATCAAATCCAGCCACTTCTTTAACAGCTCGAATCACATGGTGAAAGTGTTGTGGATTAATATAATCCTCCATGCTTTTTAGAGGGGTCACCGTCCTTCCTAGGATCAAGAGCCTCCCCAGACCTTGCATAATTTGACGAACATTGTCATGTTGAGAGGCAGTTTCACGTTGCCGGTTGTACATCTTCTCTCCAACCTTCATTATATATGTGTCTTCTTTTACTGCATCTGCAATTTCATCTTGAGTCATGCCATTCACCAGGGCCCATACCTTCATGTTCACATCTTTAGGTGCAGGTTGAGCAGCAGCACAGAGTGACTGTATTCTTGTTTTTCCAGGTAGTGTTCGGCGAACGTTTTGAGCAAGTGAGCACCGTTTGGCGTACTTCCACAGAGACTTGCGCTTGAAGTACCCAAAGCATGCAAAGCAGTGCTGATAGTCCTTTGGACTGCTTTTGTCATGACTTTGTTGTTTACAAGGTACCAGTGTCCCTTCTCCCTTTGTCAGCACGTCAATGTTGTGTTCCCGATTTCCTTGCTTGCGAAGGAGATTCAGCACATTTCGCCTTTCTTTAGAGTTCTTTGGAAGCATCACTGCACTAGCAACTTCCCTTTTATCCTTATGTCTACGTTCCAGGTGGCGTGCAATTTTTAATTGTGGTTCCCCACAGTAAATACAGAAATTTCTCTTCTGGTGGTATTTCTTGGAGCCACTTAATTTTGGAACATAAGATACAACCAGAGACTCAGTCTTGTCAACTGAGACAGAGTCAGCAGATTTTTTCAGTTTTGTGTAAGTCTTTATTTTTTTTCTTGTGATTGATCCAGAGTCGTCTGGTTCACTTTCTAGTGGAGAAATGGTGCTTTTCTTCTTACTCTTTTTTTTTTGTCTTCTCTTTTTTTTGTTTCTTGAGTCACCTGGATCCTCTCCTTCACCAGAACTGGCAATTGTCACTTCTGTATTGTTTCTTAGTTTTGACTCTTGGTTCATCGATGTGTCTGGTTATGTTTGGTCTTTTTTTCTTTTGTTCTTCTGATTCATATGAACTGGTCTCTGATGATGCCGGGACATACTCTTCTTCACTGCTGCGAGTGGAAAGTGAGCAATCCGAGTGGTACCCAAGCTTTTCTTTGGTCAGCTACAATAGAACAGAGAGATTTCAATCATATTAGAATCAAAAGTGATCAATGTTAGACACAAACTAGATAATAGTAAATCAGAATTGTGCACAAAGTGTTGAGGTCGGGAGTTTTATTCATTGTATCTGGACATGTAGATATATTGACAAATACTGGAAAGATATAGCACATCAATTACATTAAATTTTTGACATTAACCTGTTCCCCCCTAAGGGCCCCCGCCGGCGGGGGCTGTCATTTATAAATAATTTATACTTCTCGTTACGCCGACTAGCAAGCACCAATATGTTCACGTAACACACCAAAATGTTGACAAGAAACTCAGCTACAAGTTTATATCAACCATTATTAGCTTAACAAAACATAATTGCAACGCTAAGCAATAATATGAGCACATAGTGAAAACATGAATCAGTAACTTTCTGTATTTCAGTGATCATATTTCTCCAACACAGTATTCTCCGTCAGTAAACAGGAAGTCGTTAGAAAGCTCACACTCTGATCTACACAGAGGTACCAAGCTTGTCTCTATAAGTTGAACACTCACTCCTCAGTCTTTCCATGAACCGCCAAAAATTTTTTTCTTTTTATTGATACGATAAATTATATCTTATCTCTGCTATTTTTCATTAAAAACTAGTGTTGGAGCTTGTGGTGTGATTCTCTTGTATGTGTTTATGCGACTGTCTATGTTGGCTTGTGTCTATGTAAAAAGTCAAAAACATTTCAAATTAAACAAATTGATCAACATCATAATCCAATTATCTGCTCCAAAAATGTACATAACAGATTAATCCATTTAGCTGATTATTCAGGGCTTATGTAAATAACAGTTGATTGCCACTTAGACCCAACAATAAGCATGTACAACACGTGAGCTTTACTTACAAATACACTGTCTGTTCTGGTCAAGCGTGGAACCTCTTTTTGGTCCTCCTCCTATAAAATTGTAAAGGGAAATTTGTAAAATTTGAACAGAAGCATTTTGAAAATATTACAAAGATTAATTACACATTTGTATTAATAATGTAAATTAGGCGAAAACCTAAAGTCTGCAGGCTAACTTGTGGAACAATAGATAAACTTCATCAATTGTATAGCTCAACAAGATCTGAGCCTCACTATGACAGCAACTGATGAAATGTTATATTTGATGCCCATTCAAGTAGTTACAACTTCTGTTCACAATCAGTATAATTGGATTGTTTATGGAAGTTAGTGGAAGAAAGAGGTGGCTTTTTGCTATGCAAGTATAATGGAGACATGGAACCGTGAGTAGGGATGGGAATCGAGAACCAGTTCCTGTAGAGAACCGGTTCCATGGAATCGTTTGGCAGTTTATCTAATGATTCTTATTGATTCCAACCAGCTAGAATCTACTTAATTTGCAAGTTTGATCAGTATCTGTTCAATAATTGCAGCGTTTCCAAAGTCAAAGAGTAGTCGTTAAATAATCGAGATCTCAATATTGATTAAAATAATTATGATTTTTGCCTTAATTGAGCAGCCCTACGTGTCTTGATATCTTTAATAGTTCCTCACTGTACATCATACTACAGTTTAATATTCATATTTAAACAGCGTGGTCCATAATGGGTATAAATGCTTGTACCATGTTCCATACTGAGTGCAGCAGCTTGAGTTAAATGCAGGTCCTCTGCTGTGTGGCATAACTGACCCTTTGTCATGTTGAAAGAAGACACAAAGATGACTTTCAAAGAGTTTCACTGCAAGTGAAGACTAGGGATGGGAATTGAGAACCAGTTCCGTGTTTATCAGTTCCATGGAATCAGTTTATCAAACGATTCTCTCATCGATTCCAATCAGCACGAATCTACATCACGTAATTTACTCAAGTTATGCATGCTCGATTACAGCAAACACGAATAATTACATGATGATGTCACGCCGGTTTAGCACGTCAAACAATGGCGCCCACCAGATTCAAATGCTCCAAAGTTTGGCTTCACTTTATAAAAACAGATGACAACAAGGTGACTTGCAGTCATTGTAAAATGAACATAACAGCGTCGGGAGGAAACACAACAAATATGCAGAAACATTTGCAAACACAACATGCAATAACGTTCCAGGGTGGTGTTTTTTGTTTTTTGACGCTTCGGAGTGATACATCTCAACCCAGCTGCAGTATCCAAGCTATCACCTCTATGGTTATGAAAGGCAACTCTGGTACATAGCTATCCCACTGACTATGTGCTCATTTGTAAAACATTAGCATCGATAAGATAAATACCTTATAAGATAAATTCGAATTGATAAGAGAATCGAATCGTTAAGCAGTATCGATAAGGAATCAGAATCGTAAAAATCGTATCAATTCCCATCCCCAGTGAAGACATGAATGTATATGTATGTATATGAATATCCCTGTCATGTGCTTTTGTTGGTCACTCTAAAGGACATTATAAAAGGGTGTCATTCAACTAACCGCTGTGTTCAGGCTATGGTGGAGAAACAAGGTTCTCTCGCTCTCATCGTTTAATCTTTTTGTTTCTGCCTTTTCATAGCGCCTCTCACACACATCGTGATGTGCTTTGAGTTTCTCAAGGCGATTTAAGTAACGACTTTGAACCTGCAAAACACAGAAAACTAAATTTTAAAATGGTCATTATTGTTAAGTCATTGTTTTTCGGAGATTTATGCTTTCTTAGATTTTGTTATATTTTGATTTCCACTATCGATTTTAAGAACCCAAGAAGATAACATACCTTACCTCTGTCGTCTGTGTAACATGAAAGTCATCCTCCACATCAGCAACCGGATCTAAATTACAGAAGAGAAAAAGGTTTCAGGGTCAACGTGTGCAAACAACACCTGTAGTTACATAGAAATCAATATAACATGACTTTTGAAATTTTCCTGCAAGCATAAAATGACTCCTACTTGACAGAACTAAAACTAAACACACTCTGCTGCTGACAATGACAGCAGTGTTGTACATGACTAGATGTCAGGATCTAAACTGATTATTAAATAGAGCCTTTATCTGCTATGATGCTGTGCAGAGATCATCATGCAGCCCTAAATAAAACTGAGGTTTTATGAAATATGAATTTCATTAAGGCAGCAGATATAAATACATTTCTCTAAAGTTTCCATCTTTAGCTTTAAGAATTATTGTTCAGTCACTGTACACGACCACAAACTCCTTAATGTAAACATTATAATGAGACGTCTCGTCTACGTCTCATCTCACCAGTGCAATCAGAAGTCTGACCAGTGGAAGAGGAACTGCAGTCTCCCTGCTGTAAAACACAATCAGACTCAAACATCACATTACAAGCTGCAGTCTTAGTTTATGGACATAATTAACATTATGACATGACTCTAGACTCAATGTTGATATTTCCTGGTGGGTGAATGACTTTTGAATGCATCAACCATACAAACACATCACTGATAGTGATGCTTACATAACATGGGTTTATCGTATTAAACAGTTTGATCATACAGCTTAGACAGACTATGAAATAGAGACGGCCATGATTAATCAATCAATCATTAAGAATTTTATCAATCACAAATTTGTATTTTGTGTGAGTATATATATATATGAGTATATGTATGTGAGTGCAGCACTGTAGCACCTTAAAGAATCAGGAGATGTCTAATCCAAACTATTCATGTGGCAGTAACAGTATATTACTTAAATATATTACTACACAGTAAAATCACCAGTGTTAAAATAAATTAAAGAGTTAATTAGGGAACTAGTTAACACTAGTAGTGTTAATGTAATTAACTCTTTAAGTGTTATATTAACACTGGTGATTTTATTTTGTATATATATATATATATATATATATATATATATATATATATATATATATATATATATACACACACACACACACATACATACATATAAAGCAAAACGGAGGATGAAGTCATCATCATGCATCCTATTTGTTCCTATTTTATTACGACAGAAACAAAGCTGCTTCATCATAATGTGTTTTAACAACAAAACAACTCACTGTTACAGAAAGACTTTAGTTTTAATTTATATTAGAAGTTTTTTTCCCTATTAACCCACACGCTGCTAATTAGCCATAGCTGTTAGCTAACATTAGCCATTAGCTGCCCAGCGTGGTGAAGTTCGAGCACATTGATGCAGTTAGCTGTTTTTACGTTGCTTTAACGTGTGAAAACAAATGTAAATATAAAATGAACAACATAATAATTATACAGGGAGCAATAATAACGTAGAACTTACCATATCCATCTGAAATTCATCAGTTAATCGAGTACCACGTTGTGTATATGCTGCACACATCTCCTGGTCTGATCAGTCCCGACGGAACACGTGTAGAAACTAAAAAGGAGCGCTGGTTTTACGACAGAGCGCACACCTGAGTAACTCCGCATAAAGTAATGAATAGTACAAAAGAGACAAAAATATTTACAAATCAATATATAAGATGGTATCCAAAAAAAATAATTATGTTTTTTACCTGAAACAACTACATAGACACGTGATCGGAGCAGGTGGAGGAGGGGAGATATGTTTTTTAATTTATTTTTAGATAGTCCTTGTTAGGACCACTGTGTGTTTCACGTTCAAGTGGGGGAAGACATCTTACTGTGCCAGCCTACTCTGGATAAATGGTATCCTAGATTAGATTAGATTAGATTAGATAAAATAGGACTTTATTGATCCTTTGGGAGGTTCCTCAGGGAAATTGAAGTTCCAACACGTCACATACAACTGATATAAAACTATAGACAAACACACACTAGAGAAATATATAAATAATAAAATACCCTAAATACCATGGCAAGATATTAAATAGAAATATCTTGATTTGTAACTTACTTATCCAGAAAAATAATATATTTTTATTTACCTGAAACAACTACATAGACACATGATCGGAGCAGGTGGAGGAGGGGAGATAGTCTTTTTTAGATAGTCCTTGTTAGGACCGCTGTGTGTTTCACACTCATCATGTTGGGGGGAAGGCAGTCTACTGTACAGTCTCTGGATAAACGGTATCCTAGATTAGATTAGATTAGATTAGATAAAATAGAACTTTATTGATCCTTTGGGGGGTTCCTCAGGGAAATTGAATTTCCAACATGTCACATACAGATTGATATAAAACTACAGACAAACACACACTAGAGAAATATATAAATAATAAAACACCCTAAATACCATGGCAAGATATTAAATAGAAATATCTTGATTTGTAAATTTGTAACTGTAACTGGATTTGTAACTTACTTACTTCCCTGAAACAACTACATAGACACATGATCGGAGCGGGTGGGGGAGGGGACTTTTTTAGATAGTCCTTGTTAGGACCGCTGTGTGTTTCACACTCATCATGTTGGGGGAAGATAGTCTACAGTCTTTTTTAGATAGTCCTTGTTAGGACCGCTGTGTGTTTCACACTCATCATGTTGGGGGAAGACAGTCTACTGTACAGTCTCTGGATAAATGGTCAGACAGATGAGGACCACAGTTTGGACAACTTTATACTGGCATTGTTGTTGGTGATAGAAAGTCTCCTGCAGTAGAAACATCAGCATATATGCATACATCCAACACATAAAGATGCTGCGTTCCCATTCACACACAGATATTAAAGTAGGCTACAGTAAGCATTAATGCTCTGTAGGCCATCAGTTGTTTGGCTGCACCTTAAACAGACTGGGTTGGTCGATATAAATAGAGTGGCCATTTTAAGATCTTGCGTTGCCACATGGTCACTTCAGTTTGTTCTTGTATTTTGTTTATTTGGTTATATCACACACAGTTCAGGTTTTGTTGGGATGTTTATTTTAATAAATATCTTTTCCTCCCTACATTGTTGTGTGGACCCTGCTCCTGTTGCCAACCTTTGAGTGTCGAGTGGAGACACAAGGGTTGTGGTAGTTCTCATGTTGGCTTCAAACCTGTCAGAGAAGCAGTTCAGCTCCTCAGCCAATGCACCTTCAGTAGATGCAGTACTGTTCTGGTTAAGGTGGTGGTGTGGCTTTTGGGGAGCTTCTGGACCTCACTCATCATCCAGGCTTTCTGGTTGGAAAATCACCAGACACTTGTGGACTGTAACATTGATTGCACATACATCTGTAGAAGTTACTGAGAATCTTGACCGCCATGCCAAATTTCCTCAGTCTCTTCAGAAGTACAGTCTCTGTTGGGACTTTTTAATGATCTGTTGGGTGTTGTGAGACCAGGTGAGATCCTCGATGATGTAAGTGCCGAAGAATTTGAAGGTTTTCACCCTCTCCACCCGTCTCATTAATGAATAGTGGTGAATGCAACTCCTTCCGTCTCCTTAGGCCGATGACCAGCTCTTTGGTCTTGTCTGTGTTGAGGTGGAGATTGTCACTGCCACCTCCCTCCTGTATATGTCTTGATCCCACCGGTGATCAGCCCGATGACTGTGGTGTTATCCACAAACTGCTGCTGGTGTTGTTCTGGGAGGCGACACAGTCATAGGTGAAGAGTGTGTAGAGCAGGGGGCTCAGCACACAGCCCTGGGGTGTCCCTGTGCTTACAGTTCTGGATGTGATACTGGATGTGCAGTTGTGGCCTCTGACTGACTGGGGTCTGCCTGTGAGAAAGTTCAGCGCCCAGTTGCAGAGGGAGGGTGTCAGACCAAGTGTGAGGAGTTTATCTGTCAGTTTGTGAGGGATGACTGTGTTGAATACTGAGCTATAGTCGATGAAGAGCATTCTTACATATGTGTGGATGGCGGTGTTGACTGCATCGTCAGTGGACCGGTTCTGACGATATGCAAACTGTAGGGGGTCCACGGTGTCTGGAATGGTCTTTTTGATGTGGGTCATGACTATCCTCTCAAAGCACTTCATTGTGATTGGAGTGAGTGCTATGGAGCGATAGTTATTTAAGCAGCTCTCAGTGCTTCGCTTGGGGAAAGGCACTATGATGGTGGACTTGAAGCAGGTGGGGACAGAGGCTTGTTCAAGGGACAAGTTGAAGAACACATAAGCTAGCTCTGATGAACAAACCCTGAGTGCATGGCCTGGGATGTTATCTGGGCCGGCTGCGTTCTGTGATGTTCTGCTCAGAACCTTTGCGTACATCTGCTGGTGTCACCATGAGTGGTGGGTCCCGTGTGCTCTCCATGCCCAGAACTCATTCAGCTAATCTGGCAGTGTGGCTTGACTGGATGTGACTGTGCTTCTCCTCTGCCGATAATCTGTGATGTGTTGGAGACCTTCCCACATGCATCGAGGGTCAGAGGTGGAGTAATAACCCTCCAACTTCTGCCTGTACTGTCTCTTGGCCTCTCTGATGGCACTACTCAGGTCATATCTGGCCTTTTTGTAGTCCCCAGAGGCGCCTGAAACAAAAGCAGATGAGCGTGCACATAGTTTGGCCCTCACATCACAGTTTATCCAGGGCTTTTGGTTGGGGTATATTCTGATGTGCTTAGTTGTGGTAACAGACTCTATACATGTGCTAATGTAGCTGGTAACTGCAGAAGCATATTCAGCCAGATCTACAGTGTCTTCACTCACAGCTGCCATTCTGAGCACATCCCAGTTTGTACAGCCAAAGCAGTCCTGAAGCACTAGATCAGTTTCTTCATTCCACAGCTTTACTTACTGTGGGAGCCTGCTTGAGAAGTTGTCTGTAGGTCAGATACAGGAATATGGAGATGTGGCCAGCCCTTCCAAAATGTAGTCTTGGGACAGCCTTATAAGACCCTTTTACGTTGCTGTAGACTTGGTCCAGGGTGTTATTTTCCCTCATCGGAAAGCTTACATGCTGATTGTTGTGTTCTTGCCTTTCCCCCTCGGTTCTGATGTGTAGCTTGTTGCTTCACAACAGTACAATGGCATTGGTCCTGCCTGTGGTGAAATGCACTTAGACACACTAAATTTCATTTAAGACATATAAGCATAGTTTGTTTTGCAAAATAGCTGGCTAGTATAAGCTCATGTTAAGGTCAAGCCATCCCTCAATCCACTTGTTTAGCCTTCTGCTCACTCGTGGTGACTTGTGAGAGACTTGTGGAGTTGAGGCAGAGAGGACCCAGTAAGGGAACTGGGAGTGTTGGGGATTCCTTTTGGTATATAGACTTGCACACAGACATTATGTTATGCATCAAAATTTAAAAGAATTCCTAGGATTAATATAAAATTTAAATTTTAATGTCATCAAATGCATTTGGGATTGAATAGAAGCAACATTCATGCAAAACTATGAATAAAAATATAGAATTAAACTAGAATAAAATAAGCCTAACTGTATACATAAATAAATACAAAACAATAAATAATTCCAGGCTAAGAGGTTCTAAGCACTGTGGCAATGGGTAGCCTAAATATCTTTAGGCGAACAGGTTCACAATGTCCAAAAAAGGTTTTAAAATCACTTGAACCTATGTCATCAAACAAAATAGACATCATTTAACATCATCTCCTGCTGTATTAAGTCCTCTAACTTGACAAAGGGAGCCAGTGAAAAATGTTAACTGTTAATATTACTGGGAACATGAGTACAGAGCCACAATTTGTCTGAAATTTAATTATGTGTCAGTAATGTAATCATAAATTATTGAATGAATTGAGTGAATTATTGAAAATATGTGGTAAATTACATATATTTTGAAAATATTATAAATATAAAATATGTCATCATAATTTATGTAATATTTTGTGGCCTTGGTTTTTATAAACTATATAAATGATTTATACATAATAAACAAATTAATAAACATTTATGTTTTTATTTTTTTCAAATGTAAGCCATTTACAAAACTAGATTTGATATTCAGGTCTGAGTCATTCTTGCAGTTACATAATTGGGTCAAAGGGGGCGCACTTTGAAATTTTACACACACTTGTTATTACATCTGTTGGCCAGAGGGGGAGCACCTCTTAAAACCGATACACACACACTTCACGAAAATCTATAAAAATACCTCCTTCTTGGGTCCATCAGATGCAATGGTTTTCCTTATCAGACCCAGGTTTTTGGTCCTAACTTGTCCATCGGTCCTAATGTGGAAGGTACTTTTACTGGTCGATGTCCCAAGAAGGGTAGAAATACAAGCACACACACACACACACACACACACACACACACACACACACACACACACACACACACACACACACACACACGGCTTCAGGTTTCTTATCTGAACAGCAGCAGTAAAGCTGTCATCGTGGTGTCGTGGTGTGTTTCTTCTCTCCAGGATGACCAGGTGTGTCAGAGTTTTCCCCAGGATCAACACCACCCACACGGACTCCTTCCTCCTCTGTACCCACGGTGAGGACGGAGCTTCTGTTTCACTTCTGAAGAAGATAAATGGCAGACGTAGACTTTAATACGTGACAGTTTTTAAAATGTTTGTACATGTCTTATGCATCCATAATAGCATCAGCCTAGAAAATGCAGCAGTGTCAGTGTTAATGTATCACAGATATAAGGGAATGTGTGTGTGATGTATAAAGGTTTGTTACTGCCACCTGATCCCAACAGGACATGGATATAACAGCAGCAACAGGTAGACTGAATCATTGATGGCGGCTGCAGGGTGCAGCTGTTTACTGTGAGGCTGCAGCCTCATCCATTATCCAGTATTTACCAGCTGCCACTGACGAATATAGATGAGGTATCACAGGGTGGGCGTGGCTTCTGTGTTTCATGCCTGTGATGTATGTACAGGTGTGTCTGGAGGAGGCCGAGGGGGCGGAGCCTGGCTTTAAATGTTATTCATTTACACACAGATTTACTGTAACAGCAGAAAATGTAGGATTCAATGTCAGGAATCTGTCCCTTCAAAAAACATGAGGCGCTAATTCAAAGTTAGACTTGTTTAGGCTATATTCTGATATATTCTAAGTCAAAGTGTTATTTTAATATTTAACTAAGACATGTCAACATAAATGGTTTCCAGGTTAAATATTGGACCTTTGCATCTATGTTTGAATGTTTTTCTAGTCAAAATGCATTTAATTAACTAACAGTGATAAGAAAATACATTAGACTGTGGTCTACAGTCTCCTCCACTAACGTCTTTCTGTCGCTTCCACTTCAACATTTGTAATAAAATCATTTTCTCTTTGATATCAATGAGCTACAAACACACATCCTGGTTGAATGAAGGAGGATTAGGACCAGGAAAAAAAGTCTGGTTCATTCAGTCCAGAATATGTTATTTAGCTGTTTTTCCCTGTTTTTTCTGTTTTGTGCTGGACTTTCTTTAGTTTTTTACCTGGTGAACGGTTGCTACTGTGAAGAGGAAGCATTGATTCATCAGACCAACACGTTCCCTCTACACAGAACTAAGAATGAACAAGATGCTGTAGCTACGTAGCAGAAGAATAAACCAGACTTTAGAATAAACTAGACTTTAGGAGAATAAACCAGACTTTAGAAGAATAAACTAGACTTTAGAAGAATAAACTAGACTTTAGGAGAATAAACCAGACTTTAGAATAAACTAGACTTTAGGAGAATAAACCAGACTTTAGAAGAATAAACCAGACTTTAGAATAAACTAGACTTTAGGAGAATAAACCAGACTTTAGGAGAATAAACCAGACTTTAGAATAAACTAGACTTTAGGAGAATAAACCAGACTTTAGAAGAATAAACCAGACTTTAGAATAAACTAGACTTTAGGAGAATAAACCAGACTTTAGGAGAATAAACCAGACTTTAGAAGAATAAACTAGACTTTAGAATAAACTAGACTTTAGGAGAATAAACCAGACTTTAGAAGAATAAACCAGACTTTAGAATAAACTAGACTTTAGGAGAATAAACCAGACTTTAGAAGAATAAACCAGACTTTAGAATAAACTAGACTTTAGGAGAATAAACCAGACTTTAGGAGAATAAACCAGACTTTAGAAGAATAAACTAGACTTTAGAAGAATAAACTAGACTTTAGGAGAATAAACCAGACTTTAGAAGAATAAACCAGACTTTAGAAGAATGAACTAGACTTTAGAAGAATAAACCAGACTTTAGAAGAATGAACTAGACTTTAGAAGAATAAACTAGACTTTAGAAGAATGAACTAGACTTTAGAAGAATAAACTAGACTTTAGAAGAATAAACTAGACTTTAGAAGAATAAACTAGACTTTAGGAGAATAAACCAGACTTTAGAAGAATAAACCAGACTTTAGAAGAATAAACCAGACTTTAGAATAAACTAGACTTTAGGAGAATAAACCAGACTTTAGAAGAATAAACTAGACTTTAGAAGAATAAACCAGACTTTAGAAGAATAAACTAGACTTTAGGAGAATAAACCAGACTTTAGAAGAATAAACCAGACTTTAGAAGAATAAACTAGACTTTAGAAGAATAAACCAGACTTTAGAAGAATGAACTAGACTTTAGAAGAATAAACTAGACTTTAGAAGAATAAACTAGACTTTAGAAGAATAAACTAGACTTTAGGAGAATAAACCAGACTTTAGAAGAATAAACCAGACTTTAGAAGAATAAACCAGACTTTAGAAGAATAAACTAGACTTTAGGAGAATAAACCAGACTTTAGAAGAATAAACCAGACTTTAGAAGAATAAACTAGACTTTAGGAGAATAAACCAGACTTTAGGAGAATAAACTAGACTTTGGAGGAATAAACTAGACTTTAGAAGAATAAACTAGACTTTAGAAGAATAAACCAGACTTTAGAAGAGTAAACTAGACTTTAGAAGAATAAACTAGACTTTAGAAGAATAAACTAGACTTTAGAAGAATAAACTAGACTTTAGGAGAATAAACTAGACTTTAGAAGAATAAACTAGACTTTAGAAGAATAAACCAGACTTTAGTAGAATAAACTAGACTTTAGAAGAATAAACTAGACTTTAGAAGAATAAACTAGACTTTAGAAGAATAAACTAGACTTTAGAAGAATAAACTAGACTTTAGAAGAATAAACTAGACTTTAGAAGAATAAACCAGACTTTAGTAGAATAAACTAGACTTTAGAAGAATAAACTAGACTTTAGAAGAATAAACTAGACTTTAGAAGAATAAACTAGACTTTAGTAGAATAAACCAGACTTTAGAAGAATAAACCAGACTTTAGAAGAATAAACCAGACTTTAGAAGAATAAACTAGACTTTAGAAGAATAAACTAGACTTTAGAAGAATAAGCTAGACTTTAGAAGAATAAACTAGACTTTAGTAGAATAAACCAGACTTTAGAAGAATAAACCAGACTTTAGAAGAATAAACTAGACTTTAGAAGAATAAACTAGACTTTAGAAGAATAAACCAGACTTTAGAAGAATAAAAGTTAAAGTTAAACTTAGTTTTTTATCAAACTACCAAAAAGTTTTCTGACATTTACCTACTTTAGAAACTCTAGATGTTTAATTTAATTGAAAGTATAATCCATATAATTATTGTGAAATTCATGTACTACACAAGAATTGCTTTAATATACAATAAAAGTGTCGATATTGCAAATTATTGGAGGATCTGCACCTGCACCAGAGTTTATGAACCGTCAATAACCTTTAACGGCCGAGAAGTGATTCTCTTTAGTATCGTAGAAATCGTTGAGGTGACTTATTTTGCTGCGTCAGCTGAATCTAAAATTCATGACCCATATGGCAGACCTCCGCCTGCTGAGTTCAGCCGAGCAGCGTGTGCTTGGATCTGCAGGCCTTGACTTCTGATAACGTGTGGTGTTATGTTATGCATGGACAGTGGTGAGTGAAGTCTGAGAGTTTGCCCTTTGAGAAGTGGGTCAGACGTGAACAGGAAGAGAGTTAACCCTTGTCCAGCCTCCACTTTCACACGTTTACTGCAGCAGCAGATTCTCTGAGGACAAACTGTCCATTTTCAAATAGTTTATTTTGGTAAATCTTACAATCACCTTCAGTCTTGATCGTAACAACCAAATATTAATTCATTTTCAGAATGTTAATTATTAGTTTGGTTCATAAAATGTTTCCCTGCATGAACAGAGCTTAAATAACGACTGTTCTGATAGTAGGTTCATGTATTGATTATCGGATTATAATTAATATATTAGTTCTTTGGTTCATTAAATGGTGTAAAGTGTTGATCAGTGTTCCTAAAACTGAAGATTCAACCTAAAATGTCTTTTTTTGTCCTGTTTCCCTTTTGGGGACATGATTCTAGGACAAGTGTGACATTTGTCTCCTGAAACAAATGGTGAAGTAGAGAAATCAGATTGTGGAGGTAACTGCTGTTCTGTCTGAAAATATCAGCCACAACGTCCACAAAAACACACATAGATGATAAAATATCACGATTCGTCTTTATTTTAAAGCAGATTATTGCCTCAGGATCTGTTTTCTACTTTCACATGTTTCAGTAGACATTTAAAACCTGAATGAAAAATAGAGCTGCAGCTAATGACTGATTTAATCCTTGATTAATCTATTGATTATTGACAGGATTAGTTGTTGATGTGTGGATTAGTGTTTCATCAAAGATTCAACCTTTATGGCCTGTGACCCCTTAAAAAAAGCAGAATCTACCTGGGAGATCACATGTTGGGTGACATGTTGTCTTTTGATAGTCAATTAATTTCTGATTATTGAAATGATTAATAGATTTGTTGTTTGGTTCATTAAATGATATAAATGTGGGTCAGTGTTTCCCAAAGCTATTTTTTGTCCAGACCAACAGTCACAACCCAAAGATCATCAGTTTATTATTATAGAGACTAAAGAAACCAGGAAATAATCAGAGAAGAGAAGCTGGAACCAGAGAATTTACACATTTTCTAATTAAATAATGACTCAAATCCATTAATCTAGTATCAAATTAGTTGGCGATTCCTGTAATAGTTTGCAGCTAATTGATTAATTGACTAATCATTGCAGCTTTAGTCCTCATCATCTACTACATCTTCAGGATTCAGGACTGGATTGTTGAAAACTTAAGTCCAGTTTTCCTTCTACAGATAAAACCTCCACCTGTTTCCTCTGTGGAATAGTGGAATATGTATCAAGGCCTTTTCTGCAGTTGTTCATGACTTTAATCACTGTAAACATATATTTTACACGTGTTGCTGATGTGCAGATGGCTGCAGCTTCTGCCTCCTTCATCCATCGTTAATCTTGTTCCACAGCAACTGCTCCTGTGCAGATTAAATTGGTCTGATCTGAGTTTATATTCTGCTCAGCTTTTTTGTGTTTTGATAACTTGAGTTTGACAGTGGACTCGTTTTGCAGCGAGATGATTACTGCACCACCGACTGAGGCTGGATTCAAGTCCTGAGTCAGACAGGAAGAGGCAGATAATGGGTGGAGAGAAGAGAGAAATATTAGACATCAGGGAACAATACAGACAAACAATAAGAAAAGAACAAAGAGGCTTTGTCAGATGTAGAAACAAAGATAAACACTGCTTTAAATCCATCCAGGGGATTTTATTCTCTGTTTTCTAAGAGCAGTTATAGTCCAGCCCAGAAGTCTGAAATGTATAACGAGCACTAGAGATGCTCCTAAATAACATGACCTTAAAAAGTTGAACTAGTTTGAAGCATCAGTTGTTGTCTGGATGCTGCAGAGGTGTTCTTCTTCTCACAGCTTCATGCTGATCTCAGACTTTGATGTTAGTTCAGTCAGAGAGAAAACAAGCAGGAGTCCAGTCGAACAGGAACAAACACAAATTAAAGGTTTGTGAGATGAAAGTTAGTTTGGTTTGTTTTGTCTTCATCAGAGCCTCCAGAGATAATTAGAGAACTTACTCGTCTGTCTCACCACTTTTATTTTCCACAAGTTTCCTAATCGTTTATTTAAAAGCCTCCAAACCAAACAGCTTGTTGATGATGACCATAAATGATAATTTAATCCCTCATTTACTGCGTATATAAGATTTCACCAAGGAAATAGGTGTAAGGGACGTAGACTTGTGAGTAGTTAATAGGGAACAAATGGGGAAGTTACTGCTAGTGAACTATTCGGTAACTCCTCGTCACATTTTAGAGAGTAATAATCAGTGATTTAAGAAACGAGTTAGGAATAAATCAGAAGCAACGTTATAACTGATGAATCATTAATCAGTTCTTTCCTAATAATTCCTAATGGAGGCCTGTGTGGTAGATAATAGAGAGTGGAGCCAACGATCGTCCTTATCAAACATGTTTGATTATTAAATATGAAAAGCAGGCCTCTTAGAAAGATGAAGCGTGTGTCAGGAAGTGAATTCCCGCAGACCACGCCATCCCATAATGCTTCACTGTTCTGTCTGGACATACTGGCATCTGACATCAAGGTGTTTCCCTCTATGCATTCAACAGACACAATAAATTTGATCTACTCCCCTGATTAGATAATGAATCCAGCTCCATCCCACTGGTCTTGGCAGCGAACACAGAAGTTTTGGGAAGTTATATAACAAGCCCGTTAAAAGATATTCAGCGAGGAAACAAGAGGTCACCTTGTGTCTCGCTCATCAAATCTGCTCTTTGTTCCCTTCGGATCAAATGGGATAAACTGGCACTCGCCCCAGATGAAGACTTTAAATCCTATACACAGCAGTTTCCCAACTTTTCAGAACGGCTCCAGTTCTCACAGCAAATGTTACAGAACGTGGATTAAATCCAGTCGCCTTCCTCGCTCCTTTCTGTCTATAATGACTAGTTTAGTCGTCACATAAAGAACAGCAGAGTCCCCCGGCCTGGACTCACTGATGCTGCTGGGCCTCAGGTTTTCACATGTTAATGTGACAAACAAGCAGCACAGAGAGAGAACACACACACACACACACACACACACACACACACACACACACACACACACACACACACACACACACACACACACACACACACACACACACACACACACACACACACACACACACATTCTTTCATAACCTTCTCACCAGAGTATCAGCTTGCTTCCTTTAAAACAAACAATTAGGGCTTTAACTAACGACTCTGGAGGCTGATTAATCTGTCAGTTATTGAAACAGTGAATGGATTAATTCTCTGGTGTCAGTCAGTGTTTCAAAGCTGGAGATTCAACCTCAGGAGAAGAGAAGCTGGAACCAGAGAATTTGGAGATGTTCTTCTTAAATAATGACTCTAATCCATTAATCTATTATCAAATTAGTTGGTGATTCCTGTAATAGTTTGCAGCTAATCGATTCATTGTCATCATTATAATCATTGCAGCTTTAGTCCTCATCATAACTACTAAATATTCACCTTCATAATTTTATTGTAGGACAGGATTGTTGAAAGATAAAGTCCAGTTTTCCTTCTACAAATAAAACCTCCACATTTTCCCACTGTAGAATATGTATCTAAGCCTTTTTCTGCAGTTTCTCATTAATTTAGTGTCTGATAAACATATATTTTATGTACAACCCAAAGATCATCAGTTTATTATTATAGAAGATGAAAGAAACCAGGAAATAATCAGAGAAGAGAAGCTGGAACCAGAGAATTTACACATTTACTAATTAAAAAATAACTCAATTTATCAAAATAGATCAATTAATGTAAAATGAATAACTAATCTATTAATGGTTGCAGCTCTAATAGACAACATAAACAACTAAAGTGGAAAAAAAGCTTAGATATACTCAATATCCACTAGTTTTAACATTTTAAACGCATTTAAATTTTAAAAGTGAGATGTTTTCCTGTAAACTGGCTGGTAAAATATGTTTATTTTAAATTATAATATGACATTGATCCAACATTTGTACATCAGACATATTATCAGGGTATAAACACAGAATTAAAATGAATCAGGAAATAATCAGAGAAGAGAAGCTGGAACCAGAGAATTTAGACATTTTCTTCTATAAAATGACTCAGATCCATTAATTGATTATCAAAATAGTTGGTGAATCATCAATCAATCAACTAATCGATGGATTTTCAACCTAATTACCTGTTTTACATGAAAACATGAAAAACATCTCGAGCCCTATTTAAAATAGCATAAATCTAGTTCATTTAATATCATACTGTGTGTAATATGTGTTACACATGTATCACCATGTACAGACATGTACACTGTACCAGAATGACTCAAAGCAATGAATCGATTATCAAAGTAAGTGGTGATTAATGTGAAATTGGGCGACTAATTGATTAATCATTAGAGTTCTGTGTGAGACACCAACACTGATACTGACAGGAAGTGACTTCCTGTCTGTGTTCATGTTGCAGCTCAATGATGCCACAAGGTGAAGTTCTGTGTCCAGATGCAGCATCGGCAGCACATGGATTTTATATCTAGGTCCAGATAAAGTCCACCTGAGACCAAGGGACTGAATAATGGGAGGATTTTATGCTAAATTCACACCAAAGTGCACAGACAGTCACAGAAAAAAGCTACAAATACATAACACAGAGGTTCCTACCTTTGAATTTAGACGTTTTCTTCTTGAAAATGACTCAAATCAATTTATCGATTAGTCGCTGCAGCTCTAATCATGTACAATAAGTCCAATAATGAACAGAAGTATCTTAATTATCTTGTTCCGTTGGCAGATAGTTTAGTTATTTTACATTTCTTTCTTGACTTTGATTTTTCTGTCTCACATTTCGACTTTCACTTGAATTTTTATCTGAAGTATTTCAAGAAAAATACAACAACTGACCAAAATCAGGAAAATAAACATCTGCCAATGAATTTAGACAATTCAAGATAATTTAATGTAGTTTTAGTTCAGTAACTAGAAGCTGGAGCCAGAGAATTTGAAGATTCTCTTTGTGAAAGTGGCTGAAATTGATAAATGTAACAGTTGACGATTAATGTAATAATTAGCAATTAATTGATTAATCAGCTATTTGTTGTGGCTCCAGTATTTAACACTAAGATTCAACCTAAAATGTGTTTTTTTTTTTCAAAGATCATCAGTTTATTATTATAGAGACTAAAGAAACCAGGAAATAATCAGAGAAGAGAAGCTGGAACCAGAGAATTTAGATGTTTTCTTCTTAAAATATGACTCAAACTGATGAACCACATCAATTAATCAACTAATGGTTGCAGCTCTACTGTTTAAGTCGTTCATTGTCCTCTAATCTTTAAATTAAACCTCAATGTTTTTCTTTTTTTCCTTTAAGCAAAACAAACACATTTTCTCCTTCACTGAAGATAATTTATTTGATCATTCAATTAACAGAATTGTTAGTGATTAATGTAAAAGTTGGTAACTAATCGATTAATTGATTAATCAAGTAATCATTGCAGCTCTAATTTCAGTCCTACTCTAACTCCTTGAATAGCAGCAGCAGAATCCTTTACTTATGTAAAAGAAAGTAAATACTTCATGTAATGACCAAGTAAAGATGCTGCATTCATGATCCTAATTAAATTATTAAAAGCTAAATATACCTAAAAAAACAATAATTGGAGTGTAAGTATCATAACATGAATATAATCAAGTAAAGTACCTTAAATTGTACTTGCAGTATTTGAGTGGAGTATTTAGTTGCTGCTGTTTATTGAGGTGTTGTAACAGAGCAGTTTAATGAGGATTTGATGCAGCAGATTTTAACGCTGATTAAAACCAGTCTGAAATAAACAGAGAAACCAGATCAAAAGCAAATAGAACTAAATAATGCTGACACGTACGGAGAAGGAACAAAGCAGGAATATCCGTTCAGCACTGATAATCCAGCACGAACAAACAGCTGAGAGGACTGTGCTGCATAATCGTCCCTGTAGTTTACGGGTTACAGTAATCTGCTGAGTGTGAAGCTTTATTTCATCTCGACCCCTGTGCTGTTTTTAATATAGATGGAAATTTTGTTTTTTACTTTAGTGCAAGTCTGCAAACTCAGGAACTGTTCACAGCCAATTATGCTGTTAAATTTATGTGGGCCTGTTACTGTGTTTTTATAGGATAAGAGGAAATGAAGCCAGTAAAAAGTGAACAGGATTGAAGACGGCGTTCCTAAAGTAAATTAAAGGTGCAGCTCGGTGCATATCTGGGTCTGAGAGGACTGGGAGTCAACGTGAAACACAAACACTAGAAAATGGAAGCTCTTTGTTCTGTGGAGTCAGAATCTGTCCTCAGTTTATTTAGTTTCCTTTGGTCCAGTGAAACCTGCTCTAACACCCTGAGCTACTGTATGAATCCACTGCTGCTGTAAAACCTTTATTATTCTACACTGTTCAATTATAGACTCACTTCAATTCAATTAAAATTATCTTTATTGGCATCAATGAACAGCAAAATCACAAAAGCATCAGGAATCAATTCAATAAAATCAATATATTTCATCAATTAATACAAGAAAGGAATAGATCAGAATTTATAAAGTAAAACTGTGTGTTTGTATTATATATATGTGTTATATTGTTGTTTTTGTTGTGTTCATGTGTGTTATATTGGTGTGTGTGTGTGTGTTATATTGTTGTTTGTTGTTTCATGTGTGTTGTATTATGTTTGTGTTATATTGGTGTGTTTGTGTGAGTGTTCTGTTGTTGTTTGTGTGTGTTATAATGTTGTTCTTGTGTGTGTGTGTTGTATTGTTGTTCTATTGATGTGTTTGTGTGTGTTATGCTGTTTGTATGTGTTGTGTTCGTGTGTGTGTGTTATATTATGTTTGTATGTGTGATGTTGTTTGTATGTGTGTATGATGTTGTTTGTGTGTGTGTGATGTTGTTTGTGTGTGTGTGATGTTGTTTGTGTGTGTGTGATGTTGTTTGTGTGTGTGATTTTGTTTGTGTGTGTGATGTTGTTTGTGTGTGTGATGTTGTATGTGTGTGTGTGTGACGATGTTTGTGTGCGTGATGTTGTTTGTGTGTGTGATGTTGTATGTGTGTGTGATGTTGTTTGTGTGTGTGAGGTTGTATGTGTGTGTGACGTTGTTTGTGTGTGTGTGACGTTTGTGTGTGTGTGATGTTGTTTGTGTGTGTGATGTTGTTTGTGTGTGTGTGATGTATGTGTGTGTGATGTTGTTTGTGTGTGTGTGATGTATGTGTGTGTGATGTTGTGTGTGTGTGTGATGTTGTATGTGTGTGTGTGTGATGTTGTATGTGTGTGTGTGTGATGTTGTATGTGTGTGTGTGATATTGTTTGCGTGTGTATATGATGTTGTATGTGTGTGTGATGTTGTTTGTGTGTGTGTGTGTGTTGTTTGTGTGTGTGTGATGTAGTTTGTTTGTGTGTGTTGTTGTTTGTGTGTATGTGATGTTGTTTGTTTGTGTGTGTTGTTGTTTGTGTGTGTGTTGTTGTTTGTGTGTGTGTGATGTTGTTTGTGTGTGTGATTTTGTTTGTGTGTGTGATGTTGTTTGTGTGTGTGATGTTGTATGTGTGTGTGTGTGACGATGTTTGTGTGCGTGATGTTGTTTGTGTGTGTGATGTTGTATGTGTGTGTGATGTTGTTTGTGTGTGTGAGGTTGTATGTGTGTGTGACGTTGTTTGTGTGTGTGTGACGTTTGTGTGTGTGTGATGTTGTTTGTGTGTGTGTGACGATGTTTGTGTGTGTGTGACGTTTGTGTGTGTGATGTTGTTTGTGTGTGTGTGATGTATGTGTGTGTGATGTTGTTTGTGTGTGTGTGATGTATGTGTGTGTGATGTTGTGTGTGTGTGTGATGTTGTATGTGTGTGTGTGTGATGTTGTATGTGTGTGTGTGTGATGTTGTATGTGTGTGTGTGATATTGTTTGCGTGTGTATATGATGTTGTTTGTGTGTGTGTGATGTTGTATGTGTGTGTGATGTTGTTTGTGTGTGTGTGTGTTGTTTGTGTGTGTGTGATGTTGTTTGTTTGTGTGTGTTGTTGTTTGTGTGTATGTGATGTTGTTTGTTTGTGTGTGTTGTTGTTTGTGTGTGTGTTGTTGTTTGTGTGTGTGTGTGATGTTGTTTGTGTGTGTGTGTGTTGTTTGTGTGTGTGTGATGTTGTTTGTGTGTGTGATGTTGTTTGTGTGTGTGTGATGTTGTTTGTGTGTGTTGTTGTTTGTGTGTGTGTTGTTGTTTGTGTGTGTGTGTGATGTTGTTTGTGTGTGTGTGTGTGTGTTGTTTGTGTGTGTGATGTTGTTTGTGTGTGTGATGTTGTTTGTGTGTGTGTGATGTTGTTTGTGTGTGTTGTTGTTTGTGTGTGTGTTGTTGTTTGTGTGTGTTGTTGTTTGTGTGTGTGTTGTTGTTTGTGTGTGTGTGATGTTGTTTGTGTGTGTGTGTGTTGTTTGTGTGTGATGTTGTTTGTGTGTGATGTTGTTGTTTGTGTGTGATGTTGTTGTTTGTGTGTGTGATGTTGTTTGTGTGTGTGTGTGTGTGTGTTGTTTGTGTGTGTGTGTTGTTTGTGTGTGTGATGTTGTTTGTGTGTGTGTGATGTTGTTTGTGTGTGTTGTTTGTGTGTGTGATGTTGTTTGTGTGTGTGTGTGATGTTGTTTGTGTGTGTGTGTTGTTTGTGTGTGTGTGTGTTGTTTGTGTGTGTGTGTTGTTTGTGTGTGTGATGTTGTTTGTGTGTGTGTGTTGTTTGTGTGTGTGTGTTGTTTGTGTGTGTGTGTGTTGTTTGTGTGTGTGTGTGTGTTGTTTGTGTGTGTGATGTTGTTTGTTTGTGTGTGTGATATTGTTTGTGTGTGTGTGATGTTGTTTGTGAGTGTGTGTTGTTGTTTGTTTGTGTGTGTGTTGTTGTACGTTTGTTTGTGTGTGTGATATTGTTTGTGTGTGTGTGATGTTGTTTGTGAGTGTGTGTTGTTGTTTGTTTGTGTGTGTGTTGTTGTACGTTTGTTTGTGTGTGTGATATTGTGTGTGTGTGTGTGATGTTGTTGTTTGTGAGTGTGTGTTGTTGGTTGTTTGTGTGTGTGTTGTTGTACGTTTGTATATTAACACAAATGAATCCCTAAACAACCAGCAATCACAACAACGACACATGTTTTGATGTAAATAAAAACTAACATCGATCATGAATTAATTATTAATGTTCTGAACAACAACCAGAGTTTATTATTCATGTCACATTAAACCTGACTCTGTTTTTCTGTTTCCTGTTGACCTTTGTTTCACCCGACTGAGCCTTTTTCATCTGAAAGGCTCCTCTGCTCTAAATCCTGCTGCACATCAGCCTGGAGCCGCCAGCCCAGGCTGCTGAGAGGAGAAGTCAGCGTTAGCTGCAGATCTCAGTGGCAGCAACACATCCAAGTCAAGAAAATATCATCTCTACCCCAAATATACTAATCTGCCTCGGAGGGTGAATTCCTCCTTCCTACAGTAATGATTTGTGAAGTTGTGGGTTTTGAAGGTTCTCGTTGATGGATATAATGAGGAGGCGGTGTGTGTGTGTGTATTAAGGCTGTTTACATGTGTGTTACATGAACCCTCCCACAGCCATGTCTGATCTGCCACTTCTGATTAACTCAGGCCTTTTCTCACAGGCCTCTGCTGCTAACATGTCACTGTGACAGCTCTCTGCTTCTTAGCCCCCTCTCTGCTGTCTAAAACAAATATCTCTCGGCTTTTTATCTCTTAATCCACCAAAATAATCCTGTTTTTACCTTTCAGCACTTTTCTTTCTGTGTTTGCTGCTGAGTTGAAGCAGCGCTGGAAAGTAGGATGAAGGATTTAAGGGAAAAACTGAATTGGCAGATAGTGGGATGTTGTTTCATTCATGATTTTCTTCAAGTTTCAGTGCACAGCAGAAACATTTCACATTAACAGCTACGACTAATACACATTTAACCTCTGAACTTCTACAGGATTCACTTCAATAAATCATCTAATGATCCAATATTTCACCAAAAATCAAACATTAGAGAATGAATCAGAACTTAGGTTTTTTTTTGTTTTACCATTAATCATCTCAGGACCCCTCACATTTATCTGATGACCCTTTGGAAGGGCCCGGACCCTAGGTTGGGAAACACTGGACTAAATATATGAAGTAAACTAGTTAACTATTTATAAAGTAGTTAAACTAACTGTTTATAAAGTAGTTCCATTATTAATGCTTTACATATCCAGTCAAAGGGACAGAACGAGTACTTTTACTTTTAATACTTGATAATATGAGTTTTTATGTAGGTAATGGAGTATTTTTACATTACTTTAGTGAAGTAAAGGATGTGAATTATTCATCTCTGCTATAAGGTGATTATTTTATTCCTATCTACTGGAACACTGTGTACCAGCATAGGGTGACTAGTAGTGATTCAACCCATTATTACATCAATAAAACTCCATTTCCTGCTGCCTGTTTACTACAAACATGAATCCTTTTACCTATTTGAACAGTTTTAGCAGCATATTATGTCGATTTGAACAAGATGAGTTTCCCAGCAGCAACATGAAGGAACCATTTAAGTCCTGGTAAATATCACTCTAAACCTTTCAGTCCTGTAAATTTGATCCATTTAAACCACTCAGTGAAGTTCCTCTTTGGAAAAGATCAGCCTCTTACTGTACTTAACCACAGTTAGGGGACAGATTGGTGTTTAGTGAAAAAGAAAAGCTGTTTTCAGCACAGAAAACCAGGAAAAATAAACGTTTTCTATAGAACAGAAAGAAGAAAAGACCCCACTAATATAATTTAGATAAAAATACAAGCACAGGTAATTAGAAGATGATCACAACAAACAAACAAATATTAAACACAATATGGGGAAATGAGAAAATAATTAGACACTATAAAATAAATGTGAATGTGTGTAAATGTGTGTATCTGAACAGGTTTGATTTTATAGTAGGTAAAAAGGAAGCTGGATATGACCAGTCTGCCTAACCTGTCCAGTATTACATGAATTATTATAATAAATATAATAATAAAAACCACTGTGCAACTGTCCAACTGCAGCTGTTACTGTTGATGTCATAGCAGAAAAAGCCTGGATCACATATGATCACATCTGTGCTGAATAATCTCTCCTCCCAACATCATGCACCACACTAGATGTCAGAATTGTATATGACTTCCCAACAGCCTGGGATTATATTCAGTATTCACTGGCCTGGAACTGTCAGGCTGCATTTACCAGGTTTCCTTACGGTTTGGTTCCTACCTGCAGTGTGATCCTGCTTCATAACCACCTTTGTAACAGGGAGGTTCAGAACAAAGCCATGCCAAGTCCAGTGTGGGAACGACAAACATCCCTTTTACCCAAGCTGTGAAGTGCCAGCAGCCTTATCACACAACAAGGCTCCCACATTGGAGCAGCCCGCTCCCTTATGAGCAGGATTAATTGAGAATAAGCACAAAGCCAATGTTAGCAGTGGCCGTGTCAACACGGCTAACGAGTCTCCCTGAGCTGGTAGCGGCGCTGGGAGAATTTACAGGGAGACACGGACAGAAGGAGGAGAAAAACACATAAAGTATAAAAAATACTCACCAAACACATGTGGTTAAAGATTCAAGGAGACTTTACTGTCATTCAGCACATTTGATTCTCTGGTCCCAGGGGCAGCTCCATGTCTAGTATTAAAAATATATATAATATATATATTATAGAGAGAAATACAATATAATAATATAAATAATACAATACAACAAAATATGCATTCATGGACAGAGTATGTACAATACTATGGTGAACAGATTTCTGCTAATGTTGATATTGTCCAGCCCAAATGTTGTTGTATAAAATATTATTACAGGAGGGAAGAATATAATTATTATTATTGTTGTAGAATGATGATGATCATTTATTAGTTATTTTCTCTGCAGCCTTGATTTAAAAGAGTAGGAAATGGAGGTTTGTTCTAATTCTAATCAGTTTTTATATTCAGACGTTCATTTAATAGCACAAAATGTTTATTTTAGTTGTGCTGCTACACATCCACAGTATTTCTGTATTTCATGTCACTATATGAATGTCAGTATTTGTACATTTATAATACATGAGCTAGTTTATCCTTAGTGTTAACACCATGTTTCTTCTGATTGTGATATATGGAGTCTCCTCCACAGTGAGAGAACAAATAAAATAATGGAAACTTGATCATATTTATTCACAGTGAAGCTGTGTGTTAATTAAAGCTAAATGTTGAATAACCTCGTCTCGTTTTATTAACAGGTGAGCTGAAGCTGTCAGTCCTTTCTGATCATGAACTTCTTGCTGTTAGTGGTGAGTTCATTTAAAGAACTACACAGTGTGTGTGCTAGCAAATACAAATAAAATATATAGAAAATGTCAACTATATTAATTATATGACAAAAACACTCAGTATTTATTCATTATAAATTTTTACTTAATTGTTCTTCTATTTTTAGTTAGGGGGTGGGATGGCCATGCAGCAAAAATAAACCAAATAAATGCTATATGTAAGTAAATATAAAAGTAAAAAAGTAATAAATACTAATAATTTAGATAAAACTACAACAAGAACATGGAAGGCGGTTTTATTTTCCTCAATGTGAAGTGAACAGCGAGGTGCAGATCACCTGTGGAACCGCGACTGTCGACCATTACGGCTCCGGGTGCATTAATCTAACACAAGTGGTTGTTTATTGCTGTTGCCTAGCAACCGAAGCCTCCCAGTCCTTGATGTAATCCTCCGTCTCCTCTCAAGCCTTTTGTGCCCCTGTCATTTCTCTGTGTAATTTCCTCACACTTTTCTCATTTTTCCTCGGTATTTTTCCTCATCCAGCCTCGTCTCGTTGCACGATTGGATGAAATATCACATATTAGACTAATTAAAAACACCTCTAAATAATGCAGCACCTCAATAAACCGTGTTCCCCAAATCTAGCAGCACCTCTCTAAAGCAGATATCTTCTCACACAAACATCTCTTTGTGAAACCAGTAACTAACGTGGACCTGCCTTATTCTTATGCTCATTGGTCAAAGCTCATTTGAAGCTTCTTGAAGAGCCAGAGGTTTTTTAAATGTCATTTTCCCTCATTTAGTCTTGAAATATGACATGAGACAGATAGAGTTTCCTCGTTTTATCGTTAGATTATTATTAGTAGAAGCTCTAAATGTCGGGGTTATATTTATGTGACTCTAAATACAGTTTTTATATGTGATAGTTAGCAGCTTGAGCCACATGTAAACAGGATGAGATGAATGGCTGCAGAGATGGATTTTACTTTCCCCGTGCAAACAGCAGAGCTGGAATCTCGTTCGATGTTGCGTTTCTGGCTCAGGATGAAATGCCAACAATAAACTTTGCTTTTCTGCAAAGTATGCACATTGCCCTTTTGAGTTCTCAGCCCTTCCACGTACTTGATGGCTCCTTGCAAATCATTTTCACAGCTTGTTATTTCAGCAGTCAGACATCCTCTTATTCTTCCACCACATACTTCATTGAGAAACACAAATACACAGCTAGTGTGAATCAGGCAAACTCTAATAAACACTGCAGCTCCGAGGAAAAACCTGCCAAAAATGCTTCTGCATCAGTCATTTCTGGATTCATAACACATTTCACTGGGTTTGTTTAAATTTATTATATATAAAGTGGAGAGTTTCTGAGGCAAAGTGAGCTTTTCATTCAGGGCTCTAGTGTCGATTATTTATTGGTGACATTTTGACTCTGAACCTGAAAATCTAACCTGCATGATTTGATATAACAGGCTGTTTTATTCAGTTGTTTCGTGTGTTCAGTGTTGGAGGCCAGAGGTATGCTGGAGGAAGGCCAGGGGCCCTGTGACTCCTATGTTAAGGTATGTGCTGAATCACAGGGGGAAAAAACTGTAAGATGATAGTGGAAATTATGCGTCTTCTTTGTTTTTCTGTGATTTTCAGGTTGGGATGTTTCCAGACTGTGACCCTGGAGGCAGACAGAAGACTCAGATGGTTCCTACCTGCAGAAACCCTGTCTTCTTACAGACATTTTACTTGTAAGCTTTCAGACAATATGCTATCTGGATGTGTGGCATTTAAGATTTAGTGAAAATGAAAATGATCTTTTTCTGTAAACAAGATTATAGAAAAACTACAGGGCTGATTTTCCTGAATTGTCCAGGGATGAACCCGTTAGCTTCACAAGATTTGCAGCACGATGAGTGTTTTAGTGTTTCAGTGGTTATTAGCGGCTGCTGCTGGTCAGTGGAATGTAAATAGTTGAATGAGCAGTTGACAGAACTCTGCTGGAAGCGTCCAGATAGGTTTGGAAATACTTCTACACCATATTGAAGACAGATCATTGGCCTCGGTGAAGATTTATGCTTTTCACACTCTTCTAATTCCGTTGAATCCTCAGTTTAAGAAGCCGACGGAGCTGCTGAACTCACATTTGATGTTTCCTCCTCAACCCAACATTCACCTGAAGTTATGAGTGGGAATAAGTGGAAGTGTGATGAATATGTCACATCAAAGCCGCCCAGCTCTGCATTCTGTTTCCACAGCTTTCCACTCAGAGTTGTGGGTGTTTTAGTGTCTTTGATGCCAAACAAATGTTTCTGAGGGGATGTTTAGTCAGTTAGTTTCAACAAAACTCTCAAAGTTGTGTTTCTTTGTTGTTTTCAGCGTCGTCGGTGACGGGGACCTTCATAAGAGACTCCTCTTCACCATGTGGAACTCCCACTCCACAACCAGGTCTCTGCTGGGAACATTGATGACAGAGTTGTTGTAAATTTAAAAGGATTTTCTCAATTTGTTTTTTGTTTTGAGCTGCAACACGGTAGCGAATTCACTTTATATGCACAGACACAAAGCTTCCTACCAGAGCAAGAAAAGGGCCATTTTATAATTGATGCTGCTGCATGCCTGTGTGTGTGTGTGTGTGTGTGTGTGTGTGTGTGTGTGTGTGTGTGTGAATCAGGCAGAATGAATGTGTTACTCTCGCCTCCCTGCCTCAACAGACTTAAACTGAAACAGGGTCATTACTGGGGATGGAGACATATGGTTGAATGAATCACCCATTTCTTCAGCTATGTTGTGTTGAGAGCAGAATTCTGCATTTTATTTTCTTACAGGGTCAAAAGTTATTGACCATAGAGCAGAAGAATCTCTGTTCTCCTATTATTAGGTCCTATCATTATATCTAGATGATTCTTGCTGTTTGCAGTTGAATCCACATACAGCATCTCTTTATTTATGAGGCTGTACACATATTTACTGTACAGGAGTGGTTGAGTTTGGATAATGGAATGATCATAAAGATGAAAATCCTTTGGGACAGTTTCTGGGACACAGATTAACAGTGATTTACTCTTTGCTGAGCTTTAAACTACAGCAGAGGCTGTTCCCAGTGGTTTGGTTGTTGACCAGGTGAAGTGCTGCTTCCAGCTGCATGAAGGACCATTCATCCACTCATCTATCGACTCCTCACTCCATCCTTTACTCTGAGTTCTCACTAATACACTCAGCCAGCAGGTAATTGGATGAACAGTGATGATCATTGGATGATATGTGATGGACAGTCACTCACAGATTCCTGCCTTTACACAGAGAGCAGCATCAAATGTGTCCTGGTTACTCATCCCATCTATACATGTTCATAAAATGGGGTTCTAAAGGTACCGAGGTGTTCAGCAGAGAGGATTTTATGTCATTTAAGATCTGCACACTGTATTTAAGTCAAATCTGAAGGTCGGCTCAATGCTCAATAATATGAAATAGCAACTTTTTCCAGTTTGATCCAGAGATTGTACAAACTTAATTCAGTGGTAATTTCTCACAATTTGTTGGAGGTATGAGGGAAAAATTGATTCAGACAAAGTAATAAAAATGCAAATAGAGCCGTTCTGCTATGGATAATTTCTGTCTGGACCAGGAAAAAAATATTTAGAATCTGAGAGACTTACAGTTCAGGATAGAAATATATAAGTTTTCTTGCTATAGCGCCACCATCTGGGCAAATTACAGCAAATTAGACACTGAATCATTTCCACATGCTAGAAACATCCAGAAAGAATCTGTGATTTATAACTAATAATTCCAATAGTAGCATTCACTCCTGCTGCAGCTGAAGAACCTTCCTGCTGATATTAGATATTTTTAATATTATTATTTATTTATTATATTTATTATATGATTTATTTATTTATTATTATTTATTAACTGGCAGATGAACGAGGTAAAGTCCTACATGCTCACTTCTCTTTGTGCTCATATCGAAGGTTGTGGTACAAACACTTGTATTTATCAGGCTTGTGGACAGTGGATTTACACAGACGTGGAGTCACACATGCAGTTTTGCAGCTTTTTATATTAAACAAGGACACATCTGTTGCATCAGATGAAGAACAGAAATCTGGCCATCAAACATTTTATTCTGTTGTAGCTCAAAGAAAAGACATTGAAGATCTCTGTACTTTGATGATAGCAGCCATTCAAAGTGATGTTCACCTTGTTGCTCAGTTAAATAAAATGCGTGGGCCCTGCGGTGAATAGTGACATATTTATGTCACTTTTTATAAACTCTAGTCGCAGAATACAGGTTTCTGGCACAATTGCACTTAGTTACAAGGAGCATGGAGAAAGGAATAGTGTGTAAAGAGGTCAATAAAATCTTTAATATTAATCCAACACACTCCTAGTGAAGGCCACAAGATAAAAACACACTGAGTTAACTACTAAACTATCAGAATAATCATGAAATGATTAAAAACAGTGTTTGCAGAAACAGTAGAAGCAGGATACACAGAAGGAAATACAACAACAGGAAGTAATGACTAATAAACTAATAATAAACTTAGTCTGTTTATCAAAGGAAAATAAAACTAATTTAATTTCCTCCATATGGATAATATATTTATATATAATTTCTATTTATATATTTATATACATACATAAAGATAAATACATTTACACACATATACATATACATATAAATACACCTTTACACCACTGTAGGGTATATAATGAATTGATTTCTACGATTTGCTCTCTTAAATATTTAAACTTAAAATAACAACTCTAGTTCCGACCCTCAGAACCTCATATAGAATACAATAAAACATGAAATGAAGTTAATTTTCAACATCTTTTTAATCAAAACCAGTATTATTCTCTCTTGCTTTAATATCCAGGAGCAGGAACCCGTCTCAGTTGGCCGCTGTGACCTCTGGCTTCTCTCTTAAGGAGGAAGTAATATGAATCAGAGCCAGAACAATCTGTCATCTCAACATAAGGCCGAGCTTTGGTTTCAGGCACATATCATTTCACCACTTTGTTTTAAAGTTGGGGAACAGCTTTTATTTCAGAATACTAATATGACCGTATGACCTACAGAGACAACTTTATCCCAGGAAAAGAACTTTAACGTTAGTCTGCTCTCTGGCATATCAAGAAGATTCCTTTAAATTTACATCTGCTGATAAATGTCTTTTTTGTCCACAACCCACAGATCATCAGTTTACTATTATAGAGACTAAAAGAAAATAGAAATTTCTTTAGATTTTAGAATAAATTAATTTATAATGAACTGGGAGCCAGAGAAGCTGCTGGATCCTGAACTAGATTTTTATTCCTTCAAAGGAAAAATGTAAGAATCCATTGAGCTCAGAACCAGACTGTCACCTCTGTCTGCTAACATAACGGTTATATGGAGATCCAGATTCTGCTGTGTAGACAGATTTTAATATAACAGCAGTCTTCAAACACATAGAACTAGATGTTGTCTCATCAGCACTCTACATGGCAGCATATGCTGTAGAAGCAGCACAAAAGAACAAAAATCCTTCTCACATGCACATGTAGTCAAATTAGAAGCATCAATACCAGCAAATGAACCCGTGGTCCCAGGGAGGCTTGATCTTGACCCTGTGTCTCCTCAGATGCAATTTTAAATAAAGTCCAGCCTGAAATGTCATGAAAAGTTGCTTATTTAACATTTTCTGCTGCTGTGGAGCTGTAAATACGTTGTGGGAGGCAGTGCCGCTTCAGCAAATCCTCCCCAACAACACACAAGTTTGGTCAAAGTGCTGCTGTAGCTGAACCCAGCTGATACAGTGATTAATGGACTCACGTTGACCTGAAACCAGACCTCTGCTTAAATCACAGCTCCACTCATGCATTAGGCATTATTTATCCACTTGTTACAACAATGGAATACTAAAACTAAGGATTAAACTCAGCTCGGTAAATCACATTTTCTGTAACATGCTTGTGATGGTACAGCCTTTTATTTCACTCGTGCTGCAATTATCTCTTATTCTTATCTGCAAAAGACCCACATTTGACCAGAATAGTATATGTGTATATACACATGTGTGTATATGAAGCAATAGTTTTCTGTTTCCTGTTGTGATCCATGGCTGAACATGTGTTACCAGCAGGTTAGATTTGGTTAAAGAGGTGAGAGTTTTTTTTATCACTGACTCATTCATTCCTACACCAAATGGAGGAACATTTCAGGTGTTCATTTGTGCTGCTGTCAGTTTACCCTCAAACAACTGCTGCAGCTGCATTAGTCCTTTCCAGCTGGGAGGTTGTGGAAAACTGTTATTCTCATGTATGCATAATTAAACACACACACACACACACACACACACACACACACACACACACACACACACACACACACACACACACACACACACACACACACACACACACACACACACACACACACACACATTAACAGGCTGTACTTGCAGTGTGAAGAAAAACAAGCTAGAAACCTTTGTGTTACAATAATAATGATGCATTTTATTAGTAGCACCACAGAAGCAGTGTATAGTAAAACATAGTAAAACTACAGTAAAGGTAAACATGAGTATAACAGAAACAGCAGAAACAGCTGACAGTGATTAACACAGAGTCAACATGAAACTCTTCCTGAATAAAAAGGTTTTTAGGCCAAAAGTCTGAAAAAGTCCAGGCTCTGTGCTGCCCTGAGGTTTTCTCCTTGATTCAAACTCGAGAAATCGAGTCAAGTCTGTTTTAAAGGTTGAAAACACAACGTCACCTGTCCTTGAATGAATGGATGGATGAAGGCTTTATTTGGAACATGAGAAAACACAATACAAGAAAAAACATAACATATCTGAAATGGAATCACAAATATTTACATAGGTAGATATTTACCAACAAAAGAACATGATTAACTTTAGGCCTTCAGTTTGAATAAGGAAAAAAAGGAATAAAAAAAATCCATTTTCTAGGATTAATAGACCTACAATAGATGTTTTTATGTTTTTACAGAACAATAGAACACAAATTACAGAATGCAGCATTTAAACAGTACAACAAGCAACACGAGTTCCAGAAAATGTAGTATTGAATAGATTTACATCCTCCATATATATCCTCCATATATATCCTCCTTACATCCTCCATATATATATATATATATATATATATATATATATATATGGAGGATGAGATGGTGAGGACCCAAAGCAGCTTTCTATCACCTTAAAACTACAACAAGGATCAGAGAGTTGATATGAAAGAAGAATCTAATTAATACAACAAAGGACTGTTCAGAATAAACAGATCTAGAATAAACAGATCTAGAATAAACAGATCTAGAATAAACAGATCTAGAATAAACAGATCTAGAATGAACAGATCTAGAGTGAACAGATCTAGAATGAACAGATCTAGAATGAACAGATCCAGAATGAACAGATCTAGAATGAACAGATCTAGAATGAACAGATCTAGAGTGAACAGATCTAGAATAAACAGATCCAGAATGAACAGATCTAGAATGAACAGATCCAGAATGAACAGATCTAGAATGAACAGATCCAGAATGAACAGATCTAGAGTGAACAGATCTAGAATAAACAGATCTAGAGTGAACAGATCTAGAATAAACAGATCCAGAATGAACAGATCCAGAATGAACAGATCCAGAATGAACAGATCTAGAATGAACAGACCCAGAATGAACAGATCTAGAATGAACAGACCCAGAATGAACAGATCTAGAATGAACAGACCCAGAATGAACAGATCCAGATCCTGGAGACAGGGCTGCTGTTGTACATGGACTGGAACCCTCATCATCCAGCTCCAGTTCTTAGATCACTGCACCAGCTCCCAGTTGCTCAGACTCTAAAATCAGTGTGTTGGTCCATGAATCACCAGCTCCAGATAAATATCAGATTTCCTGCCCAGCTCTCAGCTCCACTGCTTCTGGATTACTGGTTGTTCTCAGAGTCAAACCTAAACACGCTGCATTTAGATTCTGTGCTGCTCAGATGTGGAACCCGTTGCCAGAAGGAAATAGTTTTATTGTTTTTTATTCCGTGTGCTTTCGCTGAGTTGATTTTATTGTTGTATTGTGTTTATCGTGTGTTTGTTTTCCTGTGTAGTCTGTACAACACTCTGGGAATGACATGATGTGCTATATAAAGGAACATTTACCCATAGCTATGATAATATATGTGCCCATTGTCAGTATGCTACCACATTCAATCACACTTTTATTGCTTTAAAACATGTTATTATTGTCTCGTTCATCTTCATTGTGGGTTTGTTTTTCCTCGTTCTCATTTGGCTCCAGGGATCAGTCTGTTCCTGACACTTCAGTAATAAATCAGTCTTTAGTGTAATGATCCTAATCGTGTGGGACAAGATTATGTTTGACAAAATCTGACAAAAGGATAAAAAACCGCCACAAACAGACTTTGTAATAACATCACATTGATGAGTTTATAAACTGTGGGTCTGCTGGATTTAAGTGTTTTCAGGTTTCAGATGATCAGGCTGTGGATTTACGTCTTTATTTATTATCCCTGTGTGTTTTATTAACAGGAGCAGTGAGCTGCTGGGCTGCATGAGCTTCAGTGTCCGATCACTGCTGGATCCTCACAAGGTGAGTCTGACCTCTGACCTCTAGGAAGACGTTCTATGAACAGTAGAGCTGGGAGTAAACATCAGTAAAACAATATATCACTGCAAAGCTTCTTTATGATGAACATTAATGACACACTAACACTAAATATTACAGGAAAAATCAATTTGCAAGATTAAACATAGATTAATTTGGAAATTTAAGGAAATTCTTGTGATTTTAGCCGTTTTTTTGGAGTCAAACTATATAAAATGACTTTTGAGGAATATGTTCTCAGATATCGTGATGTATCCTAGATGGATTTTCTTGAAATATATCGATTATTGAACAATCATTATGCTAATTCCTACCCAACAGTGTCCTTAGTTCCCCTTTCAACTATTAGACCTTGTTGAATTCAGTGTGAATAAATTGGCCTTAATAGTTCAGAGGAACCACTTTGTGGTTGTTTGCACCACAGTGATGTAGCCTCCAGATACTGGACTGAAACCCTCACACACACAAATACACACACTTTCCTCCTTTAAATGACCCTGTTATATAAAAAGCGGGTGTAAATATTTGGATTCCTACAAACTGTGAAATTAGACCACCCAATCATTCTGTGCTGAAACCAGCTGAACTCAAACGTCTCCGGTTGTGATGTCACAACAGGACCTGAAGGTAATAATAACCCAGGATCCATGTGTGTATATGGGTTTAATGAGGTGATTTTGGACTATAAAACCATGATAATTTCCATATATTTTAATATTAAACAGTGAAAAATCTAAGGTAACCATTTCTTTTAAAGTCCCCTAATTACTAGGTATTTAACTAGTAAATATATGGTAATAATATTATATTATTTGGTAATTACCACTGGTTATAAATAGGTAAATACAATGAAATACTAGGTATTCACCTGGCAAATATATAATATATCTCACTGGATAATTACCATTGTAATATGTAGGTAAATGATTAGAATCTATATCTAAATAGTAGATATTTACCCACTAAATATGTAGTAATTATAATATATTACTAGTCATAATTATTAATTAATTAATTGTTGGGTGATTACCACTGGTATGAGTAGGTAAATACAGAGAAACTGTATTATTTACCTGGTAAATAAATAGTAATGGAAATTATTCTCTGTCTGGCACAATAAACACAAACCTGTACATCATAGGTTCTGAATGATCAAATAGTAAAACCTGACATTTTACACAGTAAGTAATTGTTCTTTAAAGGGAAGTACATGGTAAATTCTCACCATGTACTTGAGTATTTCATGAGTATTAACAGCTGTATTAACCTACTTATCGCCAGATCTTATATAATATCACCATATATGGCCCTGCTACTTAAAAACACACAAATACAGAAACACAGTGTGACATCACTTCTTCACACACACCTGCATCATAACACACACACCTGCCCTGAGTCGTCCTGCCCAAACCGTCCCAGGTGTCAAGGAGATACAAGGAAAGTCAGGAGTAATGGATTCTCCTCCACTTTATACCCATAACTGCTTTTCTTAGCCCTTTCCTTTCACTGTTTAATTATTCAACTCTAATTTATCCGACTGTCTCCTCTCTGCTGTTGCAGATGTGCATTTTTTCCTCCTGCAGTGTGTATTATTACTTCAGTAAGAAAGTATTTGTCTGTATTTATAAGACCGCATAAGATTATGGGGTAAATTAAATCAGATAAGTCTACAATTAGTGTAGTATCATGTGAGTGATGCTGTCAGACTGTTGGAATGAACACATGACAGCACAAACCAACATGGCCGCCCTCCACACAGCACACCAAAAACCTTCATCCACCAATTACAACTTTTCTCTGCTGTTTCTCTGATTGTGGATCTGCATGTGTCTGGTGATATTTTGGTGTAATATAGAACAAATCTAGAGAAAACTTAATTTCTTGGCATTTTATTTTAACCATATTTTGACCCTTAAAACCCAAAAGGCCTTCAGTCATTTTCTATACCTGCTTATTCCTCATTAGGGTCACATGGTCTGCTGGAGCCAATCCCAGCGCATTACGGCGAGAGGCAGGGATACACCTCAGATGGTCGCCAGCCAATTGTGGGGCACACACACCATTCACTCACACACTCACACCTATGGGCAATTTAGAGTCTCCAATTAACCTCAGCATGTTTTTGGACTGTGGGAGGAAGCTGGAGAACCTGGTGAAAACCCACGCAGACACGGGGAGAACATGAAACTCCACACAGAAAGGTCCCAGACCCAGGACCAAGGAGGTCTTGAACCTGTGACCTTCTCGTTGTGAGGCAACAGCACTAACCCCTGCTCCACTGTGTCGCCCCCCAAAAGGCCTTTTTAATTTAAATATGTATTAATTGTGATTAAACTGACATGATGATGAATGAAGCAGTGAGTAAAAGCAACAATACTGTCAGCAAACGTACTTATTATACAGACTGTGTTATTTTATTATAGTTTATTATACAACTTGATTTAATCACTAAATACATGAGGACGGTTTTATTTTAATATGTGCAGCTAATTTTGGCTAAATCTGTAGTAAAAATACACAAAATGTGCAATTTAATTGAATATAGATAATATAATATTAAAGTATATTAATTGAATTACTACAGGTTATTACTGGAAAGTAATTAAAGTTGTCAGATAAATGTAGTGAGGTAGCATCACAAGTACAAGTACTTCAAACGTGTACTTAAGTACACATACAGTACTTGAGTAAAGGTACTTAGTTTACTACTTTCCAGTATTTCCATGGTTCTATAATAGATTAGGAGCAGAATTCATAGAACAAACATGTTCTCTCTACAACCTCAGTATGTCTTTTTGTGGCTTCAATTAATCTCCACATCATTATCAACGATAAAATAAACTACGGAAGGAAAACATGTTGTTTTTGCGGCTCATGTCTTCCTTCCTCTAACATTTATACCAATTAATATTTAATTGGCTTAATATGCTAACGAGGGTGATTCAGCTTGAGTCTCAGTGAGTTATGTCTCTTCCTCCCCGCTGCACATCCGTTACTCTGCTGTTTCCTGTTTCCCTGCTCTTCACTCTTGTTTTATTACCTTCGACTTGGAGCGGTTTGTTTAACTGATTGTGGTGAAACTTGTTGTTTGGGTGAAGACGTGATCACAGATTAACTCCTTATGTTTTGGGTAAATTTCACTTATTTTTTTCACTTAGATTTAATGGTTATTAGTGTCTCCTACTCAATTAGACAGTTGCCATAGTAACAGCATCAACAGAAACCACTTCCTGTTACTGCTGAATCCAACAACACATTTGTCTAAGTAATTATTGATTAGCCTTTGATACAGCCTCATATTTTCATTAATGATCAGCTTTAATAATGAGCTGAATGACTGATTCATTTCTTCTTTGACTTGTAATAAATGTAAGTATCCACATTATTTACTAACGGCCACAACACTTATATTTTAACCTGGCTTTTTACTTATTTGTATTTATACAACACAACAATAAGTTTAAAATAAGTTTTATAAATGAACATATTAAATGGATTAACATGGATGATGTAGAGTCTGATGCTGATTCTGCTGAGAATATTGCGTTTATTACACGGCTTTTTCCTAAAAAATCATCAGTTTATTCAAGAAAATATTGATTCAAAAGGGATGTTATTGATTCAAAACAGGTTTTATTGTTTCTGCTTAAAAATAGTCTAATAACTTTCTAATTCTGACACTGACTTTTTCTTATCTTTATGGGAACCACTCAGCCTCAAACCATGAATCCATAGTTTCATGCTCTCTAAATATATTAAAGTTAATACTGAAAGAATCTTTCTTCTGGTAAAGTTCTTCTTTCTGCAGATTGATATAACTGATGTCCCTTGAATCAAATATTCAGCCGTGTAATAATAATTTGTAGTTCAGTTAGTTTTATAAATTAACGCTTGTTTAGTTTGTGCTGCACATTCACACATTAGATAAGAAACTTCCCTTAGTTTCATTCCAGCAGCTTCTTAGTGTTATTGTCACTTCTTATCATTTATCTTCACCTTTTTTCTGCTCTGTGCTTCTTAACTTTTACACAATGCACCATAACTTTACATGCTGTCCATAATTCTTATTGTATATATTATTTCTAGTCTTTTATTTTTATTCTATATGTTATATTTTTTATTACTGAACACTGGGCTGCCCCGGGACCAGGGAACTACATTTCATTCATCATACATGTACATGTGCTGAATGACATTAAAGAATCCTTGAATTTTTCCGTCGTCCCAACTCTCTCGTCCGCCTCCCTCTGTGTGTGTTTGGTTCCATGTTCAGGATAATATTGAATGATAAATCCCTCCGTGGCTTTTCCATCGTATAGCCTCCCCTCCCCCTGCTTCTACACACCCCCTCCCCCTCCGTGTCCCACAGCCTGCAGAAATCTGTCCACTCAGATAAGATGCTTTTAAAACGGAGATTATTGTCACTGTCCATGGCATTACATTATTTAGTACAAAAGAACGGGCTGTGTGTGTGTGTGTGTGTGTGTGTGTGTGTGTGTGTGTGTGTGTGTGTGTGTGTGTGTGTGTGTGTGTGTGTAAAACAACAGCAAGTCTTTACTCTAGCGTTGTCTTGTCCTTATTTGTGAGACTCTGTCCACATCGTTCAGATTACAAATCAAACCCCTTCTGTCACAGCCGGCATATAGCTTTATATAACACACTATATATACAGTAGACACACACACACACACACACACACACACACACACACACACACACACACACACACACACACACACACACACACACACACACCATCTGGCTTAGAAGTGCAGAAGTGGGGGCATCAGCTGCTGGAATCTTCTGAAGCATTGTGAGCACAGAGTGTTTGTATGTTCAGTGTTTGCAGCCCTGAAGGGGAAAGCAAATTGAGTCTGTTTGCGAGTGTGTGTGTGTATTCGTGTGTGTGTGTGTGTGTGTGTGTGTGTGTGTGTGTGTGTGTGCGCAAGTCATGCCTTTGTGTAGGTATTAGTGTGTTTCCGTTTATGCTCTCACATAGAGGATTGCCCTTTAAATTTAGTGCTCATTAGGTTGACTCCCCAAGCTTGAAGTCAGCAGTCATGCATACATATGTGTGGTAGCTCCACACACACTCACACACACACACACACACACACACACACACACACACACACACACACACACACACACACACACACACACACACACACACACACACACACACACACACACACTCACTGTTTGTGTGTGTGCTGTAGGAAGTTCAAGGATGGTACTACCTACTCGGGGAAGAGCTGGGGAGGAAGAAGCATCTTAAAGTGCCCACTCAATACCACTCCCACACCACTGGTAAGTGTGATTAATTTAATGATTGATGATTGAATGATTGATTAATGATCAGGACTCTGATGTCCAGGACAGTTGTCTGATGAGGTTTGATCACATGTTTGCATTTTACCTTTATTTGAATCAGGATGTTTCCAGCTTCCTTCAGGCAAAGTTCTGTGTTTAATACAGATATTTAATAATTTGCTGCTGCCGGGAGCTGCTCATTCAAAAACAATGACAAAAGAGCTGGTGACGATGTTGAAGGAGTGTTGGATCATGGGAGTTGTTGTTCTTTCCCAGTTAGGATTCCTTCAGTGTTCAGCTGGGTTTTATCCTCAGATTCTTTCTCTCAGAAACAACCAAACCTGCAGATTAAAACCAGAGAAAAACAATGAATAAACAGTTTCATGCTAATAATCTGTTTTTCTCAGAAGTTGCTACCTAAGCTAATGCTAATGTTAGCTCGGCTCGCTTCTCTGGCCACTTCAAATGTAGTTGTCTAAAGTCTGTCATCCAGTCAAAGAAATTTAAGAAATTACTAAGATGTATATAAGAAAAATGTGTAGAAAGTCAATTCATGATAATCAAAACACTGATTTTATATGTATATGCTTTTATATGTATATATATTTATATTCTATAATTTTTAAATAGTTTTTCTTACTGTGTATGTGTTTATGGATTATACTGTATAATGACATTAAAGACTTTATATTCTATATGCAGCCATATAACATCCTGTTATTTAGATTAAATACAAATTGCAAATGTTTGGGATGATGAAAGTAAACAGCTCAACAAAATATTAAGGTTTGTATTTTTTACTGTTCTACAAGTTCTTCTAATTTTACTGTTTTGACTCTATTTCCATCAACCATTTACTGCAGTTTCTGTTAAATCGGTAAAGTTCTGTTTTCCATGTCTTTAATCTGTTAAGATAGGATCAGATCAGATCATTCTTTATTTGTCCCACGGTGGGGAAATTGCATTAGTAACAGCTGTAGAGATAGAACAAGTGACAAATGCAAGAAAAGAAAAGATTACACACACACTATATATATAAATAAATACAATATAATATAGAATAGATGCACCAGATATACAAGATAGATACACTACATTGAGTACGGTAGATTATTGCACATGAATTGATTGCACATGATAAATTAAATTACAGACTTATCTATAGATTACTAAGATGTAGTATATGAAAAAATCATAAAAATGTGGCTTGAAACTGTATAAAACATGTATAATAACATTTAGGCTGTGCAATTAATTGAATTTTAATCGTGATTTCGATTTACGTGTCAAACTATCTCCAAAATCATATAATCAAGATGAAACAATATTTTGACATTTTTCAATATACAATTTCTGAAAGAGCGATTTACGTAAGACTGTTAGTGTCTGTGTCAGTGATGAATAACGTTTGGAAGATGAGAAAGTCAAAAACACTTTCAGTCATAATTCATCAGGTCTATAAATGTACAGTATGTGTTCATGCTGGTTTATTGTTATTTAAAAGTCCATGTGTCTAATAATTGAATTTACAAAAATCTGGATTTTTTTGACAAGAAATGTAAACAACAATGATGCATTATATTATATAATCCACATAGAATATAAGACTTGTTGATAGCATGTGTTTTTAATTTTTTAAAACCTTTTTAAGAGAGTTAAACTATCTGGTACCATATTTTTAGGGTTACACACACACACACACACACACACACACACACACACACATATATATATATATATATTACATCTCAGACAAAAGCACAGTCACTCATGCTTAATAAATGCATTGTGTAACTTAAACAAAATAATGGTTTGAATAATTGTAAATTCAATATTGACCTAAATAATGGTGATAATGTTTTTTCCCTGAGTAACATGTCAGAGTGTTGGTTTCCAGGTGTTGATGGTCAGAAGCTGTAGTAAGGACGTGTTTGTGGCTCTAAGTCTTCATGAGTCTTCGGGGTCGGGAGGTGGAGCGACGGGGGAACGAGGGATTAAGAGACGAGAAGAAAGAGCGAATGAGTGGAAGACAGAGAGAGACAGGGAGGGAGGGGTCAGGACCAAAGCCTGACGCGTCAGAGTTAGAGAGAGAGACGGAGCTCTCCCGTTCGCTGCTGGAGTGGATCTCCCCTCACACACACACACTCACACACACTCACACACACACACACACACACACACACTCACACACGTTTATTTGGGAATCTGCTTTTCCTCTGTGCACCTTGGGCTCTGCTGATTGCGTCTGTTTCTGTGTGCAGTGACTCGTAGTTTGATGTTGGGGGGTGTGTGGTGGAGTTATGCTCCTGTGTGCAGCAGTAACAGCAGCCTAGACTAGGTGAGTACCACATCCACTGTATCCACTCGCTGAGCAGGAATTTACTTCACAAGTTGCATGTTTTATCCCTGAGGATGCTGCTGTGTTCTCTCCTCTTTTCTCTACTTCATCTTTCTTTTCTGTCCGTTATTGTTGCTGGGATTACTTTTAATCTCTCTGTGGGCTGCTAATCTGTCAATGCTCTTCTAATTTTCTCTTGCTGAGCTTGAATTGCTTTCCAAGGAAGGGGCTTAGTTTACCTATTCAGTGGATTACTTCCCATCTTTTGGCACACACACACACACACATACATGTATGATAATTTCACATCAGCAGGACAAGCACATTCCTCCTCACTTCCCCTCAGCCCTACCATCCCAACCTTGTCAGCAGCACCTTTGACTCTCCCTGTGCTTATTCCCGTCGCTCCTATTCTGGGTTATGAGAGTGACGGTGATATCATCAGACGTTTACGCCGCTCGGCTGAACTAGGCTAATCTGCCTCATGCAACTTTAAAATTAGTTTTATGCTTCTGTGGATGGAACTGGGACAGAGGTATCAGATTGGACAAGACCCAGTCAGCGGGAAACCATTACCAGGCTCTCATGAGGCGATCCGCACTTAAACGCCAGGGTTACGCAGGCAAGTCACTGTTTTAGCTGAGAGCTGACTGACTGGGAGGGTTTTTAAAGTAGAACACACATGTAATAATACTGGAGCTGAGATAGAGCAGTTAAAGGAAGTTTTAACTTAAAAACAGCAGGTTTGTCTGTATTAATGGATTTAGAATGTTCCCCAGTGGTCATACTGTCCCATTACTGTCTCATCTGATCCATGCGTAGGTGTGTGTGTGTGTGTGTGTGTGTGTGTAGGGGGGGGGGGGTTGCATACTCATGCATGCATGCCAGGCCAGCTGGCAGAATGTAGGCCATGGAGCTGCTGCATCCTGGTACTAACATACCAACATGTACATTTCACCAAAATCCCATTAATCACAACATCAGCCTGGCAGTCTGTGTCCATCCTCTCTCTATCTCTCTATCTCTCTCTCTCTCTCTCTCTCTTTCTTGCCTTACATCATTATAAACTCTAATAATTATAAAATAATAATAAATTAAAAACAGTTGACACAGCAGTAATAGTAACAGTCAATTAACAAGTAGTTGTTCTCTCTTGTTCAGTCTAAATGAAGAACAGAGAACAAACAGGCTTTAATCTGGTTGGTTTTACAGACGTTTAGCTGCCAAATACGCAGCAATTCACTTTTTTACCCAGAAGACCATTTGTCTCTTTCTGATCCTGTTTCAGACTCTGAATATTTATGTGTTTTTGGGGAAGGAATAATTCTCCAATTTCTGAATATTTATCACATCGCAGCGAGAAATGTGTCTCTGTCTCTGCTGTTTTCTGCAGGAACAGTGAACACAGCCTGTCTCTCTCTATCTGTCTGTCTGTTTCTATCTGTCTCTCTCTCACACACTGATTATCAATGTGTCCAAATGTCTTTGAGCCTTTTCTCTAGTTCTTTTCTTGCTGTTTCTCCCTGTTGCTGCTCTGTTGCTGTTTCTTCTTCACTTTTCATGTCTGTCATGTATCTGTTAGTCTCCTTCTTATTATTATATAACCCGGCACAGTGAAAGAATGCAAAAAGGCTTTTACTGAGCAGACAGTTTGCTGTAACACTATAGCTGCCAGCCTAAACAGGGCTGTGATCTGCAGTGTGGTTTATCATTGAGGGACATTCAGCAGAAGTGACTCGGGGCTGCTGGAAGCTTGGCACACTCCACGTGGTCTTGAAACGCTTTCAAGGCCGATTCATCATTTTTGCTGCATGTCATCGTGAATCTCCTTTAACTTTAAATCTGCATTCAAGCAAACGGCGCCATAACATAAAAGTTGACATTAAAAGCTGCCGTGAATCTATTCCAGAGTTACGAGCTCCGACGATCCAGACACAACCTTCTCCCTTCGCTGGATTTTATAAGAGAAATGAAGTTCTGGCAAAAATAGATGTTCTGAAAAGAAAAGAACGTCATTTAAATGAGCTGAAAACTGAATTTAAGTGGTGTTTAGTCAACTATAAGGAGGAGCGGTGTTGTTGGTGTGTTCTGTTTTCGTGCATTGCTTAGGGTAATTATGGTATGCAGTGTTTGGCAGCAGAACCTGAACTTGAACTCCTTCACCAGGCAGCACAGTGGAGGTTGCACAAGGCTGAGCAAGTTAAATCTAATAAAACAAGCCCAAAAATTCCAGGTTCATCCAGTTAATCTTGAGAAAACAGCAGCTCTGGTGAGTGTCTAAGTATAGACGTGTAAAGATTAAGGTGTGGGATTACACGCTAAAAACAAACTTCTAATGAAATTATGTCAACCAGTCTGTGGAATGAGCTTTCCTCAACAATCAAAGGTGTTTTAATGGCCATTCACTTCATAACTGACACCTTTAACACACATTTATATCTTAATTACTTATAAAAATGTAATTATTCCAATTAAACTGTCAGTATTCTTTTAGCAACTAAATACATTTTATCTTCTACTCATGCATTTTATTAAGTAACGGTAGTCAGTCCCCTGAATGAATGATTACTTGTTATAGTGCAGCTATATAAAGGGCCTGTGCCGTGTACATAAAACTGTAATCTCCAGAATCACTGGTTACTTTCACTTTCCACTTTGATTATTTTCTGATGGAGACATTTATTATAGCAGCATGAACTCACAACGTTTAAATCATTTACCTGAACCTCTGAACACAAACATATTCACATCCACTTTTTGTTGCTGATGTCACGGACAATGAGCAGCAACCTGCTTCATCTCCGACATTTCTACTCTAAAAGGAAAAAGGTCTCAATTCATAAGCAAACATCATATGTTGAAACAAGTATTTACTGCTCTACTAGATTAATCCAATTTACTGTGCACATGCTCTCACCAGCGTGCAGCGTTTGGATCAGTTTAATCCCTCAGACCCAGAACCCTGGCACCACATTCTGACTGGTTCTATTGATTCTACGCTAACGGTTTAGCACGATGCTACATCGTATACATCCTGAGTCAATGGACGAATGGCAGGAAAAGTAGGAAGAGCAAAGTCAGTCATCTTCTATACCTGCTTATTCCTCATTAGGGTCACATGGTCTGCTGGAGCCAATCCCAGAGCATTACAGGTGAGAGGCAGGGATACACCCCAGGTCAGAGGTCATCAACCCAAGCAACTCTTTAGCGCCCCATAGTGGCTCCTGGAGCTTTTTCATAAATGTATGAAAATGTAAAATGATGGTGGATATTTATAGTTTGAATCTGGTTTCTGTAGGAAACAAACATGACAAACAGTCTGAACATATTCCAATGCTGTAAAAATGTGTCTAATAAATATAATAAAATATAATAATTTTATAGCTGGATGTGGAATAAGTCAGTAGAATGACCAGAAATCACCTGAAATACTAATTAAACTGGATTATTTTAGTTTTATAGAGACTACTGACCTTTTCTAAAGGCTGCTGTTTTATTTTATTTATAATTACAGGCTGTGTTTTATTGCCTCTGTTGTCCAGATGAGGAGGAAAGAGAAGAGAAATAAAAATGAATGAAGCAAAAATCAGATTTCTTTATTTCTATAATAAACTAATAGATTGTGTAAGTTAAAGTTAAAGCAGCAGATCTGGTCCAGCAGAGTAGGCACATGGTGTCATTCTCACCATTTAAACATTTAATCATCAATGTTCATTATGTATTTGTAGCCTACTGAGTTAATATAGATAATATACACTTACAGCCTGGGCTGATTCAGGTCAGACACATTTATTTTAGTTTTTTTGGCTCTTTGAATGTTTTGTGTTGCCGACCCCGATATAAATGGGCACCAGCCTATTAATTCAACACCTATGGGCAATTTAGAGGGAAAAAGAAAGTGTTTAAAATATTTATAGTCAACAATTCTTTTAAAAAAATACCAATCCAGCAGTGAATTGATTCTACTAATGAGTGTTGGTTTTATTGCCCGACCCTGATATAGTTTATCAGCTTATTTCCCTGCGTCTTTGACCTCTATTGGACAAAAAAACACATCGATGAGCTGTTTGCTGCTGGTCTGTTGACCACATGACCTTATTGGCCAGGCCCTGAGGATAGAGGATGTATCGCTGGACACGTTCCAAAGAGGCAAATGCTTGGTGTTTCTGGGTTATAGACATAAAATTGACTGGGTTTGACTGGGCTGACATGGGCGCTGTACTTTACTCCGTCTGTCAATCACATCAACTGCTCTGCTGCTGCAAATGTCGCTGGAAAGAAAAGAAGCTCTGTCTGCATGTCGCATTTGTCTGGAACCGCTCATCCGATCAACTTCACGCCTGGTTTGTGTCAAGTTAGAACTGTGTGGAATTTGGCCAGATGGTGGCGCTATAACAACAAACATTTTTCTATAACTTTAAGTTTCAGAGTCAAAAAATCGGTATTTTTCACCAATCTCTCGCTTATATTACAAAAAAGGTCATATCTCTAACACTTTGTTCTAGTTTAACCGCGTTTAATGAACGTGTGAATATTCAATGTTTGAGTGAATATTATATATTCGGTGGCATTTGGCCAATAGGTGGCGCTGTAGCAGCGTCATTCGTCTATAAAGGAATCTGTGTATATATAAAATGACAGAAGGCTGATGTGAAAACACATAAACTCACACATCCAGACTCTTATCCTGAAGCTGCCTGGTGTTAAATATATGTAGAGGTTCAGATAAATGATGTTCACACACTTTATTGACTCATTGGTCCTTCTTCCTACCATCATTGATTATGTTATCATAAACACTCAGAGGCAAGGTAACAAAATAATTACTAGATATGTCTATAAAACAAAGGATTGGAACAGTAAATTAAACCAGACACAATCATCAAAATCCTCAGTTAAAACATGTCAAATAGCATCAACATCTATAAAACTGAGGGTTTCTATCTGCCAAATCTAGTCTTGTTTGAGTAAAACTTGACTTTTCTTTTTTATTTAACATGTAGGTATTTTATGATGTGAAAACACATCATGTTATAAAATTAGAAACAGAATGTTTTTTGCACCAAAGAAAATATAATTCTCACAAGATAAATCCCAACTCTATCCAAAAAGCATAGAAACAGAGATTTTCCATCTGAAGCTGACATAAGTCGTGCTGCTCTTTACTCTCTGGTCCCATTGTTGCTCATCCTTGTTGTTTTCCCTCTGTGGTTCAGCCTTTGACAGTTAATTACACCGTAGAGCAGCAATAAAAAGCCTGACGTCTTAACTTTGCTTAACAAGAGTTGAGAGGCTGAAATGGAAAAGCTGTGCATGAGTGGCAGCCCAGCAGCATTTCTGAGATAAGGAGTGACAGGAGAATTAGTGCAACAAACACAGCTCTGTGAAAGGTATTCTACCAACAAGCAGGATATTCACAGTCATTTGGAAAGTGCACACTCAGTTCAGCCAGTGTTTAGGATGAAAAATGTGCTGCTGCTCCACAGATGTGGTCTGTTCAGAGAAGAATTTACCTCCAACGCTTCCTGTAGCAGAATAAATGGGGTTGGATAAGCAATGCTTAGGTTAATCTGACTCATTCATTAATTCCATAGCAGTGCATTTGCCTGAAGTGGTCATTCACAGTATTAATGTATTTATTCAAGTATTGACTAAGCTGTTACTCATCACAGCAGATGTATATTTATCTGATGGCTGTGCAGCCTCTGGGGAAAATGATCAGATCCTAATCCTAATCATCAGATTCTAATGATTCATGATTCAATGCTAAACTTCATCAGGTCTGAAGGAAGAGGATCTGATGAACCACTGTCAGACAGACAGGGAGAAAGACAGGTAGAAAGACAGACAGACACGTAGACACACGGGTACATAGACAGACAGAAAGCCAGCCAGACAGACAGGTAGACACACAGACAGGTAGACAGACATACAGGCTTTCAGACAGACAGACAGCCACATAGACAGACATGCAGACAGACATGTAGACAGACAGACACATAGACAGACACTTAGACATGCAGACAGACACGTAGACAGACAGACATGTAGACAGTCAAGTAGACATGCAGACAGACAGGTGGACAGATGTGTAGACAGGCAGACAGACAGACGGGCAAACAGACAGACAGACAGACACGTAGACAGTCAGACACGTAGACATGCAGTCAGACACGTAGACAGACAGTCGGGTAGACAGACAGACACATAGACAGACAGTCAGACACGTAGGTAGTCAGACACGTAGATAGACAGGTAGACAGACAGACATGTAGACATGCAGTCAGACAAATAGGTAGTCAGACACGTAGACAGACAGTCGGGTAGACAGACAGACACAAAGACAGACAGTCGGGTAGACAGACAGACACATAGACAGTCGGGTAGACAGACAGACACATAGACAGACAGTCGGGTAGACAGACAGACACATAGACAGACAATCGGGTAGACAGACAGACACGTAGACAGGCAGTCAGACACGTAGACAGACAGTCGGGCAGACAGACAGATACGTAGACAGACAGTCAGACACCTAGGTAGTCAGACACGTAGACAGACAGTCGGGTAGACAGACACATACAAAGGCACAGACAGCTTTTGGAGATGAAATGAAGTGAGTGTTTGAGAAGCTCCTCTGGCTCGTGCAGCACGACAGTGAAGCCCAGTGACCCACAGTGACATGTACGTGTGTGTGATTCTAACCATGACTAATGAACCTCCAACCAGCTCTATGTGGGTCAGGTGGTCTCTACATTATGTGCACGACAGAAAATAATAGCAGAAAAGCCATTGGGCTTGTGCTTAAAAAACTGTTATTATCTGCATCACACACATATACACACACACACACACACACACACACACACACACACACACACACACACACACACACACACACACGTATTTACTTTACCGTTCATAAACACACACACATTATTCCAGATGGTAAAGTGCGCCTTTTAAATCTGCAGATTAAAATGTGCACAGTGTGATTAATATATATATAGAAAAGACATAGAGGAGGTTACAGTATATTGTAAAGTTGCTCTGATAAATACTGTGTGTGTGTGTGTGTGTGTGTGTGTGTGTGTGTGTGTGTGTGTGTGTGTGATCATGTGAGGACCTGAGTTATGTGTCATGCCGTCTGATGCTGATTCTGAAGGGTCGATCTTCTTGATCTGACGTGAAGTGTTTGACCTGATAACACATTCTGAACCAGACATCACCACTTTAACGTCTTAGTTTCACTTTTTCTGACATGCTCACATTATGATAACATTATATTTAGTGGTGGATAAATATCTGTCCCTCAAAATTAGAAAACTAAACTGTTCACTGATGGGTGAATTAGCTGAAATACTAATAAAATATGGACTTGTATCATCAACTAACAATTATTTTTATAGTTAATTTATTTATTGATCAGTAGTTTGGTTCATTAAATGTTGTAAATGTGGATCAGTGTTTCATCAAAGCTGAAGATTCAACCTAAAATGTCTTTTTTTGTCCAAAGATCATCAGTTTATTATTATAGAGACTAAAGAAACCAGGAAATAACCAGAGAAGAGAAATTGAATAAATTGATTTTAAAAATAGTTGGAAATGAGTTGATTAATCGTTGCAGCTCTAGTCCAAACACGTCCCAATGTTTCCTGCCTGTATATAATGAAAGATGTCATGAAAAGTGCAATAAACAATCAGTAAATTCTGTCTCAGGTGAACTTTAAAGTGTTGTAGTTTAGATTTTAGCTGCTTCTACAACACAAATCAACACAAATATATTTGTTAAAGAAACATTATTTTTAGATTCAGTGATTTCCACTGAGAGAGTTTGTTTTATTCCTTTGGTTCTTTCATGACCTTTAAAATCATCCCACAAAAGTAAAAAACCACACAAATGTGCAGCTGTTATTGTAATAATCCCACAAATGTAAAAGCAGTTGGTGACCACAGACGTTAAACATCACTTCCTGTAACAGTAATGACTCTTTTACATTTTAAACAGGCAGGAAGCTACAAGAGGAGAATATGTGGAAATAAATGTCTTTGATGAAGAGATTAAATCGATTGATAGAGATTAATGTAATAGTTGGCTACTAATTGATCAAGCAGTGTATGACACAATCTGCTTATGTTCATTTATGTGATTCATTTCTGTAGTTTTAATGAAGTGACATTTTGAATTCAGGAATTTTACTTGTTCTTACTGTAACTTTTACTAAAGGATCCCAGTACCTGGCTGCATGAAAGTCACAGAATCACTGTCAGAATCCAAAACTTTCAGAAGGTCAGAACAATAAATGTCAAACTCAGACAAAGTTTAATTAGAAGAAATAAGTAACACAGTCTTAAAAAACCACAAAAAGGCCCAGAGAGAGAAGAAGCTGTTCCTCTTCAATCAGGAAGTAGATTTACAACTAAAAGACAAGAAAGAACAGACATTATGTCAGAGTAATCCTTGAATCCTGGACATGTTGGAGGTGTTTCAGCTGATGGCTGAGACTCAGAGGACATGCTGATCACTGGAAAGTGTAGAGGACATCTGTCTGCACCTGCTTAATCTGAGCTTCACATTCATGCATCTCTGCATCTCTGCAGCCTGCAAATAGCTCAGCTTTAATCTCAAGTGGGCGGCCGGCTCCATGAGGTCAGAGGCAGCGAAACCTCGACGGCTGAAAGTCGTAAATTAGAATTAACGTTGATGGACAAACATGTTGATTGTGCAGCAGGAGGGAGGGACTGTTGCTGTAAGAATCACTCGTGTGGAGCGTTGATCCGCTCACTTCAGTCTCAGATGATGGTTCTCTGACACACATTCCTACAGAATGCTGACAACATGCTCACGTTTTATTATTATGAGAAATAAATAACACACAGCATGAACGTTTTCTGCTATATGTTTGGAATAAATGTATTTTATAATTTAATATTTCAGGTATTTGTTAAATATCTTGTTTTTGATCATCACAAAACATTATATTTATTTTTCCAACAACACAGATCAAACTTTATTCACAAGTAAGAAGAAAAATGAAAATGAATGAATGAGTGAATGAATAGAGAAATAACTGGAACAAATATGGAAAATAAAAGTTGGATCAATTTAGACCCATGTTGTGCATCAATGGGCTCATAAATTGACATAAATTATGTGTATATTTATATATATATAGTATAAGTGTGTCTGTTCCTCCTTTACTTCCTTTACACTGAATTTCAGCCAATTTAACACCAGAACTACGTAATAAAACCTCCATAACCTTTTCAACCATTTCTGTAGAACAGAATCTGCTCCTTCAGGGAACTAGGACATGATATAATAATAATGTGATATAATAATAATATAATAGGGTTTAGTGAAATGTCAGAGATGTTCATTTGAATTGCAAACTCATGTTTGCTCTAGTTTAACCATGGTTCAGGATTTCAGGCCTGTTACCATCTACAACCAAGGTGAAATGAATAAAATAACCACTAGACTTCATAAAATGATAACTAACTGAAACTAAGTGGTTAGAAAACTAATTGAAATTACAGTTAAATAAACTGTAAGTAGATGATTCGATGAATTCGAGGGTTATGAAAAACTCCTGGCCTGGTTTTGTAAATATAAATAAACCCAGAAAGTTTTGGAAAAATCCTGGAAATGAAGATTGTGGTTCAGACAGAAAAGTTGATATTGGTTAAACAACACGTCAATGTCCAGGCAGATTATTCATGTTACCTGAGGAAGTTCAGTGGTTCTATTGGAATATTTTCAGTTTTGTTTTATAGTAAACGAGTATTTTCAGCTCGTGGACTGTTGGTCTGGATGAAACACAACATTTAGGAACCAGTGATCAAACTATTCACATGTACACAGTCTTTTTAGTGAATGTATGATCATGGCCTGAAAACATCATTACACATTCAAAAATGAGTGTATGAGCCCTGATTGGATGAGCTACCTTCAGCAGGATCTGTGGTTTCTGGTAGTTCTGGCTCCTTTAGTCCAAATAAAACATCCTGATAACGTCCTGAAGAGCATCCCACACCTGGTTCAGCACAGTTTAACTTGCTTCTGGTTTATTTTTACCATTTAACATTCAGTGAAAGTCATATTTCCGTGCTCGTTCTCCTCAGATCCTTTTTACACGTCTTTATGAGGAACAACCTTGTGAACAGACCCGATCCTTCCGGGCTGTTCTGCCTTTCTCAGGACAGAAACGGGAAATGAAACGCGTCAATCACTTCTGTCCGGATAAATGAGTCAGACGCTCAGAGGTTGTTGAGGTCACACAAATACCTCTCTGCATTTCACATTTCAGCCCGGTGTCATGTTGGGAATGTTTTCCAGCTCTGATCATGTTCAGACACCTCAGGCGTGAACGCCGTGTTTCCTCTCTGTGTTTTACCTGCTGTAACAGCAGCAGACGTTTCTGACATCATCTCAACCTCTGGTCTCCATGCTGCTGTGTGTGTGGTTTTCACATCATTTAGCTGTAATGTCATGGAATCTGCCAAAGGTGCAGATTTCATTAAGATTCCTTTATTTCCAGCTTCAGCTCTTTAACCTGTTGCTCCCTGGCTGGTGGGGGGTTCATTTATAAATGATGAATCCTTGTTGTTCAGTAGCAGCAGCAATATGTTCATGTAACTCAGCTACAAGTCTATATCAACATTATTAGATTAACTAAACATCATTTCACCAAGCAATAATATGAGAATATAGAGAAAACATAAATTGTTAAATAAAAGTTTCTGCATTTTTGTTAGGTAGGCTGATAAATGATGAATAGGTCTTGAGGTCAAAAGGTCAACCTGTTCCCTCTAGATCTATTCATCATCTACCTGTAGATAATGACATGTCCAGACTTAATGCAGTTTATCTGTACAACTCCAGGTTTACTGGATGATCCTGGTTTAAATAAAGTTAACACCTGTGAGATAGTTGTATCAGTGACAGAATCTATTTATAATGAACAGTGTTGAAGAACATCCAGATAGAATAAAGAACAGAAGGGAAACAATGTCTCCTCCCTGTGTATTTATGCTGTTTTATCAGTTTTAGTTCAGGTGTGTTGGGTTCATTTTATTCATATTATCACAAAAATGCAGAAATCTACAGATTTATGTTTCCTCTATATCCTCATATTATTGGTTGTGGTATAAGTGATGTTTTATTAATCTAATAATGTTGATATAGACTTGTAGTTTATTGTGTTCCATGAACATATTGATGCTGCTACTTGGGGGGAACAGGTTAAATTATGTTGATATTATGCTGTAAACATCCAATACAACAACTTGGCTCTATCACTGAAACCCATTAAAACTGTTAATTTCAAATGTTAAAGCATTAAATCTGCAATTTAGGTAAAATGAGTTTCATTCTGAACTCAGCACTTAAATTTATAATGTTTTTATAGCGTTTCCATTAGATTTACTGGTTAATTCCAGATGGTAAACTGCTGCAGCAAAAAGAAGCAACTTCCTGTTATATTCCTAGTTTCTACTATAGCATCACGATGCTTCTGTTGCAGCAGATGAATGACACAGTTTTCATATCGGTGTAGTCTTAAGGGTCAAAACCCTACAAATTAATGGATATTTTATACTTTTAACAAGATCTGATGAAGACGTTATGCAGTAAAAGTAGCAAAAAAACTACAAATTAAATAAAAATGACAGCCTCAGTTTGTTTGTGGACATTTTTGGTTTTATATGAATCTGCTCCTGAGACCAAAAAAATTAACATTAAAAAACAAACTTTAGAAACTATAAATGTCAAGTGTTGAGTTCAGAATGAAGCATGTTTTACCTAAATGATTAGATGATATAATGCTGCCAATAATAAGTTAATGGGTTTTAATTGAGTGAATGGCTGCTGATTCTGATCCCAAACAGTCGGTTTTAGTTTAGTTCAGGCATCAGTTGATTCATCTACTGCATCTGAAGCTGTAGTTTGTGTAGGAAATGTTTTGATATCATCATAGATTCCTGTGTTTTATCTCTTACAACCCAAACTGGGATAAAAACAGCTTCATCCTTTTAGAAACGTGAAGAAGCAGCAGAGAAACGTGCAGCAGATAAATGTGATTTAACAATGACCCCCGGTCATCGAGGAGAAGCTCCGTCTGTATTTCACTGACATTATTCTCCTGGTTATGTGCAAAAACATGACAGGCTGCGAACTTTCCGCCTGCAGTCTCTGAATGACCTAAATAATAAGTGTGATGGAAGCGGAGGGCAGCGCGACGCACAGCGACTGGTTGGATTTCAAACATTTCATCTGTGTGACGTGTTCACTTCACTAACCATCAACATTAACCCGTTAAAGCCTTTAAGGCTTGACTGTCATTTTATACTTAAAATAAAACATGTAAATGTTAATCATGCAGCTTATTTGTCTTTTCTAATGACATGGTAATAGACAACTTAAAAGGTTTGAAGCAAAAAAAACTTCCTGTCACATGACATCATCAACTTCCTGCTGAGAACATGGAGGAGACAAACCTCCCAGAAAGAGTCATTTTATTTAGATTATTATGGTTTTAACACTGACATGTTTATATCTATTTAATCATTCAAGTCTATAGAATAATCCACCAAAAATAATTTGATACATGTGATAAATAGGTCACAGATTTATGCAACAGTAACTATAACAACCATTAAAATGCTGTTTTCTGCAAAGAAAAGACTACAAACTGATAAAATAGATGCATAACTGATATAATTATATGCATGAAATCTTTGAAAAAAAATCTGGGTTTAAATGGGTTAATATCTGTTACTGTAGGTTAGTTTGGCTTAATAATAATAATAATAATAATAATAATAATTATTATTATTATTATTATTATTACAGAAAACTCCTAAAACAACATGACTCTAAATTACAGCAGAATAATATTATTACAGGATCTCTGTGTTGGTGAAATGTGATAATTTGTGGTGTAATTTTTATTTTCCAAATTAAATTCATGGCGGATTTGAAGGGGATTAATATGACAATAAATCTCATGATGTCCTCAGGTAGCTCCTGATTTCTGTTTCCTTCACATCATTGACCAAACTCACATACATGAGATAAATGTGTTAGTCATTAAATAAACTCACCAGCTCGTCCCTGAGGATTCTACAGCTGTGATGAAACGATGTCGACAGGAATCTTTAAATGGATCATTTAGTAGTTTTCTGATGGATTCAGCAGATTATGTTGTTGCCTTCAGGGATTATCTTTATCCTGCAGGATTCTTAATAAATAAAAGTAAGACGTGGATTACTGCAACACGGTTATCATCCTGTAGCTGTTACTGAGGACAGAGGTGACCTCACAGGCTTCATGGGATGACTTATTTTTTAATGATCGCTGCCTGTGGAGCTAATTTCAACCCAGTTAAACACAGAAAGAAATTAACACAATTCAAATGGGATCCTGGTAATAATAGCTGATCTGATGAAAGAGACTATATTAAATTACTGAGCTGTACTCAATAGTTCAGGCTGCACTTCTTCTTTTCTTTAGGCTCAATTTGCCAAAGAAACAAATAAAAATCCATCAAGATGTTCATTAACATTGTGATGATTTTAACCAAAAACACCCACAAGATGATTAATTCTGCAGAATCAATGATTTTATAAATTCTATAAATAGACAACAATTATAATAATAAATTAAAATCACTTAAAGAATATTTATATTCATCAGTAGGAGTTCATTTTTCATTCAGTCAGTACACGTTTCCACAGAATATGAAAACTATACAAATGCATGATATGATAATAGTAAACTTTATTTATATCACCATCATTGTCTCACAGTGATTCACAACCAAAATAAAATGAACCTGTTCAATAAAACATGAAATTAGACAGAATATCTGTAAAATCTGCACATATTTACTTTTAGTCTTTTCTCCAGTTTTATTTCATTATATTCAAACGAATTAATTTGTGAATAACCTGAAACTGAACTGAACTAAGAAGGAATTTAAAAAAGGTAATACTTATAATGTGTAATAAAAATAGAAATAAAAATAAAATAAGATGGCATTAAGAAACAAGTGAAAAGGCAGAAGCATAAAGTTTATATGTGACTCAATCATTTCAATATAAACTACAATAAAGAAATAAAAAGTCATTCTCGAAATATCTTTTCACAGGGTATAAAAATAAAAAGACATAAAAAATCTAAATTAAATGCAATAAAATCTCGCAGTAAAAAAAAGTTTAAAGTCTAATAAAGTGATAAAAAGACTAAATTTCTTCTAATCAGGGAATAATACGTAAGAATGAATAAATTTGCTGTAGAACTTCTGTCTGCAGCTCTTTAACCTGTTAAAACTGTTTAAACTGTTTCCTTACAGTGATGCAGTCAATGGGAAAGTGATCAGCCACGATAGAATAATATATTATTCTCTATTAATGATGCAGGCTTTGATTTATTGATCGATTAGAGTCAAGTTTTACAAAGTATAAAAGCTGATCTTTGTCTGGATGAGTCGATCTCAACTCATCAGAGTCTGAATCATTCAACATGACATTTCACAACTTTATATGTTGGAGGCAGAATAAAAACATTTGGGTTTAACCAATTAATGTCAATTAAATGAGAAGAAAACAACCAGTATTAATGCAAACATTTAACATTTAACATTGTCCTGTGAATGTGATTAGATTAGATTTGATTGACAGGGATCAAACAGCAGGCATTTTTATGTTTTATGTTTGAAATCTTCAGATTCCTAAAATAATCAAGTCGTCATCTCTTAATCTCTTCAACAGTCAAAGACTGAAATGTAAAAGAGTCATTACTGTTACAGGAAGTGATGTTTCACGTCTGTGGTCACCAACTGCTTTTACATTTGTGGGATTATTACAATAACAGCTGCACATTTGTGTTTGTACGTTGGTGTTTTTGTTGTAGGACCAAAGCTCAGAGGAACAATACAGAATCTGTCAGTGAAATAAATCCATATAAAATAGTCTTTCTTTAATGTCTCCACACTCATTTATGTTCATTTGTGTTATGGAGACAGTTTGAATTACTTTTTCTCCTTTTAAGTTCAGCTCAGACATAATTTACACAATATTTATTGCACTTATCATGACATCTTCACATTTACAGGCAGGAAAACACAAACACTGGGATGTGTTTGGTTGAACTAGAGCTGCAACGATTAATCAATTCATTTACAACTATCACATTCATTTCTGACTATTTAGATCATTTATTTATTGACTTGAGTCATTTTGAAGTCTGAAATTTATCAAACCAGTAACTAACAAAAACAGAAAAATAACCATAATAAAATAACCAGTTCTAAACCCCACAGAATGTGAATCCTCTGACAGTCCTTCACTTCCTGAGAGTTAGCGGTTAAATCCGGTTTTCTCTCTGATGTTTGAGGAGATCTGAGGAGATCTGAAGAGATCTGAAGAGATCTGAGGAGGTCTGAGAAGGTTTGAATAGGTCTGAGGAGGTCTGAGGATGTGTGAGGAGGTTTGAGGAGATCTGATGAGGTCTGAGGAGGTTTGAGGAGGTCTGAGGAGGTGTGAGGAGGTTTGAGGAGGTCTGAGGAGATCTGAGGAGGTCTGAGGAGGTGTGAGGAGGTGTGAGAATATCTGAGGAGGTCTGAGGAGGTGTGAGGAGGTTTGAGGAGATCTGATGAGGTCTGAGGAGGTCTGAGGAGATCTGATGAGGTCTGAGGAGTTGTGAGGAGGTGTGAGGAGGTGTGAGGAGGTCTGATGAGGTCTGAGGAGGTGTGAGGAGGTGTGAGGAGGTCTGTGGAGGTGTGAGGAGGTCTGAGGAGATCTGATGAGGTCTGAGGAGTTGTGAGGAGGTGTGAGGAGATGTGAGGAGGTCTGATGAGGTCTGATGAGGTCTGAGGAGGTGTGAGGAGGTGTGAGGAGGTGTGATGAGGTGTGATGAGGTGTGATGAGGTGTGATGAGGTGTGATGAGGTCTGAGGAGGTCTGAAGAGGTCTGAGGAGATCTGAAGAGGTCTGAGGAGGTGTGAGGAGGTCTGAGGAGATCTGAGGAGGTCTGTGGAGGTTTGAGGAGGTGTGAGGAGGTGTGAGGAGATTTGAGGAGATCTGAGGAGGTCTGAGGAGGTATGTGGAGGTGTGAGGAGATTTGAGGAGATCTGAGGAGGTCTGAGGAGGTATGCGGAGGTGTGAGGAGATTTGAGGAGATCTGAGGAGGTGTGAGGAGATGTGAGGAGGCATGAGGAGGTGTGAGGAGGTGTGAGGAGATTTGAGGAGATCTGAGGAGGTGTGAGGAGATGTGAGGAGGTGTGAGGAGGTGTGAGGAGGTGTGAGGAGATTTGAGGAGATCTGAGGAGGTGTGAGGAGATTTGAGGAGATCTGAGGAGGTGTGAGGAGGTCTGAGGAGGTGTGAGGAGATGTGAGGAGGTGTGAGGAGGTGTGAGGAGGTCTGAGGAGGTGTGACGAGGTCTGAGGAGGTGTGAGGAGGTGTGAGGAGGTCTGTGGAGGTGTGAGGAGGTGTGAGGAGGTGTGAGGAGGTCTGAGGAGGTCTGAGGAGGTCTGAGGAGATGTGAGGAGGTGTGAGGAGGTCTGAGGAGGTGTGAGGAGATGTGAGGAGGTGTGAGGAGGTGTGAGGAGGTCTGAGGAGGTGTGACGAGGTCTGAGGAGGTGTGAGGAGGTCTGAGGAGGTGTGACGAGGTCTGAGGAGGTGTGAGGAGGTGTGAGGAGGTCTGTGGAGGTGTGAGGAGGTGTGAGGAGGTGTGAGGAGGTGTGAGGAGGTCTGTGGAGGTGTGAGGAGGTGTGAGGAGGTCTGAGGAGGTCTGAGGAGGTCTGAGGAGATGTGAGGAGGTGTGAGGAGGTGTGAGGAGGTCTGAGGAGGTCTGAGGAGGTCTGAGGAGATGTGAGGAGGTGTGAGGAGGTGTGAGGAGGTGTGACCAGTGAAGTGGAGGCTGCTCCTCTCTCCATCCACACTAGTCCTGTAGGTGACAGGAGGTGGAAACATTGAGTCCAGTGCAGCGACGTCTTTTCATTCTGCCTCAGATCACTGCCAACACCTTTTCATTTGTTTTGCTTCCTCTCAGCTTTTTATATTTCCTCCTCCTCTAGTTTAATTATCCGTCTTTCTCTCATCTTCTCTTCTGTGCTGTATGCTTTTCCCACTGTCCACTCCTCCATCCCTCGTTCCCCTGGTGTTACTGATGTCTTACCCAGACAAAGGCCTCCTCTCCTGGGCTCGAGGCCAGCCAGGTTACCCCCTCTCTGCTCTGAGGGGGACCCCTGTAGGTTTCACATTCACCAGTGACAGAATCCTTTTTTGATTTTAAAAGCCTCAGCGTTTCCATGGTTCCATGCAGTCTGGGGTTAAACTACAGGGCTCCGAGCAGCGGAGAAACCAAACAGGACTGAGGGGCTTCATTTTCCTCTCGGCATGTGGAGCGTTTTTTAATCAGACATGTGGTCGATTTTACCTTTTACTTTCTGAGATTGTGGAGTTTTGTGTTTTGTTGAAGCTATTGTTGAGATGACAGAGTGTTGGATTCACTTCAAAGTTGCTGCTGCTGCACTGGACCCACAAACATTCATCATTACAAATGTCTTCTGCTGCCACGCGTTGTGTAATCCCACATAATTTGAGTGTAATGTAAGAATAGAGTGAATTATATGAGGATGGATCTCCACTGTTCCACGTTTCACACTGACGTTTAACTCCCCTACAGACATCGTCTGCTGTACTTCACAACAGGATTTTACATTAAAAACATCATGAAATTAAATCCAACGCATCGTTTAATTGATTAAAACCCGTCGCCTCCAACCTCGTTAACTTGTGACCTCGTGTTTAATTAGGTATCGACTATTTAACTGATTTGGCTTTTATCCAAAGTGACAACACCAATAAATTAATATATTCACAAGTCATCTGAGTTGTTGTAACAAAGGTGGATTTACTCTGATCTTCTCTGATTATTTTATTCAAATAACTAATAATAATTCAAATTAAACAATAAAATACTGCTTACATGCACTAGTGGACAAAATGATCATTTATTGGAATACAAGTAGAAATACTGTCATCTAAAAAAAGTCCTGAAATAAATTTATCATCTGCAAAATATCAATAATTGTCTTTATATTGTGAGGTTGTTACTATTCTGTGTTGTAAACTATCAGAATTAGTTGCAGCTCTGTTGTTTTTCACAAACAAACATTTTTGAGGGTTAAAAATGAATAGAACTAACGACTAGTTATTAATCTATTGATTATTGAAACGATTCACAGGTTAAATGTCTGGTTCAATAAAATTATAGATCAGTGTTTCATCAAAGATGAAGATTCAACCTAAAATGTCTTTTTTAGTCCAAAGATCATCAGTTTATTATTATAGAGACTAAAGAAACCAGGAAATAATCAGAGAAGAGAAGCTGGAACCAGAGAATTTACACATTTTCTACTTAAAAATGACTCAAATCCATTATTTGATTATCAGAATAGTTGCAGATTGACTTAACTAATTGATTAATCAACTAATCGTTGCAGCTGTGAAGCTTTTTAGATGATGCTGAACTTTTTAAACTATATTATTTATTGATTTACAGCCTTTGGTAGAAAAGTGGTTCAGCTCTAATTATTAGTTTGACTGTAGTAAACAAACTAGTTTGGAAGCAGTAAATCAATTAGCATCTGTTTCCTTCTGAGATATCATTTAAGAAGCATCTTAATCCTGAACGTTGCTGAATGAGGCAGGAAATAATCAGAGAAGAGAAGCTGGAACCAGAGAATCTGGACATTTTCTTCTTTAAAATGACTTAAATCCATTAATCGATTGAAACAGTTGTTGATTAATCGACTCATCATTACAGCTCCACTATATATTATACCTTTAGCAGCATATTATTCAGTTAAATGACTCAAAATGATTTATTGATTATGAAAATAGTTGTTGATTAATGTAATAGTCAGTAAATAATGGACTAATGGTTGCAGCTGCAGTTGTCCAGTCCTACTCCAGGATGTGTTCAGGGGCCGTGGGGATAATCAGCGTCCTGTGGTGTAGAAAGGGATCAGCAGCAGGAGACAAACCAGAGACAGAGGCTGGTGGGTGAAGGTGGGACAGAGGGCGGCAACGCCAGAAGTTTCAGAGAAGAAAAGGAGGAAAGATGCAGATAATAAGAGAGAGATGTAAACAGAGAGGAAGAGGAGGAGCAGGAGGAGGAGGAGGAGGTGGAGGAGGAGGAGGAGGTGGAGGAGGAGGTGGAGGAGGAGGAGGAGGAGGCGGTGGAGGAGGAGGAGGAGGAGGAGGAGGAGAGGCAGATCTACATTGTGGCCCTGAAGCTGAATGCTGCCTTTATGAGCGATGGTTAAAAGGACGTTGAGGCGTGAGTTGCTGTAACCATGGCAACTTCCCAGGAGTCCTGTGACGGACGGATAATAGAGTGAGAGAGGAGTTCCTTTTCTCCTCTCCCTCCTCCCTCCTTCCTCCCTCTCACTTGTCCCCACTTCCACTCCTCTCCTCCTCTCCTCCTCTCCGGCCAGTTTGTTGGATCCTTCACATCTTACGGGATTTTCCTGGACCCGCCTGGCCTGTTTTCTTCTTTTTTTTTCATGTCCTCTCTGAAGTTTGAGTCCGGCTGCTTCCAGACGACTGCTGCCATAATTGCTTGTTGTTATCTCGCTGAGTCACTTTTTATGGACTCTCAGAACTGTTTGAGGACTTTATTTTTGTGCGTCCAGAAGGCTGCGGCGTTTGGCGTCTGGCACAGAGAGAAATGTGCTCCAAAGGAACTGTCTCAGCCCGTGATTCCTTTGTCTACATTTCAGAGGCTGTGCTGTCAAACCATGGTGCTGCCCCCGAGACACATCGCCCTGAGAATATGCAATGCTTAACAGTGAGTAGACTTCCTCCTCTGCTGCATGTACACGTTACATATGTCTGTCTGTGTGTGTGTGTGTGTGTGTGTGTGTGTGATCATATAGAAGCCTTCTAAGTTGAATGGAGTGTGTTGACATGTGCACACTTTAGAAAAAAACAAAAAACAAACATGCATCAATCTATTTTGATAACTTCTAATGAAATTGTGTACAAACACTGAACTATAATTAACATTTTCCTTTACAATCAATTAACACTTATGTAGTAATTGAAACTAAAGCTGATCAGTCGATTAATTGATTAGACTGTTGAACCAACTACATAATCGATTCATAGATATGAGTCATTTATAAGAAGATAAGGTATTAAACCCACTGATGGTAACTTGTCAGCAAATATTTACCTAAATTGAATGATTATTGAAGTTATATTAAATAGAGCTGCAGTGATTAGTTGATTAATCAATTACATTAATCACCAACTATTCTGATAATCAATCAGAGTCATTTTTAATTAGAAAATGTCCATGATGATCTTTGGACAAAAAAAGACATTTTAGGTTGAATCTTCATCTTTGATGAAACACTGATCCACATTTTAACCATTTAATGAACCGAACTATTAATCGATTAATCATTTCAATCATCTACTATTAAATTTGTTCGTTTTAACCCTAATTCAAACAGTTTTTATGTCGATAACAAACTAAGTTTTCATATTATATAAAATAATTTTTATATAAATAATCAAGTTGAGAACCAATTAAAGTATTAAGTTATATTTTCTTATTTTTTTAGCTGTTTTTCCATTTTGTAGCTTTTAAAAAATAATTCATTATTTATTCATTATTACAACTTCTTGATTTTTTTTTAAAAAAATCAAATAACATAAATTTAAGTTTAAGTTGATGTTATTACCAACGTTATTAGATCAGGATAACTCATCAAACCATGTTTGATCTGAAAAGCTTTATTTAAATCAATAAGTTAACATTTTTATGACTTTGACCCTGACTTTTATAGTGTGCACACATGTCAGGTTTAGCTATTTCTACCGTCCTGCTGCTGATATTCTGCTGAATGTTTGTGCCATAACTTGGTTGGTTTCTTGGTTTTTTGGTGATATTTATCTTCCCTGATGTGTTTGTATTTGTATTGTTTCATGTGCGTGCACCATGAATGTGCCTGTATGAGATATTTGACCCGTGACATTGCACCATGTCCAAAAAGCTCATCATGCATAAACATGCCTTCAGAAAGATATTTGCTGCGAATTCCGTGTTACACAAGCACAGCGACCATAGCAACTAATTGAATCATGTGTTGGAGCTTTGTGCAGTGAAAGCAGCAAGATGTCATCTCCTGAAAGACGGCGTTCGTCAAAACTCTGCTTCCATGTGAGTCACATGTGGAGCAGGATGACGGTTCGTCATGAGAACAGGGAGAAGGAGGATGTTATCTGCTCCTGGGGATTGCTAAATTGTTTCCTGTGTTTTCCTCTTTCATCCCTTTAAATCTTGTGGCTCAAATCCTCAAATTGGCTGATTTCTCACTTCCTACGTAGTTGACGGAACGTTGGTGATTAATAATAAACGAGGAAGAGGAAGACAGGAACACAGGAGGACGCCTCATGATACTGAATGGGAAACAGCGATAAATTCAGTCGACAGCATCAATAACTAGAATAACTGTAACAGAAATAGAGATTGAAGACTTTAATCAATTAATCACATTAATCGCCAACTATTTTGATAATCGATTAATAGATTTCAGTCATTTTAAAGAAGAAAATGTCTAAATTCTCTGGTTCCAGCTTCTCTTCTCTGATTATTTCCTGGTTTCTTTAGTCTCTATAATAATAAACTGATGAAACACTGATCCACATTTAAACATTTCATGAACCAAACAACTAATTGATTAATTATTTTAATAATCTATCAGAATAATCATGAGTTGCAGCTCTATTTATGATCATCATGTAATATCAGAAGTAAACTAAGTGTTCAGTGCAGCTAAACCATATGTTTAACTATTGCCTGTGTTAATAAATTCCATCTGTATATAAATGATGATATACAGATATTGGTCCATTGAGAACAGACACAGTCTAATTCCTGGAATGTGTGTGAATACACATATACACGGATTCTAAAAAAACAACAAAAAAAGACGTTTTAGATTGAATCTTCAGTTTTGATCCACATTTTACAGCATTTTATCAACCAAACTACTAATTGATTGAATTTATAAATTAAATAAAAAACAAATGATGCACAAATATAGACTAAATATGTTTTTATCTATTAGTCATGAAAGGATCAATCCTCGTCTCTGCTGTTTGACTAGTGATTTAACCTGGTTTAACATCTTCCAGGCAGTTCCACTGTGACCTAAGTGATCAGGCTGAAGCAAATAATATGATTATACAAATACAGAAAGATAGATTAATAACTATCACTTAGACACAACATTAACCCTGGAGGTGTCACCTTTGACTTCAGATGCTGCACTGAATAAAAACAACACAAGACATTTTCTCAGTGATATTGTCAGTGTTAATCCTGAAACATTACATAGACATGGTTAAACATGGTGTGGATGTTTTCACTTAAAAGGGTCTAAATAATAGATATTTTCAGGAAATATAAGACAAAGTTGAAGTCTCAGGATAGTTTCATGCTATGTAAGTCAAGGACTCCATTAGGTTGTTACACTAGGAATTTATCATATTCACATATTTTACATTACATCAACAAATCTATTTTAACGTATTAGGAAAAAAACAAAAAAAACTTCAGTTAAATTCAACTTTTTATTTGGTGAAAAATTTCAAAATTCTGAATAAAAAACAACCTTCAGTAATGAGACAGTGATGTTCACATGTTAAATGTCCATGAGCAAACAGGATATCCTGGTCATGTGTTTGTCCTTCAAAATAAAAGCACCCTTTTCACAACATAGATTTTTTATCACAGCTTTTTGGAAAAAATGAAGATAAAGTAATTGTCATATGGTAATACTGTGTAATAGAGTTAAATATGTGACATTTCATGCATAATATAATATAGTATGACATCATATTATGCTAATTAGACGGGTAAACTTAATCTCTACATAAACTTTAGTTCATCCTTAATATTTCTCAAATTTACAGAAAGTCTCTCTCTCTTATCATTTTTAACTTACAGCCTTTTGAAATAAAGACGTCAGAATCAAACCTTTTAGAAAATAAACCTCTGGCTCCTAAAGAGTTAAAACAGAAAATAAATGTATTGTTCATTAATGGAGCCTTTAAGAATCCATTGATTTCCATTTAATCAGATTTGATTGTAACATGAAGTGATTTAGGAAGCGATGGGTCCTTACAGCAGCACATCCCGCTGGTCCTCCACGGATGGGATTTCCTCGCTGCTGCGAACGCTGCTGCATCTTTTCATGCTTTTGTTCACATCAACACTTTGGGCCAAGATTTATCTCGTCCTACTGATACTGACCTGGATCATTTCCACACTGACTCTCATGGAAAATCAACTTTCCCACACGCTGCCGACACGGATCACACCTCAACAAATTCACGTTTACAGGGTTGGGATTCATGTGTGACAGATTCTATGTTTAGATCAGTTTGGAAGATTAGAAAAAAGTAACAGGCACAAACACTGTAGAGGGAAACTAGTGAAAATATCTTGTTTTCAGTCCAATAATAAGTAGAATTATTTCATCTGATTCTATTGGCAAGTTATTTTGTTTATTTGAAGGTTTTTTTTCTTGATTTAAAAAATTGTGAAGCTAAAGATATGAGATAAAACGACAAAATATGAGATTAAAAGATCAAACTATCAGATAAAAAATCAAGAATGTGACAAAATAATGAGATAAAACACAAAAAAATATTAGATAAAAAAACATGAGATTAAAACACAAGATAAAATTATAAAAATACGAGAAAAAGTCAAGTGTGAAATATAAAATAATGATATAAAAATACAAAAAGTTGAGATAAAAACACAAAAACACAGGATAAAATGAGAAAATATGAGATAAAGTTAATAATGTGAGACATAAAGACAAAGTAATGAGATAAAACACAAAAATATTAGATAAAAACATAAAAAACGAGATAAAATGAGAAAAATATGAGAAAAGGTCAAGAATGTGAAATATAAAGGCAAAAGAATGATATTATATACTATTATATAAAAAATGAGATAAAAACACAAAAACAAGATAAAATGATACAAATATGAGAAAAAGTCAAGAATATGAAGTAGAAATAGAAAATAATGACATAAAAATACAAAAATATGAGATAAGATGTCAAAAATGATATAAAAAGTCACAATTGTGAAGATAAAAATTCAACATTAGGATAAAAAGTCAAACAAGACTTGAAAAGAAATTCTTCAGTTTTAAGGAAACAAGGTGAAATTGACCAAATTCAATAAAATTCAAGATGGTTCTATATGTTATTGAACAACTTGTAGCTGATAGAAGACATTCACACCTTTCTGTAATTTCCTTTGCAGGTTTATTCATATAGATGCTTCAGTAAAGTCTGACTCCAGGCTGCATGAATGTGACAAAAGAAAAGCAGGCGAAGCATTTGAAAAGCATTTAGAGGCGAATTTATAAAAAGAAAATCCACATTCTTCAGAAAACAGATGTAACAATAACACAGGCTGACAGACTGAGGACAGACACGCTGGAAACCACACGACACATGCTGCTGTAGAAGAAACGCTGCAGCTGCTGCAAATATACTGACCACAAACTAGAAAGAATTCACATTTACACACAGAGGAGTCAAAGCAGGATATCAAACAGGTGAAATCAGTGGATTATCTCTGAAGGAGGAAATAAAACAGCTCTAACTTTAACTTTGGTGACTCGTCTGCACCTTAATGTGGTTTTAAAACCTGCTTTTCTCTTATTTTATACTGTTACGGTGTGTGAATGTGTGTTTAAAACTTAAAACCAACTAATCAGAATCAGCTTCATTGGCGAATATCTACACATTCCAGGAATTAGACTGTGCCTGTTCTCAATGGACCAACTCAGGATCATCATTTATATACAGATGGAATTTATTAACACAGGCAATAGTGGAAAAATGTGCTTTAGCTGCACTGAACATTACATGATGATCATAAATAGAGCTGCAACTCATGATTATTCTGATAGATTATTAACACGATTAATCAATTAGTTGTTTGGTTCATTAAATGCTGTAAAATGTGGATCAGTGTTTCCAAAGATCATCAGTTTATTATTATAGAGACTAAAGAAACCAGGAAATAATCAGAGAAGAGAAGCTGGAACCAGAGAATTTACACATTTACTAATTAAAATGCATCAAATCCATTAATTGATTATCAGAATAGCTGGTGATTAATGTGATAGTTAATGGTGATTAATCAATAATCAACTACTAATACTTAATATAATACTTAATATAATACTTAATATATCAGGTGTAATATGTCTTACATATGAATTATCACTTATGTACATTCACTGTTTCATTTAGTCATTTTATTGATGATATTTTCATGTCTCCCATGTTATAACAGCTACTTATTATAAAGTGTTAAAATATCAATTTCAATATTTCCTCCTTCTCCTCCTCCTCCTCCTTCTCCTCCTCCTCCTTCTCCTCCTCCTCCTCCTTCTCCTCCTCCTCCTCCTCCTCCTCCTCCTTCTCCTCCTCCTCCTCCTCCTCCTCCTCCTCCTCCTCCTCCTCCTCCTTCTCCTCCTCCTCCTCCTCCTCCTCCTTCTCCTCCTCCTCCTCCTCCTCCTATCCTCCTCCTCCTTCTCCTCCTCCTCCTCCTCCTCCTTCTCCTTCTCCTCCTTCTTCTCCTCCTCCTCCTTCTCCTCCTTCTCCTCCTTCTCCTCCTCCTCCTCCTCCTCCTCCTCCTCCTTCTCCTCCTCCTCCTCCTTCTCCTCCTTCTCCTCCTCCTCCTCCTCCTCCTTCTCCTCCTCCTCCTCCTCCTCCTCCTCCTTCTCCTTCTCCTCCTTCTTCTCCTCCTCCTCCTTCTCCTCCTCCTCCTCCTCCTCCTCCTCCTCCTCCTCCTCCTCCTCCTCCTTCTCCTCCTCCTCCTCCTCCTCCTCCTTCTCCTCCTCCTCCTCCTCCTCCTATCCTCCTCCTCCTTCTCCTCCTCCTCCTCCTTCTCCTTCTCCTCCTTCTTCTCCTCCTCCTCCTTCTCCTCCTTCTCCTCCTTCTCCTCCTCCTCCTCCTCCTTCTCCTCCTCCTCCTCCTTCTCCTCCTCCTCCTCCTCCTCCTATCCTCCTCCTCCTTCTCCTCCTCCTCCTCCTCCTTCTCCTCCTTCTCCTCCTTCTCCTCCTCCTCCTCCTCCTTCTCCTCCTCCTCCTCCTTCTCCTCCTCCTTCTCCTCCTTCTCCTCCTTCTCCTCCTCCTCCTCCTCCTTCTCCTCCTCCTCCTCCTTCTCCTCCTCCTCCTCCTCCTTCTCCTCCTCCTCCTTCTCCTCCTCCTCCTCCTCCTCCTCCTCCTCCTCCTCCTCCTTCTCCTTCTCCTCCTCCTCCTCCTTCTCCTCCTCCTCCTCCTCCTCCTCCTCCTCCTCCTCTCCTCCTCTGTCCTGTTCTTTATCTTCGGGTGAATCATAGAAACAGATGATAGTGTGCTTCAGTGTCAGTGGGACAGTTCAGGGAAACACATCCACAGACTAAATTAGGGGAGAATGGAAAACCTTTCAGAGGTTCTCCTCTTTTCTCCGTACGTTTTGTTTCCGTGTCCTCGCTGCCTTCCACACTGCTGCTGCTCCTCCTCCTCTTCCTCCTCCTCATCATCAGCTGCCTCCTCTTCACCTCCTCACATGTCTGACGATGCCCTTCACCTCTAATTACTTCAGTGATTCACACAAATGTTCTTCAGATAAAATAGTGGATATCCAGGAATGTCAGAGAAAACCTCAGCCAGTATTTCATGTTGCTCTGGCTGCATGTTTACAGCTCCTCAGCATTCAGGGCAGACAGTGATCGGTTTATTTGGATCATTATGTGTTTGAGAGAAATTTTGTTCTTTCCAATCAATTTCTGTTATTTTTCTGACTCACTGTGAGCTGAACTTTGTCAATTTATCCACATTATTTTGAGTGCAGGATAGTAACTATAGTTACTCAGCTTCTGTACTTGATTAATATTTTGAGGTATTTGTACTTTAAAGAAAGAAATTCCACCTCCAGTAACATGCTGCTAAACACTGCTGCTGCATATTAATAATATAAAGATGTAATTGATAATAATACATCAGTTAATGCAGAGTGAGAAGCGTCATCATGACACCAGTTCATCTCTTCACTTTCCTCTCTGAAATCTTCTCTGCTGTTTTCTGGAGCGTTGATGAATTATTATCTGTGGCCTTTATTTCTTTATTGGTCCTTCAGACATTCAGACATTGGAAGTCTGTTTTCAGTTTGTATTCTATCTGATCCATCAGGCCTCACAACAAACTAAAACATGTAAAACAGCAGATTGTTTACCACAGTAAACAATGAACACTGCACCAATGGAACTGTGAAGGTGAAGAACAACCTTTCAGTTAGTTTGGATCATTTTCTGGTTTCAACCTCTTTATTTAGCCTGAAAACTGTTTCTCTACTTGTTCACACAGAGATGGACTTTACATTTGTCCCATAGACACAGGTGAAGCAGAGTTATCACACAATACATGGACAATATATTACTACTATACTACTATAGTACTACTATATTACTAATACTACTATACTACTACTATATTACTAATACTACTATAGTACTACTATATTACTAATACTACTATACTACTACTATATTACTAATACTACTATAGTACTACTATATTACTAATACTACTATAGTACTACTATATTACTAATACTACTATACTACTACTATATTACTAATACTACTATAGTACTACTATATTACTAATACTACTATACTACTACTATATTACTAATACTACTATACTACTACTATATTACTAATACTACTATATTACTACTATATTACTAATACTACTATACTACTACTATATTACTAATACTACTATAGTACTACTATATTACTAATACTACTATAGTACTACTATATTACTAATACTACTATAGTACTACTATATTACTACTATACTACTATACTACTACTATATTACTAATACTACTATAGTACTACTATATTACTAATACTACTATAGTACTACTATATTACTAATACTACTATAGTACTACTATATTACTAATACTACTATAGTACTACTATATTACTAATGCTACTATAGTACTACTATATTACTAATGCTACTAGAGTACTACTATATTACTAATACTACTATAGTACTACTATATTACTAATACTACTATACTACTACTATATTACTAATACTACTATAGTACTACTATATTACTAATACTACTATACTACTACTATATTACTAATACTACTATAGTACTACTATATTACTAATACTACTATAGTACTACTATATTACTAATACTACTATACTACTACTATATTACTAATACTACTATAGTACTACTATATTACTAATACTACTATAGTACTAATACTACTATATTACTACTATATTACTAATACTACTATAGTACTACTATATTACTAATACTACTATATTACTACTATATTACTAATACTACTATAGTAGTACTATATTACTAATACTACTATACTACTACTATATTACTAATACTACTATAGTACTACTATATTACTAATACTACTATACTACTACTATATTACTAATACTACTATAGTACTACTATATTACTAATACTACTATAGTACTACTATATTACTAATACTACTATACTACTACTATATTACTACTATACTACTATACTACTACTATATTACTAATACTACTATAGTACTACTATATTACTACTATACTACTATAGTACTACTATATTACTAATACTACTATAGTACTAATACTACTATATTACTACTATATTACTAATACTACTATAGTACTACTATATTACTAATACTACTATACTACTACTATATTACTAATACTACTATAGTACTACTATATTACTAATACTACTATACTACTACTATATTACTAATACTACTATAGTACTACTATATTACTAATACTACTATACTACTACTATATTACTAATACTACTAGAGTACTACTATATTACTACTATACTACTATAGTACTACTATATTACTAATACTACTATAATACTATAATATATATAGTATATAATATTCTAATATTAATAGTGATGATGCATAAACAGCATTTAATAGTAATTATTTGATCTCCAGGACTTTATAAGATGAATCTGAGTGACTGTGAGATGATGATTCATGTTGAAAAGTTTCCAGAACTTTCTCTGATCTTTTTACAATTTTCTGACATATTTTATTTACATCTCTTTGGGTTTTATTCAAGCAGATCTGAAATAATGCACAGAAACTTAGAAGCTGTTCTTTTAATGTAAAATTAAGCTGTAAAATAAATGTAGTGGACTGTAAACTACAGTATTTCTCTCTGAATAGTATGAAGTAGTTGATTTAGTTGATTAATGGATCAGTTTGGTCTTACTATGGATTATACTATGGATATTTATCCATATTTTCCTGCTGGATTCGTTTAATGATGAAACACACATCTCTGTTAAACTCTTTACTGCTTTATTACATGTGGAAAACTCTAATCTGACAGATTTCTCAATGAAATGAACTCATTCGAATGATAATTAGTTAACTAAGAATTTCATTAGTTGAGGACAGAAGCTGGAAACTAGGAAATAACTTTTAAAACTAAATAGAAGATTTTATTCCTCTGCAAATCCAGAATAATCTGAAAAAGTATGAATACTTAATAAATCTGCTGGTCCAGGATGGTTTAAACCATCTCACCCTCATATTCTGTTCTATTCTATTCTATTCTATTCTATTCTATTCTATTCTATTCTATTCTATTCTATTCTATTCTGTTCTATTCTATTCTATTCTATTCTATTCTACTCTACTCTACTCTATTCTACTCTATTGTCTTCCCTCCAGAGTGTTAGGCTTGTATCTGTGATATTTGGCCTTTATTCCTCAGCTCTCAGCCTCAGAACCACCTCGTGTATCCACAGGATGGACGACGCCTCCTGCTTTGATTTCTGAGAGATCCCACACTCCCAAAGAGTAGCTTGGCCTCGTCTGGCTCCCAGACAAACTTTTTCAGACTCTTCTTTCACTCCTCTCCCTGAGACGTGCTTTCTTCTCCGCCTTTCTTCTCCCCCGCTAATCCGTCCTTCTGCCTATTTAGAGGTGAACAGCGCAGCGTGAAAGCGGGAGAAAGTGTTTTTTGTGCGTTTGACGGGTAACCCTCACCCCTTTGAAAAGGAAAACAGGGTAAAGCTGCCATTAGCAGGACATGAAGGCAGCTTTTATTAACGTGCTGGAGACCAGAGCAGCAGCGTCCTCTTTATGCTGCTCCAGTCTCTGTCACTTCTCTGTCGCCTTTTATTCCACGAGTCACACGTCCACACTGAAAGAACCAGGAGAAGCCGGAATTAATGAGGTCACAGAGGTCCTCTATGGAGGAAAAGTAACCAGTACTGCATCCTGTAAATACTACCATCCAATACATACTACTGAAGTAACAGTACATGAGTGTTATGACTTGATGTACTTAGTTTTAGAGTAAAAGAACAGACCTACTATTGTATGATGAGTTACATTACTGTAGTAAAAATACCTTATATCACTGCAGTATTATGGGTTAATGGAGTAAAGTACTGCAGTATTATGAGTAGATATGGTGCCATATTGGAGTATTATTAGTACATGTAGTAAAGTATTGCAATATTATGAGTACATGTAGTAAAGTATTGCAATATTATGAGTACATGTAGTAAAGTATTGCAGTATTATGAGTAGATATGGTAGCATATTGGAGTATTACTAGTACATGTAGTAAAGTATTGCAGTATTATGAGTAGATGTAGTAAAGTGTTACAGTATTGTAAGTTGATATATTGAAAGTATTGTAGTATTATGAATATATGTAGTATTGTATTGCAGTACTGTGAGTCAATGTAGTGAAAGTATTGCAGTATTATGAGTAGATGTAGAAAAGTATTGCAGTACTATGAGTAGTTGTAAGGCATTGCAGTACTATAAGTAGATGCAGTAAAGCACATGTGTCAAGCTCCAGTCCTGGAGGCCGGTGTGGGTGCAGGTTTTTGTTCCAACCAAGGAGCTACACACCTGTTTCTACTAATCAGCCACTACAGCCCTTGCTAAGGACCTTCATTAGTAGAATCAGGTGTGGTACTGCTTGGTTTGAACAAAAGCCTGCACCCACACCGGCCTCCAGGACTGCAGTTTGACCCTGCAAAGTATTGCAGTATTCTGAGTAGATGTAGAAAAGTATTGCAGTACTATGAGTAGTTGTAAGGCATTGCAGTACTATAAGTAGATGCAGTAAAGTATTGCAGTACTA